>CP045896.1:16989657-17034091 GCA_013387185.1 Caligus rogercresseyi
TCAATAACGGCTTTCATCATCCAGGAGACTTTTAAACTTTCCGCAGAAACTTAATATATATGCACTTATGATAAAGTAAGAATTTGTCAGAAGGGATACAGCTACATCGCGTCCACAAAACATCCAAATATATCATACTTTTTGATATTTGAACCTCATGACTGACATAATAGTTAGACCCGTAGCCCGATGCATTGAAGAGGTAATTGTGACATCCCAAACTGCAATAATTGTGACAAGTAGAATCCGAGGCTCCCGTGACTCATGTTTGAAACCCCGTTATGTCATAGCTGTGACTCATGAAGGGTTTATTGAAGATTGATTTAGACCCTTAATAGACCATTTTGTGGCTCTTTGAATTTGATGTTCCAGATGATTACACGTAATCTCTGTTTACTCAGTCTTACTGTTTTATAATTAAAGGGTTTAGACGAAGTAAAGAGTGCTTCCAGTGCTTCTATTTGCCAACTGATTGTTTTTTTTAAAGTCTTGGGAGTATAGAATACTATTTATTATTAAGATAAATCACAGAATAAAATCATTTCAGCGTTATACAAAATATATAATGCATGTTCTTTGAAATTAATATGTAATTTATTTCATAAATTTAGGGTAATACAATTAGCCTTATGAGAAGCCAGGAAATACTAGAACCTGGAATAGGAACTTCCTCCTTTTTATGTCAAAGTTTAACATAAGTGTTTTACGAAGGTAGTTAAACTTTGACATAAAAAGGAGGGAGTTCCTTTTCCAGGTTTTGTAGTTTCCCTGGGGCAGCAGATAGGATAAAGGAGCCTTAGTTAGTTTGTTGTATGTAAATAGACGTACATGTCATGAAAAGTGACAAATTGTCTCTGATAAGTCCACATACATCCCAGCGTTAAATCCTCTATCGTCTGATTGCTGTCAATTATATTTGTATACTTTTTTATGCATGTGTTTTTTGACAATCATGCTTTTGAATTCCATCCATACATTTCAAGAGGATTTAAATATATAGCATAATAAATATATGTAAGGTTTGCTAATACTGTTATTATGCAGAGGTATACAATAAATTAATATGAATGGGTGGTTCCAGAATGAGCTCAAAGCCATAATATCTTACCTTTGTATCTCAATATCATATCAGCATTTAAGTAGTCTTTTATTTTTACTTCAGTTTGTATGACTAAAACATTTGTTCATCACAGGACCAGAATTGTTGCATATAAAGAAATCTACTATTTTTTAATAATTATTTTATTTATGGTTTTATTGTTTTCAAAAGTATATTCAAAGATTACACTATGCAACAAAAAAATGACTTTTGTCTTTCCAACGCAAAAAAAAACAAATGAATCTAGTAATTTAGAGAATGGGATTACAGATATATGATATTTAGTCGTGATATTTGTTTTTCTGGCCACAATTTAAATTTTAAAATTTTCATGTTTTAGGCCAATGGTACATCGGATCTATGATTTCAGGACAAGACAGCAATTAACATTAATGCTTGCCAATACAATTTCAAACAAAGATCCAATACATCTATTGGTAAGTATATTTCCAAACTCTGATTATGTAATGAGATAATTGCATTATAGTTGTAAAAAATGGGACAACGGACACTTTCACGTTATGATAGATATATCACTCATGGACAATTTTTCAGCTACAAAGTTATATTTACATACGTTTCCAGGCTTTAGAATAGCCATCGAGACCATTAGAACCATTAAAAACGACTTTGTTATCGAATAATTGAGAAAAAATCATTAGGCACCTATGCTCCTCATATCTATGTTCATCGTTCTAAAGGTTTCGTGATTGTTAAATTTTCCTCGTTCCGTAACAAAAGGATTAATATCATATATATATATATATATATATATATATACATTTGCATGTATTCTACCTCAGTAAGTTACATGTCCTTAAAATTAAAACAATTTATATTTTCCCATTAATAATAAATTATTGTTTTAATTTTAAGGACATGTAGTTTTGGCCGTAGGCAAATTTTTGTGGGTACGGTTACTTCGATCTCCTACCTGAGCTAGAAACAAAGAGAAACCACACTTCAACACGGCCATCGTGCTAACATTCCTCACAAACCTCTCTATTAATTTACTTATTATAGAAGAAGAAGGAAAAAAAGTACTTGTTATCCAGAGTGTTGAACATATTCATGAGCCGAGTCAGTGCTAGGAGCGACCACATTGATGAAGAGCTCCCAACGTCTCGCCTCCTCCTCCGATCATTGAGGAGGAGGATGAGACGAGACGGGGCAATATAATGACTGGAATCATGCCACCCGTTCCACTCCCATTCGAGAAATTTGATCCCAAGCAATGATGAATCAATGTAAACAATTACAATAATAAGAACAAGGCAGGAGCACTCTGGATGACGAATACCTTTTTTCCTTCTTCTTCTAATAAGTAAATTAATAGAGAGGTTTTGTGAGGAATGTTAGCACGATGGCCGTGTTGAAGTGTGGTTTCTCTTTGTTTCTAGCTCAGGTAGGAGATCGAAGTAACCGTACCCCTTTGGTTAGCCATGATGATTGGCGAATCTATTCTTCCAATATCGACCTTTAAGCCTTTCGAAAACAAAACAGATGTACCAAACGTTTTAACCTCTCCCTTCTCTAGTATGTACTCTTAAGCTTTTCAACGTCTATAAAAGTAGGCGTACCAACTGCTTGCAACTTCGATGTAAATGCAAAATTCGTAAGAACCTTCTAGACATCCGTTCAGTCCTCAACCTTATTTCATCATAATCTACATAAATATAGCACTAAACTCCTTCGTGATCCTGTCATGTATATTGAGAAGGATATCCAAGAATAAATAAGTTGATTCCGTTTATGCAAATACCCCTAATATATTTGTCTTTTTGCGTTTTTTTCCCGTATACATGTAATTATTGGAAAGCATGATAAAAGAGGATATGTATACCATGACAAATCATCTACCAATCAGTTAAGCCACGAAGTGATGATAAATCCGTTAGAACAGGCCATTTGCTTACCCTCATACAATTCCAAGCCATGAAAACAGTAATTCAATCACTCATAGTTGTAGGGTACATCCAACCAAAGTGAATTCCTCTTTTTTTGCAGATGTTACCAGTTTTGGAGGAACGTAGCCATTGCCACGGAGAAGTCCCTACACTTTATCGAGAGCTTCGAGATGATTTTGTATTGGATTCTTTTTATCAAAAGATTTTTGGGCTCATCACGAAGTAGTGCTAAACACGTCTTTGACTACAGAAATAGAAAGGAAACCAAGGAAGTTTTTAATTCTTTTCAACCCTGTGGGTCCTAAAAATGTGTGCCCGACCGATATTGTATTTTTGGAATTAATTTTCTAATTAAGGATACAGAAAATGATGCATCGGCCGATAGATTAAATAATAATAAATATCTCTAAAGGCGTAATCAAACTTTAAAATATGAACAAATTTGAAAGACAACTAAAATGAATGCTTGTTTTGACCGTGATTGGTTAAGAGAAAAGGAGAATGAATAAAAATAAATACAATTGGCATGATGAAATGAGGCATCAGATTACATCTTGAGCGAGGAAACAAGTGAACAAATTACTTAATGCTCTTTAAGATTTCGATCCTGACGCTACGCTATGGTAGGAGATGAAGTGATCTAATGTTGAAAGAGATTTTGCTACAATTGTTCTCAAATATCGAGAGGGACTTGACAGATACCAGGACTTCAATAGATGCATTTAGCCCTTCTTATTCACTTATAAGTTATTCGGCAATTTGTCAATTATACAACAAGTACGCTCATTACACAGCTCCTGATTTTGCAATGACGGAGGAAGAATTGACAAGTTTATTGGGCTTCTTTATCTGGGTGGTGTTATGACTATTCCCTACAAAAGTTGTGGTCCGAATGGACTCGAATAACATTTCTTTTTATTGTGATCATCGAATTCAAAGAACTTTTTTATTTATGTAAAAAACTTACATAAATAGACATTATTTTTTAAATTATTACTTGTTGAAAATCAACGAATGAACGGTTAATAAAACTTAGTACATATCAACAAGAGGATACAAAAAAGGTTGTACATCATGACAGTAATCAAATAGTAATTATTAAAGAATAAAATATAATACAAATAAAGATTTAAAAATTGTTTTGAAGTAAATTTCAATTGATCTTTTAAAATTCTAGACGATTTATCGTTTTAAACAAACTCTTACCCTGCAGCGCTGTTGATGGAAGATACTTTTATCGTTGATGGCAGGGACCAAGAGACACCATCCTCCTGTGGTATCATTCCTTTTTCTTTATATCCGGAACACAATATTTTTAACTAAAAATATAATTATTTTAAAAATTTGCGCTTAAGAAGAAATTACATTAAAACTGTGATTATGATATCTTCTTAAATGAGTTCAAATTGATGTTGCAGAACGAAGTTCCTTTTATTCAGTGGTTAATTCCAATCATTTGAAGCAGGAGGGCAAATAATTTAGCCATAAATGAAGACAAGGGAAACAATCCATTCGGTTCGCAGTTTTTCATTCGAAACGATACATAAAATTGCCTTCGGCATATTTAAATGAGCCTGTATTATAAGAAAATTTAACACTGCATACCAACTTCAACAGTGTTCTTGGTACACTCATGATCGTTCATTCTGCTATTTCCTAAAATATCACGGCGTTTGACGAATAAATATATACAAGGCCAGTTTTCTTGACCACTCTGTGTGGCAATTCTTGCTAATTCGTCAATAAAAAGTTTTTATGATATAGAGATATGACGTACAGAGTTTAAATGTTCATTCCTTGATCTTCAACAAGTAATAATTTAAAATATATTTATTTTTTTATTTTTTTACATAAATAAAAAGTTAAAAGAAAATAAAATGCTTAAATTAATAAAAAATAAAATGATAGTTTTGCGAAAGCTATGCACCTATAAATGACATTAACTGTTTCAATACTTTTGAGAGATAAGAAATACCGAATGTAATCTTTATGTAGTAAGTAAGCACTATATTTTTATATCTCTACGGGCTTACCGACCTGAAATAGAAAGAGAAAAAAACAGCTGCGATTGATCTATGGAAATCTCTATTGCTTTCCTCTTCCAGCTTGGTAAAACGGTAAACCATATCTCTGATAGCAACTCATTTTAACCATTATATAATACCTATTTCTAGACATGGAAGGACCTCAAGACCGAATTGATTTTGGGTCCATTCATGGACATGGAGCTAAGGGACTTTGATGAAAAATCCGGCCGTCCCTTGATGAAGGAACATAGCGAGGAAGAGATAGGGCGACGAATACTCAGCGGACTCCTCCGAGCACAGCTCCTCCTCGACCTTGTGTCTCGCACCAGAGAAGACCCCTACAGGAAACACTTTTACCAATCTGCAATGAAGCTACGAACTATTTTACTGGAATTTAAGGAGTTCGGAGTCTTGAGCAATGGAGACAGCGATGAGGAGGAAAATCTCGTTGATCACTTTTTGAGCCTGAGCTCGAGTATGAGGGATTGGATCGCGTATCGGGACACGAGGATACTCTTGGAGACAGTGCTTGACATAGCCAAAAGCTTTATGAGGAGGGAAGAAGCTAAGGCATTGGAGGTAGCATATTAAGGAACAAATGGAACGAATGATGATTGTAATTTTGTGGAAGAATAAATAAATATTATAAGATGGTGGAGCTAATTTAAAAGTTGTATTTATTTGTCGTTGAGTGTAGTAATAATAATAATAATAATATATGGAATTGTAGATAGATATAAATTGATTTTAGGGTGTCATTTTTTCTAAGTAATTAAGAGATTACTGCTATTGAGGTGTTTCTGATTATTATTATCATTGGAGGAGGAGAGACATTCATTATTTCCGTTGATGGCAGTCTTAAGTATGGGTGAGGGGCTCCGACTCTTTTCGTTTTCACTTTGAATGGCAGAGTCTGTGGAGTTTGGCTCCGAGGTTGGGGCTTTGAGCATGTCCACATTCACGATGGACTCATGGGACATCGTCATTTTTTTCTTGCTACTCAGTGCTGAGGGTGTCGTGGGCACTTTGAGGTGAACTTTTTCCTTGCATAGCCCAATGAGTCTCTCATTTCCTGCGCTCCGATCCCCGGCATATTTATACTCCCAGGCGTCCAGGAGGAGATTGTAGTAACGCGTGACGTCAAAGAACCTAAAATAACTGTGTGTATCTTTTGTGGGGAATATTCGTTCGAACTTGTGGGTCATATGGAGTTCGTCCTCAGAGCGTATGAGCCAGCGGACGTCGTCGGGAGTGAGTTTTTCCAGGATGGGTTCCAGGTAGGATTCCCTGGAGAGAAGTCCATTTTCGGTCACGGTCAGTGAGCCCAGGATGGCGTCCTGTTTCGCTTTGTCTGCCTTGGATATTTCCTTGGCGTAGAGGCGTTTGTTGTAACAGAGGACCTCGTCTTCCTCTGAGAATCCGGGCATGCTGCTCAAGTGAGTTTTTGGGTCTTGGGGGAGAGTTTGGGAGGGATGTGAAAGCGTACGATGTTAAAAAGCTCAGCGGCGAGTGCGCTTTTTATGTGTAGATCTAGCGGGGATGCTGAGTGGAGGGAGGGAGAGATGTTGACTTCAATGAGCCAGGGTTTGAGCCGGGCGTCGAGGAGGACGTCGAAGCCGAATAGCTCGTAGGTGGTGTAGTGACTGGAAACGTTTCCCCGGAGACGCTTGAGCATTTGGTCCTCTGCGCTAAGGAATGTCTTGATGACGAGGTCCTTAATCCGCTCCCAGAGCCCCTCGCTGTCCAGTCCTGTTCCTTGAAGTGCGCCCAGAGGGAGGCCAGCGTCCACTTATGACCCTGTCGCGCCCTGCTTCCTCGTTTGGAAGGTAGCTGGAGGAATTTTTGTTGATGCTGTAGTTTGTGAGGTGTTTGTAGGCGTCTCCTAGAGTTTCCAGGTCCGCGTCGTATTTCTTGGAGGCGAAGCGGACGAGGCCGTCCTCGAAGAGGTATATCTTGAGGGGACAAAGTGAGGTTACGAGGACGTAGATGCGAAGATCGTATTTGGTATCATTGATGAGGTGCGGGCGGGATATGTACTTTTGGACGACGAGGGGCCGGCTCTTAGGAATGTCTGTCCAGCGGGAGACGACACGGATCCCATTCCCCCGAGAGAGAGCCGGAGGCTTCACGATCCACCGCTCCTTTCCACCTCGCTTGAGCCATATCCGCCGAAGCAGTTTCCCTCGTCCGGCAGGCAAAACGTTCGAGGTAGAAAGCTGAAGTCTTCCTTCCCAAACCTGAGTTTGAGTCGATGGTAGTTTTTCCATAGGCGTGTCCTTGCGTCCGATGGTAAATGTACCAGGGAAGTGATTGATTTTGGTTCCGTTGGAAGGGAGGTTTCGAAAGAGATGGGACTTCATGTGGTTCCCCCAGGTGCCCGTCCAGTCCGTGAGGGCCGTGTTCTTTCGTAGGAGCCGGAAGCCGGAATTGCATAGGATTCGCTTGACGACGGCGGGTGTGACGTTGCTCAGCTTCCACTTGAGAAGCATCCGGAGCTTGAGTGGTAGCGGCGAGGCGGGGACACGTTTGTGGGGGTAGAAGTGCAAGGAAGGCGGCACGAAGGGGAAAAGGCTCTTGGAGAGTGGGGCGAGGGGTCCTCCTCGCTGGGGCCCAGGCTGCGAGCACGGCTCTCACATGACGAGACACGACTCACGACACACTTCTCGGAATCGCTCAGAGAAAAGGACTCCAGATTCTCACCCACCACAGAAGGCGTGTTGGAGCCCGTCGTGGCCACGGAGGTTGCATCCTCATCCATCTCGCTCATCTCCTCCAAACACGGACCGGAGAGATCCCCCATCATTGCGTCCAAGTCGTCGTAGTCCGAGTCCGAACTGCTCCAAGAGCACTCCTCCAGAACACCAACGCGACGCTTACAACTCACCTCATCACTGGACTCGCAGAGAATCCGCTTTGACGCAGGACGATCCTCCATTCCAATGCCGACGATCCGGATGGCTTGTTATGGCTCGCATATAAAATAACAATAAAAGAACACAAATCAATCCTTTTTACTACATTAATAATAATAATAAGACTCTCTCTTTCTCTCTCTTTGTCCATCTCCCTCTCTCTATCCTTCTTCTTTAAAAAAGAAAAAGAAGGACTAGTCTTTAAAAGGGCATGACGTCAGAGTGAGCCCACAATGAAAGCAATCTTAAACTGCATATGACGTCATTATGGGCTGTATTTGACTTATTGAGACCAAAATCATTATATAGAGGGAATAATCATAACATACTACTTTTATTTCTATAAAAGGAGTGTGTTTCCGCTTGACCTTATGTATTCTCCGAGGACAATGAATGTGCACTCCTGACTTTTAAGGAAAAGTTTATTATTAAAATCATTTTAATGACTCATTTAGTTATTAGCTGTTTTTTTGGCATCTTTTAGGTTAATATTTGATCGATTGAGACGTTGTGCTTTATAGCCTCATTTTGAATCGAAAGATAAATATACAATCTTAGTTAAACATTTAGAATTTAATTTGTTTTACGGGAAATTTACAAAATCAAATTTGTTTGTTAATAATAATAGTTTAATCAAAATATTTTTCTTACACTACTTTTATATACCCATACACCTATGTAAGTCCAAGTTAATTTTATATAAAGTCGTGCATTTGTAGTCATCAAAGTATATTTTCCTTTCAACTGTATCAATAGAGATTTATCAATCATTGTTCATGAACGATGATATAAATAGGTTTAAGATAAAGAGTAACATTATATGCATTTAGATTACTGACTCAAGCGTCAACTGTGTTAAGAGGTGGAAAGGTTGTCCTGTCTTTCTAATAATTTATTTTGAACGAAATAATAGGGATAGAAATGCATATAAAATACATTTATCATTATAATATTTCATAAGATGCCACATCAAAATATAGTGTTTTCAACAAACGGTTTTTGTTCGATAGGATGGTATCTGTGAGGATATAAATAAGCATTAGTGTTTTAAAAGACGTTTTTCTATATTGTTCGATGGTTTATCCTCCATGGTTTGACTGTAGTTTCATAAAAACGCAATACATTTTGATAGATAGATAAGTCGCTATGAAATTAGGCTTCAGACAATGAGTCAATAGTTTTGATTAATAAGAAGTTTAACATTTTATTATTTATAGTTATTTTGCTATCATGTTCAGACTGTATATTTAATTAAATGATTCTATTTATTATTCATTTCCAGACTAGTTGATTTGTCGTTCATTTGTAATCGTTCGTCGTTTGCGAACGACGAACGACAAAAAAATCCCTCTCGTTCGTCGTTCGTTTTTAGCGCCAAAAGAAAGACACATATTTTCTTTTTGAATGAATCATTTCCCTATTTTTTCTATGGAATGGCAGTCTCGGAGTGGATATAAAGTAGCATTCAAAAGTAGCAAATTAGTCCATCGAACCTAAGATCTTATATTTAAATTTTATTTCCGTATGAGCAATTACAAAATTAGAATCCCTGATTTAACATCTGAGACTATTTACTTTAAAACTGTGTCAACATTCAGTTATATTATTGTAGCGGATTGACCTGCTTATTAACAGCAAGTCAAGCTACCATTCTTTCTCACACCTCAGCAGGTTCTTAATCTCTTAAGTATTCTTGTCTGCATCTATAAAAGGAGCAGGCAAGAACTGAATAAACACTCTTTTACTTCATATCAGAGTCGTCATTTCTCCTCCTCCTTCGCGCCAGGGGCGTGCACAGCCATTCAGAGTTAGTGGTGCTCAGATTTTAAAAAGGGCATTTTAATCGGGCGCGAAGCGCGCCCGCAATAGTTCGTCCGCGCGCAGTGCGGACGAAAAAAATTGGGTCATGATGTCCATGTGCCACAAAAAAAACAATAAAAAAACACATCAGTCAAAAAAGGGCACATTTCTCCCGAGGGCAAAAGGGCAGGTGCTCTAGCACCACCTAGCTTTTATCTGTGCACGTGCCTGCTTTGCGCTACATTATTCTAACAATTTAAAAGAATTATGAGATTACTATTATATTGTATGCATCCATTTACCGTGATGTCATAGATGATGTATATAATTGCTTTAGCGACTGACTGAGGAGGATATCCTTCAGTCCTTTCATCGGATATTCATTTTAATACTTGCCAATATTATCAAAATGTGAAAAATGAAATAAATCGAACTTATAAAAATCATATACAATATCATCATTAATATATAACGTCACGATAAACAGATCCATGCATCATACAAGTGAACATAGAAAAATATTCAAAAACTAACTAATCGATTTAACAATTTGAAAAAATTATGGCTATTGCTTATAAAACGTAATTACATAGGTTGTGTACCAACGTTAAAAAAGTAATTGAAGGTAAATATCCTTATCGTCATCATATCAATTGATTTTATCCATTTGATTCTTATATAAATATTAAACCGTTTACATACAAATATTTTTTAATAAATATGGTAGGTATATTTTTACACAATTAAGTACTAAAATAACAAATATGATATGTTCAATTTGGTAACAAATGATTTAAGAGCATTTCTTTACAAAACATTGATAAATATCTAAGATTTACTTAATTGATTTACAAATGAAGCCTATACGTCTACGGATGAATCAATTTTTGTTGTGTATCAATACTAGAATAATATCAATTTCAAGACAAAAGAAAATACGCCTCCCTTAAAACATATCAAGTTTAACTCCTAAGAAACTTTGATTTAATCCCCTTTTCCCTTGCTATGAAGGATACTTTGAAAAGTTATGTACATCGAGATAAAAAGATATAGAGAGCTCATTCCCTTCATCTGTATTTTTGTGTCCAATATAAACAAAGTAATATGTACTACGTCATCGTAAGCTGATCATTGAGATAGAATCTATCTCAATGATCAGCTTACGATGACGTAGGTCAAATACTTTGTTTATTTTGAACACACAGAATACAGCTGAACGTTGTTTCTCTGCTATTGAAGGGAATCAGCTCTCTATATCTTTATATCTCTATGGTTTTGTATGGATATTTCTAGACAGGAGTGAAAGTGGTTCAAATTCTTGACGATAATCTAGTTTTTATTGTCTTAATTGAACATAAACGATAAACTTTAAACAATACAAAAAATATTGCTCTTCATATTTGAGAACTAGCATTAAGTGGAAACTCAGCTATGGTTAGTGTTTATGGCTTGTTTTATCTCACGCGGTTACCATTGGTAATAAAGTATACAGGTTTTATTTATTAAGGAAAAATCGATTTGATACGAAAAATTATTAAAAATAGAGAAAAAAAGTTGAGTTAATGATAAGTGTCCATGTTGGCAAATAATACATTGAGTAAGTTCATTTTACTTATGGTATTACTTTATTGATGGTCAATATTTGTAATTCTATATTCAGCATATTTAACATATTATATATACAATTGCATATCTAATCTCTTGCTGTCAAATGACATCTCTGATTCATTCTTATGATTCACATCTGGATATTTTGAACAAAGGCAACAAAATTGAAAGATATAGATCTCTAACTAATTCAATAATGTTGCTAAATTACATCTAAATGAATTCAGTTCCATCGAACACCCTTTGCGCCTAAAGCTGTTTTGAGAGACAGATGGTGAATAATTGTTCGAAAATTATAGGCATTGAAACTATCCGTCATAAATGCAATGCATACAAAAAAAATTATAAGCTCTAACTGAAAGGTATTAGCAGGGTTGAAAGTAATTCGTAACGATCCGGGACGCTGCACTGTCAAAATATTCTAAGCCAGTACGGCGGTCTTATATAAGAGGAAGGTATATGTCTGACTTTATAAAAAATAATTGTTTGTGTTTGGTAGATCGGTATTATCGGCTGTAGGCTTTTTACCGCTATCAATCATTTGTAATTTTATAATTGTACTGAAACCGATAACATTAATTTGTAATTCGAAGATTCATTAAAATAATTAAAATTTCGAAGAGTCTTCATAACATAATAGAAATACTTAAAGGCTCTTTAGAAATACCTGTATCTAAAGTCATATTTTATATTGTACTTTAAAAGAACTTGCACTAATAAACGTTTGATTCAAAAATAATTGCATTTCTATAAAATCATCAATTAACAATGAACATTTGTGATGCGTACATCATCAACGATTCATTCAAAAATCAAGACATTCTCAAAATGAACTAACTAACATTACCTTTTGTTTCTGTACTCCGTGCCTTAATTCTTATTATTATTTTAAGAATGGTTTTTCAACATATTATAATTATTAACAAAAGGATTAATATGTGAATTAGAGTTTAGAACTAAGATTATAAATTAAAATAAAGATTTACGCATCACTGTTTGAAAATCCATCCATCCCTAATAAGTATAATTATTTGTATATATTTGACGTCATACAAACATGTGCTTTTTATTTATAAAGTGTATTTTTTTAAAACTCTATTAACGTAATATTCAAACGCTCATGAGCAATATGTCTAATTTCGTCATTTTTTATCTTCTTAAAGGATAAAGTGATTATTGAGTCTCTTATATTAGTTACAATTTTGTCTTTGAACAGGTTTCATCGGTTTGATCAGTATTAATAACAGTTGGATTTCCGAGAATGATATTTTTGTTTCTGATCTGTGGTTTATCTCTGAGTGGACCCGGTGTGTCTGCTAAGGCTCACTACTCAGACCACATCATTCTCTCCCATCGGTGGCCTGTCTCGGAATGTACGGAATGGATGCAGAGCAATGTCACCCATGCCTGCAATATACCCCGTACGTAGCATAAGAATATAGACGAAACAAAGATCTTATTCAAGTGCATAAGATATTAAATCTTTTAACAAATTTTATGTTTAATTTTGAACAGATTTTTAGCCTAAGTCTAAGGAATGAGTCCTCCTTCTATTTGAAGATTTCTCATTCAATACTATTGATCTTCAAATCATACAAATAAAGATTTAGGCATATTAAGACGGGGTTTTACTTATTTTTTTCAGTGTAGGCATGGTCAACTATTGGAATTGTAAAATCTGGTCACAAATAATAAAAGCTGAATTTGACCATCAGAAACAAACCCACATCATGTGTTGTCTTTTTTGGTCATCTGAGAGGCCATGGTTCAAACTGGCACCGAGCAAATACTGATTCAATGGAATCCTGCTTTAATCTAATATATTCTCAATAGTTTCAGCTTATAACAAAGTTATGATAAATATGACAAATTGGTTTATGTATATTTTTTTCATATGGGACAATTTTTAATGCATATTTTGACAAATTCAGTCACATATTATTCATATTGTTGTAGAAATAAATGATAAATCCTCTGTAAAAAGCATTTTATCATGGTTAAAACGGGCATATGGCATTATAGTTAAGGTGTCGTCGCAAAGGTGTCTGATCCGATCATCTACTGCAGTCAATTCTAACCATAGAGATGAAAATAGGGAGAGAAAAGTGAACGTTATCGTAAACTGACCAATGAACATATATTTTTTTTAGTTGAAAAGAGTTTTCCTTCTTTTTCTACATCCCATAGTGAGGATCCACTTATCCACAGATATGACTAAAGTAAATACGTAATACTTCCATTTTTATTAGAAAGATTAGTTGCCTTATTAAATAAATAGGCACATAGTATGATATTAAAGAAGTCCATTCAAAGGATTCGCAAGGACATGGATCTATATCCATGAGAAGAATGACCACCTAGTGATGCTGAGAATGGTTGTTTTACTCCTTTTAACAGCCGTATGCACAGGTATTGCATATTGATAACTGCTTTTTATCTATGATTACCATTACAACCATTCACGTTTAAAAAATACCACATTTACTCTATCTTTACTCAACTTTTTACTATAAAAAAACTAATTGTCTCTTCTTCACGTGTAACCAAAGGGAATGAGTGACTTACACCTTTGGTTATCTAGTCTAAACTCTTCTTTATTTCATTAGAGGTATTTCTTTTATACCTCTTTTACAAATTAAAATATTATTTTACAAGTTTTAATAAAATATAATCAAATATATTAAAGGCACATAAAGGAGCAGAGAGAAGGACTCTGCTACACACGGGACCCGATCCACGTCATTTGCCAAACCTGTGAAAAACGGGCTCCTCCTATCCCATCTGTCGATAATAATTAAATAAAGCCGATACTCAAGTTTTTTTGTTTTTGCGTCATTATATCTGTCGATAAATGGATTATCACTCTAACTAATTATCACTTGACGGAGAAAAATTAAGAAAAACTTTACCAAATGATGAAATCATGTTATTTTTTGTGCATTATTTTTTTGTTATACCTATGTATGGTTCTCGATAAAGAGTCTAGAAAGAAAGAGCGGACACCAACAACACAATAAGAAAAAAAAATATTGAGACATCCCTGAGCTGGGACAAAAAAAAATCCAGTATCAGTAGTCGACTATAATTTGTGTTTATTCGGTATATCTAGATTTGTTTTAATCTACTATTTTGTAGGCAGTGTCGGTATTTAATAGACTATGAAAAAATCATTGACAGGTCGGGTGTAATTCATTTTCAAAATAATTTCACGCTACCGATTGACTAAATTCATGAAATTTAGTAGATATCGTTTTATTTCAATCAACAGCAGTAGAACAAATCTACCGCCACTACTATCGTTCACCAATTATCCATCGGTAATATTTCCCATTTGATAACAAAAGATAGATAATCATTCAATTTTTGTAGGAAAAATAATGATTTACATTTAGTTATAATTTCTTATATTTATTAGGTTGTATAAATATGAAAAAATAGAAAAATCCGCTTGATTTTTGGAGCTATTAACACCTCTCATTTCACTTCGTTCTCCTCCTTCCGCTTAATATATAATTTATATACTAAAAATAAGTTACTATCAAATGAATAATAATATAATAAAATAATGAAAATATTTTTATAATGATATAATGTATAATAATTTAATATATCATTTGAAATATTAATAATATATAATATAGAATTTGAAATATTAATTATGATATATAATTTGAAATATTAATAATATTATATAATTTGAAATATTAATAATAATATAGAATTTGAAATATTAATAATATGTTATTTGAAATATCAAAGATATGTACTTTAAAATTATAGTCTATACTTTGAGGAAATAATAATTATTTTTTTGGTATTGCATTTACAGCTGTGAATGACTGGATTGTAGGAGGCTTTTGGCCTATAGGTTAAACGCAGAGCAACCCACATACTGCAACAAGAGCATCCACGCAGACGAAAAAGTCCTTATTGCCTTGACGCCAGAGCTCCTACGTCACTGGCCCTCCATTCGCAAGAAGACAGCCAACACCACTCATTGGCGAGAGGAGTACCTGGCCCATGGCTCCTGTGCATACACCCTACCCTCTTTAACTCCACGGCCAAGTATTTCAACGGAACGCTCCATCGCCTAGCAGAGCACAACATTACGGATATCCTCGCTAAAGCCAACATTATCCCCGGGTACCATTACTCCGTCAACCGCATTCTGCACGCTGTGCAATCCGCTCTGAAGGACATTCAGCCCGGAATGAGGTGCATCACCCATAAGGCCACGAAGGGCCTCATGCTTCGGGATATTTACACCTGCTATGACACCGAGGATGGGAGTCTTATCAACTGTGAAGAGCTCAAGGGGGGCTTCTTTGCAGGATGCTCTCAAAGCATTGATAAGGAATTGATCTATTATCCCTCCATGGAGTACCCTCTGCCACACAAGTTCTCTCGGGCACTCATTGCCTTTCTTATCATTCTCTTTGGCACTTTAAGCTTTATCGGCGCCTTCTTTGGGTATAAGAAGTATTTGGAGTTCAGGGAGCGCAGAGGATATAATTCTGTTAGTTAAATACCGTATCTACACACACATATATATTTCCTTCAGTGATATCTAAATAAAATATTTTTCCTCATCCTTGCTCTAATATTAAATGTATACATCCTTGTATCTAAATAAGCAGTTTTTTATAATTGCTGTCATCTTATAATGTTAAATTGTATACATCATTATTCGAATAAAACCCCATCTCACTATCTTCTTGAGAGCATTCAATATTATTAATGTCGTAACTGCGCTTCACAAATGTATAGCTAGGCCATGAATAAAGTATTATGTGCCATCGTCTGATCACAAAATTGTAGACGTACAATTTAAAATGCGCTTAAACAAAAAACTCAAGACTCCAAAATGGCTCATCGAAAATGTGGAATTCAAAAAGAAGCTTTTACTGAATTTTAATCCCAATATTAAATGTAAAAAGCTTTTACAAATTTTTAACAAGATTATAAAGGACACATCAATAGCGCGCAAATAAATCAAAAGTGGAAGACAATTGGAAGACTTCGAGAGGATGTTGAAGAGATAATGAATGATGGTTCGTTGTTTGTTCAGGAAATTACATCAGAAACTCTTAACGCATTGGAATTTCGGAAATTGCAGAAGAAGAAATGAATAAAAGGGTGTAACTGGAAAGTAACCCTCATAGGAGACTTCAAAACATGAAAAACGAAAAACAGCCTCTGAGTAAAAAAATAGAAACTCTTGTCATTAATGGACAAACAATATCAGATTCACGTTCAATTTTGAAGATCTTCTATAATTCCTTTAAAAAAGTACTTGAGACATCAAGGACGCACTTTCCTCTTCCTAAAAAATCTTCCAAACTTACTATTTTTAACAATGATAATATTTAGAATATATAAAGGAAAATTTTAAAGATGAAAAAGCCAGTGGCCCTGACAATATCAAAGGGAAAATTTTTACACTTTGCCCTGAGGAATTTCCCCTTATTTACTAAGAATTCGATCAGAAATGGAAAAAAGAGGATCGATGCCAGCAGCTCTAACTCAAGGCCGGATTTCTCTCATTCCGAAAAGAGGGAACGGAAGTGCAATAAGTCATTGGAGACCACTGACCATTCTCAATGAGTCATATAGAATCATTGCAGGAGTACTAGCCAAAAATATGGAGCCTATATTAAATAAAAAGTTGGGACCTGAGCATAAAGGCTTCTTGAAAAATCGCAACATTTCAGACATATCCAGAAATATTTGTGCATCGATCAACTCTACTAAGAATAGAAGAAAATTTGGAGCAATAGTTGGCGTGGATTTTAGTAAAGCATTTGACTCTATTTTACATGGTTTTATCTTACAAGCGGTGAAAAAATATCTCCCTAGGCGCTTTTTAACCCCATTCGTGCTCTTTTATTTAATGGTTCATCCAAGATTATAATCAACGGCTACCAAAGTGATTCTATCAGCTTAGGAAAAAGTTGTCGGCAGGGTTGCCCTGTGTCTCCTTTACTATTTGTTGCTGCAGTGGAGCAATTGAACACCATATTAAACCGCAAGTTTCGGGGTTTTGGAGTGCAATTAGGTTCCAAAAAACATCTCGTAGATCTATACGCCGATGATATAACTTTAATGGTCGAAGGAAATTCCGAAAAACAAATTATTAAACGATTGGAAATTCTTTTAGCTTTAAAAAAAAATTCATAAGATGTCTGGAATGGAAATTAATTACGAAAAAACTTCTATACTCCCCATAGGCTGCTGGACTCCCGCAGAACAAATAAACATCGGAAGATGCAGAACTTTAAAAACAGTGAAGATACTTGGGGTGGAGTGGAATAACAACGGACCCGCGCTGGCCAATTTTCGAAATTTAAATAAACAAGCAATTAGATGGTGCCAAGGATGGAGAGGTCTAAACCTGCAAAAAGGATAGACTTTTACAACACAAAACTTATTTCTCATATGGTTTATATGGCAACTGCTTCTCCTACATTGGGGAACTACTCATGAAGGAAGAGGAAAATTGGCTGGAGGCTTTATTCTCCCGCCGGTACATTCCTGCCTTGAAACGACGCCGATCTCAACTGGGAGGTGGACTGGTGCTTATAAATAATATAGTACCCAGAATTTATAAAAAAATATTTGGAGAATTAGCATCAGTATATAAGGTGAATGGAGAGAACACTTGGCTTCTTCTGGGTGTATATGACACTTTTATTCGGAACGGACATCTCGAATAATGTATGTAGTAGCTCAATTTTCGAGAGATTGGGCCGCTACACAGAGAATATTATGGAAACAGTCTCCGATGTACAATAATAACAGCACTTTGGATATTATTCATCAGAACAGGGGCAAGGAACCTTTTTATAACCGATGTCAGCCTGAAGAATTAGAGAGTATAGCTCTTCGAGAGAATATTTAGGTATACATTGCATGATTTGCGCGATAACTCTGTTTTTAAAACTGGCCGTTTTTATTCCCTCTCCAAAGAAATGCTAGAAGACATATGCCTCTTTTGCCATGGTTTTTAAATTCCGTGATCAAGATTTTAATTAACACTCTGCAAATTTGACAGCGGAAGAACATCTCAAGAGTTTGAAGTTACTGCAAGAATGGAAAAACAAGAATTCTACTGTCCATGATGGGCATCAACGACGGAAAAAAATTTACAACCCAATTACAAATATCGGCGAATTTAATAACATTCTCATCACATTGTAAGGATTGCGGGCGTATGTACAACAACATTAGCCATGCATTTAGTGACTGCCCAGCCTTGATTATTATAAAGATTTTTTAGAAATGAATGGTACATATATCACTAATTTTAAAGCCGAATACCTGAGAGGATACATTCTCTTTGGCATTACAGCGCATGAAAATAAATATCAAGTGGAAGAACGTGCAATAAGCGCCGCATTGAGGAACTGCAAGGCCTATACAGCTCAAAACCTTTCAGATAACTCGTTAACTGAAGAACATAAGCTGAGAGCTATCTTTATTGGAGCAGCTGCCAGATATTTGGCATTATCTTTGAGAATCCCCAATGTCAACAGCCAAGAATGGACCCCTGCAGCTGCAGTAATTAAATATGTGTCACGCCTCTCGCCTATCTACGCCAAATATCTCCCGTTATTTGTAAAAAATATAAGAAATTCAAGACTCCAAAGACAATTTAGATTTGTCTTATATTTGTTTTTTTTATGTCGGTAGGATTGATTGTAGTTGTTGTTTTTTTTATGATTATGGTTTTTTTTTAGATGAATAATATGATTTTGAAGTTTTAGGTCTTAAAAGGAAATTAATTTTAAACTATAATGTTTTTTTATGTTTTTATGAAACACAATTTTTCCTTTTATATATTACATGTAGTGTACTTTTTGTTATATTTGTAGATATAATTTGTTTTAAATAAAGACCTTGTTGATAAGAAGAAAAAAAAGTATTATATTGGCATCAGAGCTGGGATTCGGTATTCAGTAGATCTTAATTTTCATCTACTGAATATCGATCGGTGCGGTAGATAGAAAGAAAGAGAAAAATATGTATCTGCTCTGTGACTTCTTCATATGCATTTAGCATCGAACAATTTATAACAAGACAATCAATTATATAATTTGTTATGATTTTTTTAGAGATTATTTGAAAACTAATACATGTTACTTTTATATAAGTCATATATGCACTCGGATTTTGAAGGAAATGGAAGGCAATAGACAACAAATTATTTCCTTAACTGTCTTTTGTTATACGTTGTCCGATAATAAATGCGCTTTCAGCTCCGAAGTTGTTTATTTAGAGTTCAACTTCTTCACACCAGGTAACAACGCTATCAGTTATAAATACCGATTTACATTCGGTAATCGCAGCTCTCATTGGTACATAAATGTAGAAAATGTATATTTTTTAAATGGTGAGCTCAGTGAGAAATACAATGATAAAGTAACATATTGTAGCGCTATATATCGACGATTTGTATTGATGTCCATATTATATATTAATGTATATTTTTTACATGAAAGAAGAAATGCAATTACTTCATTGATGTCCCATCATTCTTTTGTTTTATGATATTAAAAAAATGATGAAGTATTTTCCTTCTCACTAGTTCTTTGTTTCGCTGTCTTTCTCAACAATGGAGATCATAATAAATATTACGTAATTCAGGGCTACCATATGACGCTTCGGAACTCTATATTCTCTATGAGGGAGACAAAAGGCCTAAACTTATTTTACGACTGGCTTAAAATTGAAAAAGAAGATGGGATATTCATTGAGAATACATAAAATCTAATCGGACGGTTACTACACACTTCTTCTCAGAAACTTCCTTATTTCGTTAGGTTTTCGGTCACCACATTCCGCAAAAGCGGGGATTGGCTGTATTTAGGACTTACTAAGTCATAATTCTTGTTCTAATACATAGTTTCTCTTAATAAAGTTTTAAAATATTCCTTCACTTCAATGTTTTAAAAGCCTAAAAGGTTTTAAAGGTTAAAACTCTTGGTATATTAATAAAGGGGCTTTTTGAAGAACTGGGTAGTTTGGACATAATATATTTTATTTCATGAATATTATCTCAATAAATAAGTTTTTAAATTAGTTTTAAAGCAATTTGAGACACCTTTGGAATTATATGCAACTGTGTAACGTGATGTCGTAATGTGCCCAAATATCTATAAATGTTGCTCGTAACAAGTGAACAAAGAGTCTTTTATTTGATATTGAACTCTATACTGGTTTTTACCAAAATCTACATTAACCAAAGTTAACAATAATATTCGCCACATTATGACGTCACGTTAAGTACATTCATACAGTATCAAATCTGGGATCAATGCTAAAACGAAGAATAAAACAAAACCTTTCAGTGTTTGAGGGGAACTATCAGTAAAATAGTTCCTTCTAGTCATATAACTTTTTCTTTTTTATATGGCTTACCTTAGACAAGGAGTACTAAAGAGATGGAGGGAACACTCCTAATGTAAACAATAATATTTGTACCTATGTAGTCACACTTTACACAGTTTTATACTACTAAAAGAGATGAAATTAAGTTTCTCAACGACGATTCCAAAAGCTTATAGACTCCACGGACTGATTAGTCACCGGCACAAATCCTCAACTTCATCCTTAGGGGTTGTAAGTAGACGTGGAGTCCTCTTCCTCTTATTGGACTCGAATGTCGTCGTTGAGAAACTTAATTTCATCTCTTTTAGTAGTATAAAACTGTGTAAAGTGTGACTACATAGGTACAAATATTATTGTTTACATTAGGAGTGTTCCCTCCATCTCTTTAGTACTCCTTGCCTTAGAAAATGACAATTGTCATATCAAAATATATTTACTCGCCTCAATAAGATATATGTTGAGATGGTAATGCCCTTTTTTTTGTTATATTTTCCTTTTTACATTGTAAATTATGTTGAAAGTAAAAAATTAAATACATAATTATTTATCGTCTGAAATGTTTCCCCCAATTAAGGAAAGGTTTCGTTTGAAGTACATATTCTGTCATTGATCCCGGTTTATTTATCTCAGGTCAAAGGCTACTCGCAATATTGATCATCTTTCAAACCCTTATCAACTAACCATTTTCCTAACCCATTCAGTACTTTATCTTCCTCGTAAACTTGTCCTTTATAGGAAATGGACTTTCCTTTCTTAATAAATGCTATTCCTGGGAGAACCTCCACCCCGTATTTCTCTGCAATCCTTCCCTCCTTGTCTGAGACCCGTACAAAAGTCACATCGATCTTATCCATTTCATCGTCCACAGACTCCAATTCTTCAGAACCTTCAAATCGTGGACGTTGGAGCTGTCATAGAAGACCACGGCCACGTATTTACGACTCCTTATCAGAGACTCCAGCATTTGACCTGTGACTTCTTCAATATGGTCTCCCTGCACAATGTCAATCATCCAGGCCTTGACGCTATTTCCGTCCTTGATATTTCCTCCGGAGTAAAGATGGGGTACGCTGTATTCAAAAAATACCAGGGCAGGTAGCTGAGGGATCCCGTACTTCTGGACTACTTCGTGATCATGGAGTTTGACTAGTTTGATATTCCCTATAAGCGATTCGGAAAAAAATATATTAAAATTTCGTTTCCAACTTAATCTTTGCAATAACAAAATCTAATTGGCTTCCAGCGTTGGAATTTTTAAGTCAAAGTGATTGGTTAAGAAAGCATTCTGGGTATTATTTTTTTTCGACCTTCATTGCTTAAAAGAAGTGCGAATATTTTTTTTAAGGAAACAGTTGCCATTATGAAAGAACACTTCACTCGCGAATGTTTTGAACATCGACTGAACTATAGAAATGTGTCCTTTAGCACTCAAAGCGTCGTAACGTCAATTAATGGATTTTGAGATATCATAGTGTTGGTTTACTTATATTTTTTATGAATTGCATTTATTAGCTTTGAATTATTTGAAGAGCTGATCATTAAAGAAAATAATAAACCCTTCTTCGGTTAAAAATGGACGTTTAATGGAAATTTGCTCTTCATGTGCATGTATTTAATAATTTATTTATTTTCCCTCTCGCACTTCTAGACAAGACTAATTGTTTTTCTATTTGATCCATGTCATTGACGAAGTCTTTTAATTAAATATCCCATTATAATTACTGAGTAAAAGCAACTCCTTAAGCTCCGGACTATTTATTTATTTGGCTTACTCATGATAAATGGTCTCAAGGGAGTCTACTACTTAATGACATTTTTTGGTTATGATACTATTACTTCTCTTAGCTTACCCAGATCGTGGTCAATGGTCTCAAGGGAGTCTACAGCAGAGCGTGATGCTGGTTGATGCTTATCATATAGAAGTACAGCCACGTGATCGTGCGTCTCAATCATCTTCTCAAGCATGGCATGAGTCACCACCTCCACTGTGTGATCTCCAGAGGTTTCCATCAATATCCATTCCAGAACCTCCTGTGCCTTCCCAGGATTCCTTTCGTAAACATTCGGAACCCCGTTCTCAAATAAGACAATCGTGGGAAGCTTTTCGATCCCATATTCATATGCCGCTTGGCTCCCGCTCACTTTTACAAAAAGTATTCCCCGACTGTCTAATTCGTCATCGATCTCTTCCAGTCGCTCAAGGACTTTATCTTCCTCCCCTCCCCCGTCTCCACCGCTCTTTCCCTCGTGAAAGTAAACCACAAGCTTCTCTTCCTTCACGATCATTCGCTCCAGGATCTCCTCGGTTATTTCCTCTATGTCCGAGCCCTCCACTAATTCCTTCATCCAGTCCAGAACATCCTCTGTGTCTGTAAGATCGTCTTCGTAAATGGAAGGCACTGTATTTTTGAAGAAAACCAGAGTAGGAAAGGACTTTATTCCGGCCTCTCTAGCCAATGCTGCATCATCAACTTCAATGAAACTAACGCCCAATGCGTCAGCATCGTCATCGATGCTCTCAAGGGCTGCCAGGGCCTGAAACAGAAAATATGCTTTGTATGTGAAACATATTTCAAGCTAGACATACTTCTCAAAATATTAAAATATTCTTAATACAAAGTTTTAATACAACTTTAAATTTATTTAATTATTAAATAATGATTTATAAAAAACATATATATAAATATATTTAATTCATATTAATTTTTATCATGAAATTATTTTTTGTACTTATATTTTTACATTTTTAAATATATAATTAATAATAAGATTTATGACTCTTTACTTTTAATGAAGACTTGAAATAAATGTACCTGAGTTTCTATGTACCTTGAAGTTAAACATATTCATACATTGGGATTGGATACTCATAAATAAATCTTACTTTTTGTGATTTGCGCCGTTTATCCCTGAATAAAATGAGCAGATGATCTAGGGTATTGATCATTATTTTGAGCTCCTCTTCGGATTCGATGCTCTCCACGACGTCTTCGTCTAGAACAGAAGACTGGTGCTGGATGAGCCACTCCAGGACCTCCGTGGAATCCAAGAGATCAGCTTCTCGTGGATACACCAAAGGTATTCCGTTCCGGAAGTATACTAAGGCTGGGAGGACTGTGAGAGAGAAATCATCTGCAAGATCTGCGTCTTGAATGCGAACAAAACGAATTTTAAAGATGTCGGCTTCGTCGTCGATGGTCTCCAGTTTGGAGAGGACGTGAATGCTCTCATCGCTCTCGTCAAAAATCAGGGCTGAGACGAAGGATCCCCTGGTTTCTCTTCCTCGACTATCATCTTTAGAGTTTCTCGGTTGACTAGTTCTATTTTGTCAGGTAAGATCAAGGATTCTCGACGGGTTAGGAACTCCATCATTTCTCAGGGTCCTCCATGCTACCCCGATATACCTCGCTGAGCTCCCATCTATAATTATAAATTAATTATTTGTCATAGTAGTGAGAAATATAAATGAAAATATATAAGTTTTTATGCCTATATTGTTTGATCTGATTGCATCTGTGAGAACAAGAATAACCAAGTATTAAAATTACTTAATTGAACCTCAAAGTCGCTTTTGATCAAAGGTTGATCAATATTGGCTTTCTTCTCTCTCTATGTACCCTCAACAGCGAGAGTTGAATACGCTTATGTACTGAGCTAGCGCTTCCTCTTAATATTTTTTTACACTTTTGACTCATTTCGTATGAAATAATTATTAAACTATAATTATCATTTATCTTGTTTTGATTTAAAAAAAAATTACAATGATTCCCCGTGTCAAACTTTAAGTATAATTTTCACTTATTTCTTACTACATAAAGATTTCATATTTTAAGCTATATTTGTGACCTCGATTAAGGATATGAATAAACATTATAGCTTTAAAAAAATACTAAGTTGAACCTAGAAACCAAAAAAAATGGTTAAAATTGTTCTTTGAAAAAATTATAAAGTGTATGTTAGTATAAGAGCCAAGATTTGGATGAAAGATCTCCGAATAAACCATAATTACCCAAAAACATTATTTAGTAGAGCCACGTTGGTTGGCTAAATCAGCACGATATCACGCGCGAAAATAATTTAATTTTCTAAGATAGGTTATCCAAGGAGAATATAAATATATATTTCTCCTTGGGTGTATCGCATTTGCAGCAAATGTCAGTGCCTAGAGATCATTTCCATGTTACCCTTAAAGAATGTCAACGTTGGAAACTTTTCGATCCCGTAGGATGTTCGTGCTAGTCGCTTGTCGTGATTTTGAGGAGGACCACGCTAAACTTTTGTGCCTCTCCCTCCAGCGTTTCCAATATCCTAAGGGCACTTTCGCACTTTTTACACTTTCGGGAGACCCAAATCACTCCCACAAAGTCCTGATGTTCGATGATTTTCTCCAACTGCTGCTCGGTGACCTCTTCAACAATCTCCTCCCGAAGCCCGGAAAAGTAATCCTCTTTTGCGAGGACGTCCACGGTGAGGACAAAAGTAAGGACTGCTATAGCCAGGAGGCCGGTGAAGAAACGTATTGTGATATACTTGAATCGCTTGACGGCCTCTCGCCTGGCCTCGGCCTCTGCCTTGAGCCGTAACTCGATGGCCACGGGTCGCTTGCGTAGAACCATCTCCCTCTCTCATGCACCTCAATATCCAAACGCTATCCTGGAAGTGTTGACTATAATTGATGGGGAAATGTTGACTTCATTTTTAATATTTCAAAGAAATTGGCAAGCGTTCAAAAAATAACTGATGTACAATCTTCGGAGATATTTACGCTTAAAATATGTGTGACAATAACCTATTTTCTTATCTTCATGGTTAAACTATCTCTAGCAAACATAAATTCCATGTGTTATATTTATAACAAACTGGACACACTTACAAATATATTTTCGGGTATTCAGCAATTGTCTAAAAAGTCCCTTTTAATACTGAGACATATTAAAGTATTAAAATATTAGGACCATCAATCTATCAGAAATCACTCCAATTTGTTTATCAATAGTTATAAGTAATTCAAAATAGTTGAGGACTTCATACCCTCGATACATTGGCAAACTGCAACATTGAATAAATATACATTCAACATTAGTTGCGCAATGTCCTACTAGTTCAGCTTACCTTTTCTTTTGCTAAAAAATACACTTATTCCATGTCCAATTGTGTATAGATGTATATTTTTAAAACAATATATTCTTAATTATCTCTGAAACACATAAATATAATACTCTTCAATTTACAAAAAAATGATAATTTGTTGTTATAGATATTATGTTTTGAAATTAATTTATTTATAAGAAAAATAATTCAAGCTTTTTTGTAGAGAATCGTAGGAGACTGGTAGACATTTTAATTGAATGTTTAATTATCATGGACATTTTTACAGCAATTCAAATACATATTATATGAAAAGTCCAATGAACAAGTAAGGTCAACGGAATTTGTCTATTTTTACGTAGGCCCAAATCATAAAGAAATCAATCTTTTAACATCGAAAATTTAAATTAAATTTTAAGAATTTCGAACCACAAGAGTGATTCTGACATTTCAGATGCTCAAAAGTATCTACGCTGCTTATTTAAAACGTATAAATGTGCATGCTTAATACAGTCGTCCCTAGCAAAGTTGCGACGGCCTGGATCCACTACACGACCACCGCGATATATATGAGGGTCGCGATGTTGATATATATTCTGCCATTGAGTTCATATGGGGACGTTTTGCCGTGAAAAAACAGGAGCCAAGCCGTCGTCGCGTACTAAAAGAACTGCGAGATGTCGAGGGGCGAAGTAGCGAGGGCCGACTGTATGTTGCTCAAGTAAATATATATATCTTTATGTTCAAAAATATATAGGTACGAAGGACTTTTCTCAAACTTAATTGTGATTCTTAATAATAAAAACTGCGCCCTTGTTGTTAAAATAATGTATCATTCTGAAATAGGCTAGAGTAACAGGAAATAAAAAATATTAAGAGTTGCAGATCAGGGATTTAAACAAAAATATAAATATTTAAAAACTTAATTCTTCCTGAACATTCCATTGAAAAAAATGACTCTAGTTTTCCTTGCATCTATATAAAAGAAGAAAAACTTTTCTTCTCGTGTTTGTCATGCATAGCCTTACATTGTTGCTCATTGGCTGAGTCACAAATAATTTGAATATCGTACAAGTGTAAAAAACCTTTGTTAAAAATGTAGGAATTATGTTTTGGATGATTAATCTGAAAATTTACGGAAATACTTGTATTCATCAAAATATAAACAAGTAGAGTAAATAGAATTAGGGGGTTTCCGATGTCGTATTGTGTCTTTTCCTAAATATAATTAATAATAAAGACAAACAAAGATCCCATGATATATAAAATTAGGCATAAAATGTCTCTTACATAGAAGAATATGATTTTAAACAAAGTTCACTATACATAGATACTAAGCTGTAATTTGGCAGAGAGAAAAACTGTATCAAGATTCGGTTGTGAGCTGTTTCCAAACAGTATTGCTATATCGAAAATACATTTATAGAGTAAAAATGATTTTTACGATCCATAACACACTTTCTGAGTAATTTATTTATTAATGTTAAATGAAGCATGGAAGTAAGTTATAATGTTTTTTATATTCCTTTTAACCTTACAATACAAAACTTCTTCAACAAATATTGTTTCCTTCCAAATGTAAATATTAAACAAAAATATAACATAGGGTAACAAACAAAAAATTGTCAGGGGTTTCTCAGTTGATTTAGATTACTTTTTAATGTTTTGAATTCGAATATCACATTAATTTTGCGCTATCGAGTCAACTTTTTGAGATTCAGCCATAGGCCTACCTGAGGAGCCATACATATACTAGTATCAGGGAGTTTGAGTTCAATCAATTTTTCTAAAAAGAATATATCAAATTATTAAATTAATTTTCTTAATTATCTGCATTCGTGTATGTGTGATTGCAAGGTTACTTAATTAAACCTTTGGCCTCCGCACGGTGTAGATATGCAGTTTACATTGGGATTTTTTAATGCACCGGGGTCAAAATAAATTTAACTCGACAATTTCATCTAATAAACAATACGCCTTTGCCTTAGACATTCTAGTGGATTATTATCTTAAGTAAGGAATGAATTATTGATTGCTTCTGCACTCCACAACTCTCAAAGATAAATATGAAGCAGAGAAGTATTTGCTCGAGAAAATCCACCATGAGCTGCACCAATGCATCTTCTACGTCGACCTCAAGATGGTGAACTTTCTACTTGGTCAGGTGTCCAAGTTCAAATATACCCATGCTTATATGTAACAGAGCCCAGCACTAGGTAAATAAAGACTGACCGACGCTAGAGCAAAGAAAATATAAAGAAAAAGAAAAGTTCTTTTATATTTTCTTTGCGCTAGAGCAGTTAGTTGCTAAAGCGAGGGAAATGATACAAAAAAACATCTTGTTGACCGAGATAAGATCCCACCGCTACACACAAATCCGGTGTTAATGAAACAGTTCAGGCGCAACAAGGATGGGAGATGCTTCAACTGTTCCGAAGCCTTTCCTCGACAACCATTGCAAGCTAAAGGTCGGGATTTTCCTTTACTCACATATTCGACAGCTTGTCAAGGATATAGAGTTCTATAATTTTATGAACCCGATAGAGTGCGCCCACAATTAATTGTTTTGCAGGGAGTGAACAACTTCTTAATGAATACGAATGTAAGGTGTCCATTAATTTCATCGCGAGTAAATTTGTCGCGAGCTTTTATAGCCGTTTTTTTTGTGCGGGTAAATACATAAATACTTGCTTTTTTAGTCAGTCAATTTTTGTAGTTCTTCTTTTTGTCACGGGTAAATTTGTCGCCAAGCTTTTTTGTAGTGGAAGTATTTTTGTCGTCTTCTTTTTTTTCGTAGGTAATTTTGTCGCCAAGCTTTTTTGTAGTGAAGCATTTTCCGCGCTGTTTATTTTTTACTTTGTGGACCTATTCATGGGGACTCTGTCTGGGGTCCAATGGGTTTGAATCTACCGCTGACATTTTTAGGAGAAAAGACACGCGGATTAAGGGTGTGCACACCTTAGCCTCGGGTGTTCCACCGCGAGTCCTATGGATTGAAATCAATGCCGACTTTATTAGGGGGAAAACACCCGCCTAAGACTTTCGTAGACCCTAATCTAACGGAATGCGCCAAACTTTAAACCATGTCCCATGGGTTTGAAATCGACCACCGACCCTTCTTAAGAGGAAACCACCCGCTAAAAAAAATATACCCTAATTTAAAGGATTGCGCCGGGCTAGTCGGGTGCCCCATGTGTTCGGAATCTACTGCAGGAACCTTCTGGTTGTAAAAAACAACTCAAGAGTTTTTCAGACACTAATTTCGCGTGTACCCTCTGCTTATCTGAGGGTCTAAGGGTTGGAGTCCACCGCCGACTCCTCTTAAATGTAAAACAAACTCGGGTTAAGTAGTTTTCAGACCTACATCTTGCAAGATATGCATGCCTCATCGAGAAGATATGTAGAAATACACGGCTGACCCTTTGAAGGAGGAAAATGCATTTAGCCCAAGAGTTTGTATAATCTAATCTGGGGGGGGGGGGGGTAGCCAGTCTCAGCTGGGGCTTCTATAACGTTGAAATCCACCGTTGGACCCTGCGTAGATTTCAACTCACGGCGGAACACCCGAGGCTAAGGTGTGCACAACCCTTAGCCGCGTGTCTTTCTCCCTAAAAATGTCAGCGGTAGATTCAAACCCCATGGGACCCCAGACAGAGTCCCCATGAATAGGTCCACAAAGTAAAAAATAAACAGCGCGGAAATGCTTCACTACAAAAAAGCTTGGCGACAAAATTACCTACGAAAAAAAAGAAGAACGACAAAATACTTCACTACAAAAGCTTGGCGACAAATTTACCCGTGACAAAAAGAAGAACTACAAATTGACTGACTATAAGAGCAAGTATTTATGTATTTACCCGCGACCAAAAACGGCTATAAAAGCTCCGCGACAAATTTACTCGCGATGAAAGTACAGTAAACCCGAATGTAATACACCACGCAAGACTCGCCAGCAGAATGATAAAACCTTTGAAAATTCGGATGTTTGAGGTGTATAAAGATACACTTCCTATTCTCAGACGTGAAGAAGTTCTCTAAAACCTAGGGGCAAAAACCGACGATCAGGGAGAAAATACCATCAGACATGTGCCAAATGGAGTAGAGATACCAAGAGAGGTGGGGCGCAGTCATGCTGGTGAACTACTGCTGATCGCTGAAGAGAGACAAGTCAGCAGCTACACACGCATAGAAATGGAAAAACGGCAATTTCTACCGTGAAATCTGAAATTTTGAGTCAAACAACTGTCATTTATGTAGAAGTATCATATGCATATAAAATTAACGGAATAAATAGAAAATGAGTGAATATGGATACGTTGAATTTTAAGTCTGGAAGAGACAAAATCGTCAGGGGTATCTCAGCTGAGGGGCCATAATAATTTGGTTGGTTTTTTATTACAAAAAGTAGATTCTTCAACAAAAAAAAATATAGAAAAAAATATGACCTGATTGAGCTAAACCAAAACAACAACATTAGTCTATTTAGCTGGAAAACCCGGGACATAATTATATAATCATTATTTTTGTTATCCAATGTATTAAAACTAATAAAGGATTAAATTTTAAATAAATTGAAAAAAAAAAGTGAAATACAGTCGTCCCTCGCAAAGTCACGAAGGCCCGGATCTACTATAGGTACGACCACCGCGATATATATGAGGGTCGCGATGTTGATATTTATTGATAGTTCATATTCATATGGGGACGTTTTGCCGTGAAATACGGGAGCCAAGCCGTCGTCGCGTAGTAAAAGAACTGCGAGATATCGAGGGGCGAAGTAGCGAGGGCCCGACTGTATAAGCAAAATAAACCCTGCCTGGACATTTTACGACTTGAAGACCACATATCGACATTTGTGTTCTCCTAAATGTCCCACAAAGTAATATTTTTTAGTCATATTTTTTATATAAAAACCTGTCTTATCAATTATAATAATCATACTGAGTAGTAAGAATATATATATATATAAACTAGAGGCATATATACACTCAGAGAGTGCAAACCTCCGCCGTCACGGGGTCCTTATGAGCCTTCCGAGGCGGATTTTTCACGACTGGGGCGGCGTAGTAGAGGCCGGGGGAGGGTTCCCTCGACGGAAATTCCGAGAGGAAGACGCTCCCGGCACCCGATTTCACAGCACAGCGACATCTATTGGCAGAGTAGGCTAACTTGAAATATTTATTAGTATTTAGCTCGTTTTGCATCTTAATTCTGCACTCAGAGATGCCAAAATTTAATCACTTGTTCCTTTTGACATTTCCAACAGCTCCACAAAGTTTCATTCGAATCCGTTCCGTACTTTTTGAGTTATCCTGCTGACAAACCAACAAACCAACGCCAGTGAAAACAATACCTCCTTCGGCGGAGGTAACTAACAAAATAAAAGTTTTGCTGAACAGTTGAATGAAAAAAAAGCATAAAGGAACATAATAGTTCAAATTAAAAGCAATGACCTTTATATAAAATTACCGGACAATTTATATGTTCCTTAACAAACAACTATATATTCTTAGAACCATTTGAGCTGACTTAGTAAAATGAATTAGGTGGTATGAATCGTACAACATTCCCACCCTATTTGCACATGATGTTTGAGTTCGGAACCCTGATTTGCAGGACGGAGTAGCGGACGGTGGCTCTAAAGATTATTGCCCTATTATTCCATATTGCTTACAATTTTAAATAACTGCATTTTAATGTAAACGTCTGTTATCATCCAATTGCATCCTGTCTTGTCAAATATGAATATAAATGCAGTTGTGGCTGTGTAATTACACGCAATTAAATGCGTTCATTATTTTTGTGTGTTCTACTAACAAATTGATTTTAACAGTAATAAATAACTGTGGCAGTTCGAAACCATAAGTGGTTATATGGACAAAACGACTTTTAACAAAGATTTGAATCTTTAACTCTTGTTCATTGAATTGGTAACCGGACTTTATGGAGACAGTGGACTATATGGAGACAGCTTTGTATCCATATATTTTATGTCTCCATATAGTCCAAAAACGGACTATATAACGACAGCGAATTATTTACTTAGGCAAATAGTTGGAACATATATGTCGCTAAATCTGTCTCCATATAGTCCGTGTCTCCATAAAGTCCATTTGGGGACTTTTTGGAGAAAGTAATTTGATTGGCTGTCTCTATATAGTCCACTGTCTCCATAAAGTCCGGAACCCATTGAATTTGTCATGAACAATATTAGCCTCCAGGTGTGAGCAGCCTATTTTTTATAATTTCATTGGGTACGGTTACTTCGATCTCCTACCTGAGCTAGAAACAAAGAGAAACCACACTTCAACACGGCCATCGTGCTAACATTCCTCACAAAACCTCTCTATTCATTTACTTATTATAGAAGAAGAAGGAAAAAAAGTATTCGTTATCCAGAGTGCTCCTGCCTTGTTCTTATTATTGTTTTGTTTACATTGATTCATCATTGCTTGGGATCAAATTTCTCGAATGGGAGTGGACGGGTGGCATGATTCCAGTCATTATATTTGCCCGTCTCGTCTCATCCTCCTCCTCAATGATCGGAGGAGGAGGCGAGACGTTTGGGAGCTCCTTCATCAATGTGGTCGCTCCTAGCACTGACTCGGCTCATGAATATGTTCAACACTCTGGATAACGAATACTTTTTTTCCTTCTTCTTCTATAATAAGTAAATGAATAGAGAGGTTTTGTGAGGAATGTTAGCACGATGGCCGTGTTGAAGTGTGGTTTCTCTTTGTTTCTAGCTCAGGTAGGAGATCGAAGTAACCGTACCCATTTCATTAGTTCACTACAAAAAAATACAATTCATTTTTGAAAAAATAAAGTATATTTTCCCATCCAAAAAGATCCTAAATTAAATGGACGATTAATTTTAACGTGATAATATACCCAATTGGCTGCAAAATTATCATTTTGCAGAAGAAAGTGCAAAAATGATTATCATAAACGGTTCAGATATCATTAACTCAAAATATATTGGATGTTCAAACCTCATTTCGGCAAAACAAGTATTCAATTTTTGATAACAAGTACGTTTTATATCATTTTCATAGTATCTACAAAAACCCCTCAATTAAAAATGATTTGCAGATTCGTAAACACTCTAACCATTGGACTGTAGAGGAAAAAAAATCAGATCCCTACCCAACTGAGCAAAAGAAACAAAAAACAAGGGGGTTACTATGCTGGTGTATGTCTACATACATTTTTGTGCCTAAATGGTTCGATAGAATTGTATCCGACAGGATATGAATAAACATTACAGCATTAAAATTAGTCTAACCTAGGATACTCTTATCAATGAGGTAGCAGACCAAAAATGATTATCCCTCCTCGGGATTCGTACCTACGCCCCCAACATTGAAAGTTGATCACTCCTTAACGCACACGGCTATTGCAAAATTTAAAAATGATTTGCAGATTTGGATACCCTCTAACCATTGGTTTATAGCTGAAAAAATCAGGTCGCAACCCAACTGAGCAAAATACAAAAAAACAAGGGGTTACTATGCTGGTATATGTATACATTTACCGTGATGTCGGAGATGAAGTAGGTTACCGATCTACATAATAACTGGATACTCAAGGAGGAAAAAACATTCAGTTAACAGAAAGAGCTCTTTCAATATGTATAGGGACATTCATGACTTGGCCGGAGAACGCTAAAATATAAACAAACCAGATTGAGCAAATATCTAAGGATGAGCCCCTCATTTAATTTATATTTAACAATAAAAGGGAATATAATATGGCTCCCATCAGCTGCTAACTCAGACATTACTCCTCCCTTCTTTTATTGAGTTAATTGTTCATCCAGTAATAATGTAGTGGTTTAAGCTTATATTTATGAGAGGTTGTAGGGGATTGTCAATCCGCTAAAAGGTCTTATTTCACTACAGACAAGTAGTGTTGTGTCGGTTTTTATCTAGGACCGAGGACTACAGTCCAGTCCGGTTCGATCCAGTCTTTTTTTTCGGTCCTTAAAAAAAAGAAAAAAATCCTTATGACGTCATAGCCTACGTCATGTAGTCAACATATCTTAATGCTATGAAAAGGAAAAATCATTTATATGAGGAAATTAACATCTTCAAAGAACGGATGACAAATATATATTTTTTAACTTATGTTATTAAGAAGTAATAATTATTGATTATTATTACAACAATAAATCGTCGATGCATAATGATAATACCTAAAATTAGCCTATAGCGGTTGGAACGAAAGGCTTGTGAATGATTTTTTTTACTGAAACATTTAATGAGTAATAAACGACGATCGTATATTGTGAGAATATTATTTCCTAAATCATCTAATATAAATATTATTAAACCCTTTTGTTGCTATTGAATTAACTCCAAGTTATAATATAATATGCATATTATAATAGCAGTTAGAACGTATTAAATAAATACTCTTGCAACATTGTATGGAAAATTAAAGGACTAAAAAAAAAGATAATCTCAAGGACCGACAGCCTAAGAATGGACTGGACCGAATAAATTGGGACCGACACAACACTACGGACAAGTATGTGATTAATATTCATTAAAGGGACTGAATGACTCCTCGTTTATTTACCGAATGACTATGCCATAGAAATCCTTGATGGCACAGTAAATAGATGCATACACCCTTAGTGTCAATCCCAAAAAATAATGCAATTTGAAAAGAGGTTGATCCGCCACTTTCGTATCTCAACACATGTTTTCGATAAATTATTTTAATTTCATACGGCGATACTTTCAAAACATCTTTATTTTATATATCTAAATAGTATTTAAGTTTGACTCATCCGAGAATATGGAGGAAGATTGATTGGAGGGAAGGATGAGTTTTTCTCTCGCGGACTTCATCAAGGCCTTTCGTCTGCTCTCAAATTCTTTCTCTTGAATGGGTCTTGGAGAGCTTGGTGGAGCTATGGATTCTCGTATGGCGGCTCGGAGTTTTTGGAGAACATCTGCTCTATTCAGGAGGGAAGAGCGAGTGCGATTCGAGGAAACATGGATGAGTCCATCCCTACCTGGGATAAGACCTGCTTCCTGTGGAAGCCAATCAGCCGTTCTATAATCATGAGAGGGCAAAGTTTATAATCAATATTATATTAGAATAAAAAGAATGAGTTATATATAAGGGAGGTGGAATAAATTTATAAGGATATATTTCACTTTGAAATATTTAGAGATTATAAAATTTGCACAGTAAATTTTACTAAAACATTGATATAGTCTTGACAATCTCCGTACACAGCAAATGTATAACATGCTGTAACATTATGTCGACAGATTTATCTTCTCCAATTACTACGATTTGACGTTTTACAAACATTAGAATCAGTGAAGCTTGCCTCAAATAGTAGTAAATGACTGCAGGTATTTTTCTTAATAAAAAGCTTTATATTTCATAAATTATCTTATTAGAACTGAATCACAAAAAAATTCAGATTCATCTTTATAAACTAAGTTTATATTTAGGATCGAATGAACTGGATAATCTAAAGTGAACAAACAATACTAATGCAAGGGTAATACACATTAACACTGTATAAAATATACCAGTTATTTCAAAATTCTTCGATCAATTTTTAATAGTTTGTTTCATTCAGGTCTATATTTATAAGGGATCTCATATTTAGCAATATTTTTGAATTCATAGAATGAAATATATATTCGAAAGTCAACAAACAATGTAAAAGTAAAAATAATTTTATAAAAGATTTAATTTCACGATTTCTTTTATTTATTTTTAAAGTTGAGTTTGTTACATTCAGGTTTATCATTATGATGATATCATACTGATACATAAATATATAATTACAATAAAATGAATATTCTAAAGTCAACAAACTATGTAAAGGAAAAAAAAATAATTTAAAAGCTTTGATTAATCATTATTTAAAGTTCAGTTTGATGGATCCAGGTTTATATTTATTCAATAAGTTCATACTTAGGATCAAATGAAATGGAAACTCTGAAGGACTTTGGATCCTCCGTCCATGAGAGGGACTCCATAGGAATCCACCCTGAAAAGGATCCGGATTTGGAAGCAGGAGATTCCAGTGATGAATATCGATCCAGGAAATGTGATTGGGATGGATATAGGTTTTCCACGGCTATGGATGACTTGTATGGAGAGCTCGATGAGGAGGAACAATATCGAAGCAGAGAATTGAGCTTCAGTCGGTTTAGAAGAGACATTTCTCCCAAAGTATTAATTATATGCCTGGAAGATTATGAATTATAATATAATAATATCACGTTGATATCTTAAAACAAAAATAACAATGAGAGGTTGCGATATATTTTTCCAACAATTTTAAAGCACATAAGAAATAAACAGGGCTTCCTAGCAGTTACGCCAATGACGTCATTAGGGTACAATTAATTTGTCTATTATAAAATGACCCGGAATACTATATGAAAATTGTTTTATATAATAAAAATGTATTTTTTGCCTCAATTAAGACTATGAGTTTTATTAACTTAATATCAGTATGAGGAAAGAAACTCCAGTAAGTGATTATTTTCTTCAAAAATGCCTTCTTGTTCAGCAATTGGATGCAAAAATTGACACTTTTCTGATAAGGATATATCTTTTTTTCGATTTCCAAAAGACTTCCAGCTACGAAAAACTTGGGAACGCAGCTTGAGGAGGCAAAAGACTCACATATATTGTGCTCGGAACACTTTTTAAAAAGTGATATAGCTTCTGAGAAGAATCGAAAGAGTAAGTGTCTAAAACAAGGTGCTATTCCATGTTAGTTCGTCTTTTCAAAAGCTGCAAAACCGAGAACTACGATGAATTCAATCAAGTCCAGAGATCCTTTAATACTTGGTTTATCTATATCCATCAATAGACCCATTGGTGATGACGACAATATTCCCAACCAGCATTGTCAAGAAGTCATAAATTTATGTAATGCAGTACACATGGACCATTCTTATGTCTTATTCATAGGTGATTTTAATTATGCTTTGTACTGTTAAACCTTATTGATAACATTTTGTTTTAGATAGGGCCCTTAAGAAAACCATTGGTACCCAAACGGAGGACTCTCAACTAGATGTACGGGAATTCGGAACTCAAACTGCACCTACTAGGGAATTCATTAATGCTTCGGGTTGGTTGTATTCAAACTCTTAGTTATTTTATACTGTTTTAACTTTTAATATTTCAGATGTTACTTCGGCCGTTGAATCTATTTTTAACGAAGATCAAATTATCTCTTTGACTAATCTGAGTAGATCTAGCAAATGGTCACCATCAACAATAAAAAAGCTATTCAACTTCGAATTTCCTGTGGTATGAGATGTTACTTAATGAAGGATTTCCTCTACCCAGCATGATAACATTGAGGCCACGTTCGTTTGGAGTCTCAAGAATTCAACCTTGGCATTTTAGAAGATGTTATGGAAATGATGAAGGTACTCATTTAATATTTTAAAATTATACTTTCATCTATTCGTGAATAAAATCTTACTCTTAATGCAGTGCCTTAGAGTAGGAGAGTCTGGACATTCAACAGCTGAAATTATTCAAGGCTGAAATTATTCAGCTGTTTATTTGTTATGAAAGTGTGAACTCAGTATTTGTAAAGAGACTCTAGTATTTTTATTGATAAAGTGAATATTTCTGCAAAAATGCCTTCTTGTTCAGCAATTGGATGCAAAAATCGACACACAACTGATAAGGATATATCGTTTTTTCGATTTCCAAAAGACTTCCAGCTACGAAAAAATTGGGAACGCAGCTTGAGGAGGAAAAATTATCAGGCTAAAGACTCGCATGTATTGTGTTCGGAGCACTTTTTAAAAAGTGATATAACTTTTGAAAGGAATCGAAACAGGAAGTGTCTCAAACAAGGTGCTATTCCATGTAAGTTCATCTTTTCAAAAGTGGCAAAACCGAGAACTACGATGACTTCAATCAAGTCCAGTGAACCTTTAATACTTGGTTCATCTATAACCGTCAATAGACCCATTAGTGATGACGATAATGTTCCCAACCAACCTTGTGAAGACGTCACATATTTATGTAATGTGGTACATATGGACCATTCTTATGCCTCATTCATAGGTAGGTGATTATAAGCATGCTTCTTTCTGTTAAACCTTATAGATATATTTTTTTCAGATACGACACTTAAAAAAACCATTGGTACCCAAACGGAAGACTCTCAACCAGATGTACGAGAATTTGGAACTCAAACTGCACCTAAAAAGGAATTCATTAATGCTTCGGGTAGGCTTTTTTTAATTCTTAGTTATTTTACTCTGTTTTAACTTTAAATATTTCAGAAGTTACTTCGGCCGTTGAATCCATTTTTAACGATGATCAAATTGTCTCTTTGACTAATAAGAGTAGGTGCTGCAAATGGTCGCCATCAACAATAAAAAAAGCTATTCAACTTCGAATTGCCTGTGGTACTACGGGGTATGAGATGTTACTTCAAAAAGGATTTCCTCTACCCAGCCTGAGAACATTGAGGCGACGATTGGAATCTCTAGAATTCAACCCTGGCATTTTAGAAGATGTTATGGAATTGATGAAGGTACATACTCATTTTATATTTTAAAATTCGATTTATATGTGAGTTCATTTTTCAGGTGAAAGTTCAGTCATTTCCAGACAATGAGCGTCACTGCTCATTAGTTTTCTCAAAGGCACTGGTTTTCTCCTAAGCCGTGTGACTTAAGGCATTTCACAATCCACTCATGCGATATGGTGTCAAAAGCTTTTTGAAAATCTATTGCAACGATTGCAAAACAACTTTGTTGCTTTTTAACCTCTACAATTGAATCATTTATACCCCTACCAACATCTTCCATAACTCTTCCGGGTACAAAGCCTTTCTGAGAAACGTGAAGAAGTTTAGGGGCAACTTTTTTAACCTCTCAGCCAAAATTCCACTATGGATTTTAAAAGCACTATTTAACATTGTTAAAGGCCGATAATTTTCTACTTTTCTGGGGTCCCTGTCTGCTTTTGGGATAATTATGAGCTTGCCTACTGAAATATGATGTTCAAAATAGCCTTTGAGCTCCGCCTCTTTAAACACCTTTTGTAGTAATGGTGACAATAGAGCACAGTATTTCTTGTAGAATTCTATCAGGAATCCGTCTGGGCCCGGTGATTTATTTGATTTCTTATAATTCAAGATATATTCTTGTATTTCTCCGTACTGGATATCTTTTTCTAAGAGATCCTTGTCACATTTTTTGATTTTTGTAATATTTTAATATTTTCATCTTGAATTTTATTTACAAAATCAGCAGAATTAAAAAGGCATTTCATACAACGCCTAGAAGACTTTGGATTGCAGTCATTGCAGGTAAAAATATCTCTAAAGTGCTTGGTTATAGCTTTACAGATTTTTGTTGGTTCATAGATGATCTCATTGTCTTTGTTTACTATAACTTTTAAATCTCTTTTAGACCTAGAATTTTCTTCTATTTTCTTAATTCTTTTATATAGTACATACTTGTTCCTTTGAAATCGATTTGCAGCCTGACCTGATTAGGTGTCCCTGAGAGAGAGTATGGATAATTTTTTCTGATTCTTCGTCTGAAGACACGGGTTTATTTCCATTTTCCACTTCCTCTACCAGTTTTGTATGTTTTATTTTCCTCTCGTCAGCTAATCGAACTCCAAGTTTTATATATTCTTTTTTTGAACTAATTAAAATTGATTTTAACGCAAATGAAGGAGACCATATTTGTTTGTTTGATAATCTGGACAAAACATCTACGATAAGGTTATATATTTTATCGTGTGTAGCTGCATCTTCCAGTAAGCACGTATTTAGATGCCACTGTTGTCTAAAATAATTCCTTTGGTGAGATAAGGAGAGAGTAATAGCTTTATGGTCAGACATAAAAGGAAGTAATGCTTGATAATCATAAGCGTATGGTAAAAGTTCATCAGTCATAAAAAAGTAGTCAAGTCTAGAGCTCTTCACAACTCATTCCCCTTCTTTACATGAAAGGTATGTTCAGGGCATGAATCAAATTTTAAAGCAGCATCTTTTAATTTGTTTAGCTTCATTAGTCTTGATAACTCCTTCTTTGCTTGTGCATTATTTATACTTTTGTAGTTTAATGTGTCTCTTTTTGGTTTATTGCTATATTGAAATCCCCCATAAATATGTAAGATTCTTGTTTGGCTTCCCCATCGGATAAAAAAAGGAGTTAAAAGATTTATAAATTTAGGGTCATCTCTATTTGGTCCGTAAACGGACACTATTTTAATAATTTTACCTCCCCAGTCAAATGATATTGCAGAATAGTTACCCCCCACGTCACCCATTAGGTGTTTTGGTTTTAACTTACATTTTACCAAAATTAAAATTCCTCTCGACGGATGATTGGAAAGTTTATTAACAGCCGGGACATAAAATATCTCGTATCCGTTATAATGGTGTTCTTTGTTATTTATCTCCCTCAAGCGTGTGTCACACAAGGATAAAATATCTGGATTAAAAGATAAAAAATGGTTAAAAACTTTTTTCCTTTTTTCCGGGTCACTAATAGAGTTTACGTTTGCAGATATTAATTTAAGATTAGGGGTTGTCATGTTTGACTAAAGAAGGGGACAAGGAGTTTTAATTTCAATGTAACTTACATAGGCAATTATAGCGGCTTGAAAGAGTCGAAATAGTGGCAAAATTTCCAATCCAACGTTCGTAGGAAAAACCGTAGGTGGACTCGGGGAGAACCTTGTCTATTATCCTCATCGTTTGACACAGTAATAAACCTCACAATTTGAACGTTGTAATCAGACTGTATTGTCCGCTTCTTCCCGTGTCCTTTTATCTTCCTTATTATTCTCTGGAGAGGATAATGGCCTCTTCGAAGTAATCTTCTCCTCCCCCGGTATGTATGATTTCGGTTCCTTATTTTCGGGTCGTTTTCTTTAAAACCATTTTCCAGTCTTCTCTTAAAGTACCGCTTTTCCTTTCTGTCAATGCGTTTCCTTCAACGTTGGTATCATTGGGTGGAACCCATCAGAAGAAATCGTCTATGATAATATTTCTATAGAAATAAGTAATTTAAGTTTACTTGAAAAACCTCTTATTCATTTAAACCTCTCTTATTCATTTATTTGTGTATTGTATACATAAATAATTCAATTGTCGTAAACCATAGATATATAAAGATATCTTTATATCTCTATGTCGTAAACCCCAAGGTCTGTTTGGTAAACCCTTTCTCTATGCTTAAGATTTAATACCCCGTGACATCACAATTGATAACAGCTGTGATTTTATTTTTATTCCTCAATTGCTCGGGCTTTGTAATTTCGGACCCAATTTTTTATGAAGGATTTATACTAAGTTTTCTATTAACCTCTAATAACAAGGCATGGATAGTATATGAATACAATATACAAGTAAAGTGACGTCATAGGCTTAAGTTATCATAATTTTCCTATTTCATGAGTTGAATGAACAATTTAGTGTTATATGAGTAATATCATATATGATATCTACTACTAAAATCTGTGTTTAAAGTAATTGGATTACATAAAAGTGTCTTGGAGTCTTTAAACCTATGACACCGTAACCTATGACGTATCAAATTGAAATCATGCTCCTAAAGTCTTCTATATTTTTTCTAATTGTACTTGTAACTGTGCCTTGACTTGTCATTATTCAACACAAAACATTTATTGGTTTTTCCATTACTTTTAAATGAATACATTCAGATATAAAGCTATTTATGTTCGAACATAATTTTTATCCTGATAAGGACATTATTATAATTTCAAGAAGAGTTTCATATGCAAAAATATATGTACCAAATACATAGAATGTCTTCCGTCAACAATAATTGCTCGTTCATTTAAATTATGCTGCACTAGGCAGTATTATTGTTAATTTGTGGACAAAATAGGACTTTTTTTGTTATCTTCATCCATAACTTTCACTTTTTTTTAAATAACAAAACACGCTCTTATACTTTTATCGCTTATTTATATTTTGTTTTTTACTTTTTTATTATTTATTTCGAAGATAATAAAAACAAAAAGACAGATAGGACGCCAGTACGCCGTCTTTTAATCCTTTAATCGTAATAAAGCTATAGATAAAGTGATTAATCAATCAGGAGGTTATAATATATATCCTTCAGCACAGTCTATTTTTATATGTGGTAAACAATTGATTCTCATCAAAAGGTTACACATTAGCCGGCCCGGCGTTTTGGGAGAAAACGCTGTATCTGGTATTAGGAGAACTATCTTGACAGCTCTCTGAAATCCACAGTTATTATTACTGAATGCAGTGAACCACGTATTCATTCAATCCATACCTTCCTTTCAAAATCTACCTTTAAGTGTGTTCCTTTTCTTATATTCCTCTTTAAAGCCGGGTTTGAACATGGAGACCAAAGCTCAGGAACTCGGAAAATCTTCCCATCCAAGGAACCATAGCGTTCATATCGGATATGGTACTGCAGGGTTCAGAACCAAGTATGTGCTGTTGTTTATTTCTTACTTGAGTTTGATTTTAAGGGGCTGTCTTTATGTTTGCAGGGCGGAGCTTCTGGATCATGTCATGTTTCGCATGGGAGTCCTTGCCGTTCTTAGATCCAAGGTCAAAGCGGACGTAAGTTAATTAAAAGCCTTTGCAGAAAAAATGACATGCCTTTGTTATTACACAATGCAATCCATTCATTTCTTTTTACGCATTCTAAAAAAAAATGTGTCACGCCGACTGTATTACTAAAAACTATAAGCATTATTAAAAAGGTTTATGTAATTTTACTTAACACTATAATAATTGACACTAAATATATTTTTACTATTCCATTGCACCTTTGAATATACACATTACTTAAATTGTCTCACAATAACAAAATCGAATATAATATTATATTAGGTAAAAGCCATTTCATACATATATATATATATATATATATATTTCATATAAATTTAGTCCTACAAATATTTGTATCATTGAAATATTTTTATCTACTTTTTCTTACACATAAATTTTTTGCCATTATGATTCAAGTGCACTTTAGTCCGAACCCAATATCTCACTCTTATGTCGGACCATTTATACAACTGAAATTTAATACAAAATCTAAAAGAAAAATGCATTTCTGTACTTCCATTTTACTAATGATCTTTCATTTACTGTAGTATCCACTTCCAATAAATGCACCATATATTTTTGTTAACTTGGTCAATACATTTTCTTACATACTTGCAAGTGGGTCAAAAGAGGAAAAATATTGCTAAATATATGATTGATTGTAAAGTTATACCTAATATAAAATATTCAGCCAAATGTTAAAAAATGAAGGGAGTGCGATAGCCAGGTGCGTTAAGGCGTTTTCAACTATCAATGTTGGGTGCAGGCTCGAACTCCGAGAGAGGATGTCATTTTGGTATACCTCATTGATAAGATCCTAGGTTGATAGACTAATTTTAATGCTATAATGCTTATTTATATCCGTCGGATACAAAAAAATATATCTGAAAATATCCAATGCAGGTTTTGTTACATCACAATTTAATGTTTATTGTTGTTTTAAACCATTTTAAATATGAAAAAGATACTATATTTATAAGATCCAATGTCCATCTGTTTGTTCGACTTTTTTTAGAAAAAAAAACATGCTTTATATAATATTTGGACATATACTGAATGTTTGGTAGCAGTCCAAGCCTAGATATCTGTCGACCAAAAAGGAAAGAAAATTGGCTGACGATGTTTTTTTACGAAGAGATATTATTGATAAGTCCGAAGCCCGAAAAAATAAACATGCAAATATTTAGCACTACTTGTTTGACAAATTTTAAATACATATTCATGCATATTTTTTCAAAATAAAATCGTATGCGCCGATAGATAGGATACTAATATTATACCTTATCACGAAAATGTCCGAACAAACTCGGTATATTAGCTAGTAAATAAATTTATTAAAAAATCCTCTAAAGTATTAAAAAAAATCTTATTTACGTATATATTATATAAATATATATTGTTCAAATTATACTACTAATTAAAGTAATAGTAATTTTAAGAGACCGTGGTAGACTCCCATATTGAGGGTGCAGGTTCGACTCTTGTGAGGGAAATTTTAAAATCTTTTTAAAATTGGCTTTAAATTTATATTGTGACTAAAAAAAGGAGAAATAATTATATTTGTACAATTAACGTAAGCCAATAACATAGGAAAAAATTTAGTTTTTTTTCTTACGGGCGGATTTTCAAAGTCTTAATCGTGGTATGTCAAAAGTACCATGGCGTATCATATACATATTCTATATAATGATATAATATTATTCATAAATTAATAATGAAAACAATACATCTTGTATAAAACATTCGGAAAGTATGTTGAATGGTCAAATTATATATAACCTATATTTATTTTCTAGAAACCATTGGTGTCATGATCACAGCCTCACACAACTTGGAGGAGGACAATGGTGTAAAGCTCGTTGATCCAGATGGTGCTATGCTGGAGCAAAGCTGGGAAGGAGTGGCTACTCGCTTGGCAAATGCAAGGTATAAACACACACTCATATATATATATATATATCTATATATATATATATATATATATATATATATATATAATATATAATATATAT
>CP045896.1:17034191-17056060 GCA_013387185.1 Caligus rogercresseyi
GTTCGATTTTGAACGTGCGTTCGCGAACGGCGTTCGTTTTCCGTTCAATCCACAACCCTGCTTTTGGTTATATTTACATTCCCATAGCGTTATACCTATTAAAATTCACATTTTTGTTACAATTGTTCTCAATTATTCCAATATCATATGGCTAGGTTAGTTCTTCAAAGAAATGAAGTGAAGAGAAATGTTGAATTCTCCATGACTGCAGCAAATCCTCATTAGCGAGTGTCGAGTAATTTAATCGCACTTAATTCGTCAAGGACCTTTTTATGCGCAGTTTTTTTTGGAGCGGGGTAAATAAATCGCTTGGCTCTTATAGTCAGTCAATTTTGTCGTTCTTCTTTTTGTCGTTGGTATTTTGTCGCCAAGCTTTTTTGTAGTGTGAAGTATTTTGTCGTTCATTTTTTTATCGTCAGTATTTTTGTTCGGTAGATTTTTTGTATGTGAAGCGTTTTCCGCGCGATTTATTTTTTACTTTGTAGACCTAATCTCGTTCGCTTAGTCGGGGGTATCATGTGGGTCTGTGCCAACCCATAAACAACTGTAAGGGCCCCCAAAAGCCCCCTGTGTGGGGGGGGGGGGGCCTGAATAGGACAAAGTGGTGGTAGGATATATCGTTCGGTGTCGTTCGCAATAGTTTGTTCAAATGGGAGACTCCTTGAATGAACAATAGGATCCGGCTAAGGCTTTTTATTTTTAGCTGAAATAGCTCCCTCACAAAGACAGTTTTCAAACAATAAATTTGTGGATCAACTATAGGATCTGAGTCCGATTCAGAAACCCATATTCTCATCAATAACGATATAACGTTCTGCAACAGATCGATGCTGCTTTACGTCATTTGTGGTGTAGAGAACGTTTGTTCCTTTTGTTCTTTATGTGACTATGATGGAACGTTATTAAACGTTGGTTTGTTGTTAACGTTCGAACGTAACCTTTTAAGGGAAACAAAACTTGGATTAGAAATAAATAATCTGTACTTAGGTTCATGCTTGGCAGGGGTTTTCATCCTGTATGGTTATGAAAAGCATATTAGTATAATTGAAATTATGAAAAAAGAATTCCTTCAAAATATCATAAGTAAAAAGTATTTCAATTAAAAACCTGTCGAGACAACGTGAACTCTATAAATGAACATTGCAATTATATGGCGAAATCCCAATTAGACAAATATAAAGTTTTGAAATCTTCCCTCGGACAGGGTAAAAGAAAATGTTTCCAGTGTGGTGGATTTACGAAAAACTTAGCGGGGGATAATCCAGGATCCTATATCGTGGATTACTAGGTGCAAAAAATTATATCAGGAACAAGTCAGTAAGATTTGGCTATAAAATTGGATGATGTGTAGCTCCGATGGGATATACATAGAATTTCGATTTTAATCCGGGAAAACACAAAACCAGAAAGACAATTAGAGTGTATATTTCTGAAATGGGGGGTAAATATTTGCGAATAGTTATACATGCTCAAAAAACGGTGGTGGAATATTTTTTATTCTTCCACTCAATTTGTCGGTTGATGGAGTTAGTATTTAAGTGTTTTCGTTGGCCCAACTAAAATGATAAAAGAGCCATCAACAGTTTCGGAGGGATATTGACTCTGATACAACGTCAAAGTAATCGAATGCCTCTTGGAGTAAGTATTTCGAAGTCCACTAGAGTTATAAGACTTGACAGAATAAATATTTTTTTTAATAATCATGTACTCAAGAAAGGTGTGTATTATATCAGAAAAATACTATAATCAATGTACAAAGTGTATTAAAAGATTGCACAAGGCATGTAGTCCTATTATTAACAATAATAAAAGTTCCATTGTCGATGAAAATTTGAAAAGATATATAAAGGAAATAAAGAACAATATTGAAATGTCACAAAATTGTAGTACTAGAAGCGCCAACGTTCCCAAAATGGGCAAAATACCAAACACATGACTTAAAATTTAGTCAGCTAAATTTCGTTTGGAGTACATTCACATAAGGTTAAAAGATGATATATTTCAAATTTGAAGAAAAACGGATAACAAGTCAGGAGCCGCGTTTTTAAACGTTAAGAAAGCCGTCCATGATCACGAAAAACAATCTTGAGAGAACGAAGCTAAAGTTCGGGGAATTTCTTCACACTAAAAAATAACATTCGGAGAACATTCTCCAAACTTTTGTTTTGCTGCTTGGGGATATCCTTGACTCGATATATGTAGACCAAGGAACACTAGACACCTTAAAGGGAAGGCTTTATTCACATAAGTTTTTTTTGTTAATTTCAATCAATATTAAAATAAAACAGGGAACACATATCCAGTGACGTCATATAAACTTTTTCTTTATTACCCATTTAAGAACAACAAATAAAGAAATCATTTATCTATAATTGCAAAAATAAAATTATTTTTGCCATTATTACTCAACTTATAAGAGAAGTTGTGTTTGTACAATACCTAGTTGTATTCCATTCAAATCTTGCCAATCATCATTTTCTATTTTGGGTCATTTTTTCGTGGTCCATTTCTTCTTAGGCCGTATTTTCCTGGTCCATTTCTTCTGAATGATATTGAAGAAATGGCTGAGGAATATACGGCCTAGGGAGAAATTACCAAAGATAGAAGAGGATAATTTTGACGCATGGAAAACATGCCCGAATAAATATTTGCTCCTTGTAATAACAACACAAGAAACAATTTATCTAAATTGCACAAATATAATTATTATTTGCCATTATTAATTCAATTTAAATGAGAAATAAAACTTACATAATTGTTGCATTCCACTCAAATGCTTGCCTACTCATGCATTTGGACCATTGTTTCCATTTTCTATCTTGGTTCATTTCATCCAGGCCATTTTTTTTGAGCTATTTCTGCTAGGCCGTATTTTCTTTGTCCATTTCTTTTGGATACCTAAGTATTCTTCAACGAAGTTAAAACTTTTTTGAGCCACAATACTAATTTCCCCGTCTCTTTCATATTTCTGACACAAGTACATTTAATCACCCTAAGTTTAGATTTAAAAAAGCATAACATCTGATACAATGAGAGTTGCTTGTATTTTACGTCATCTGTGGGTCAAAACGTCATAACTCGGGTTTACGCTTGTAATATGAGTAATGACGTCAGAGCCTCATCTTCAAAAGTCTTACCTTCAAAAGTCCTTGATTATAGATAATGTTAGATGTCCAAATTCTAAAGAAAATAATCATCTACGAAGGAGAGAGGGGGGGGGGGGGGGTCAATCCCATGTCGAGTAATCAAGATTCTAGTTCTGGTGTCTCTCAGCACCGAGGTTGGGCTTTTGATTATTGTAAAAATGACAGGACTCCAACTTAAAATGTATTTAACCAAGAGGCATTTGAACACAAATTAGCTGCACATAATTACAGTATGGCTCCAATCTAAAGGAAATAGAGAGAGTCCAGTCAGGACTCCGTTGCGTTGGAAGAAGCTACTCCTGAGAAGAAGAAGTAAAATAGTTTCTCACTAAAGTAAAATAGTTTTTGTGTCTAGACACGACAATGTTAAAATCATATACAGGGTTTACGCTTCATTTTAGAAATATCAAAATTTTGATAAGTACAAAAAACATTTCTAATCATTTTTATCCAAAAATATCGGTATTTTTATGGATGAATTCCTTCTCAAAGAATTGACGTTTACTCTTCAACAGCCCGTGGGTGATACTTTGTAACATAATACCAACTGTTTTCTTATTATTATTCCCCCTCCTCTTCTTTCAACCAATCACGTTTCAAAAAGCACCACCTTTTATTTACCTCTATTTCATAATTAGAGTTAGTTTTCTGCCGAATGTCAAATGATTCCTTCGTTCTAAAAAATAATAAAATGTGTTGTTATGAAGAAACTTCATTTATCAAAGCCTTCAGATGTCATCCAACGCAACAACCAGTCAATGATGGGAGGAGTTCGGAGTGAGAGGCTGGGCATTTTTTCAAACGGTATCTTTTTCTTTTTGGATAAATAAAAAAATGAAGTTTTTTCATTAGGTACATGTTGTTGGAAAGATAAGATCAGGCTCAAAGCATCATATGGATATATAAAGTTAATTTGTCAAGCTGTCTAAAGAGGACATTAAGTAGTAAGCATTCCTCAAAAATACGCCGGCATATAGGATCAAATAGACCGAATTATCCAATTAAAGATATATTTTTTGTCTAGGGACCTGACATAGAACGAGAAAAGCAGCGGTCGATTAGAAAATATAGAGACATATTTCTTGTATCTCTCGAGCATCTCTTTTATATAGTATCAAATTATTCACAAACCTCTCTTTTTCTGTTATTAATAAGCTGTTGCTATTATTATTTTTGCAGTGTCATAAACAGCTTAAGACTTTCAAGGAACCCTGTTATGAAGAAACTGATTAACTCCAGCTGTATAAAACCAACCACAGCTTTTGATTTATTATTTTAAAAGTATTATTAATAATTTAAAAAAAGGGACATGTTTATTCTTCTCGTCCACGAGTCTTGTAGAATAAGTAACTCCAGACATAAGAGAGAACTCCGTATCAAAGTTCCTCCTCCTTCAGAATAGAACAACTTAAGTAATATAATATAACCAATAGCTTATTAATAATAGAAAAAAGGGAGAGGTTTGTGATTAATTTAATATTAAAATAAAGGAGATGCCAGAAGGGTGCAAGAAATATGTTTCTGTGTTTTCTAATCGATAGCTATTTTCCAGGCTTGTGAGCGTTCAGCTTTTTTTGCGTTCAGCGTTCAAAAAAAATTAGCGTTCCGTTCAGCGTTCCGTTCTTTGCGTTCAGCGTTCAATGTTTTTGCGTTCAGCGTTCAAATATTTAAAAAAGAATTTCCCAAAAAAGTACTGCATAGTGATGACTTTTTCTTTTTTAGAAAAGAATTTCCCAAAAAGTAATGCGTAGTGATGACGTTTTTTTTAGAAAAGAATTTCCGAAAAAAGTAATGCGTAGTGATGACGTTTTTTCCGAAAAAAGTCCAAGAAATGTTTGGAAAAATTGAACGCTGAACGCAAAACTCTTTTTTTTGCGTTCAACGTTCAGCGTTCAAAAAAATTGCGTTCCGTTCAGCGTTCCGTTCATTGAACGTGCGTTCAGCTGAACGCCGTTCAATTTTGCGTTCCGTTCACAAGCCTGCTATTTTCTCTTTCTATGTCTGGTCGGGTATAAAGTAATCCCTTGCCATTTATTACTTAGTAAAATGTCACTAACATGAAAAGACTTGTTTGTTGTTTTAGGCTCATCAATCAACTTGGGCGTTTCATTTATTAATAGGCAGATACTTGATAAAATTAAAGTTTTCAAGCTGAAGGGAAAAGCATTAAAAATTTAATTTAACTAATTTTAAATATAAGAAACATGCAAAATGATCAAAAATGGCATTACCGCTTCAGGAGGAAAGTTTCTAAGTGAAGGTTTTTCACTTTACCTTACAGCTAACTCCGTTCGTTTGATCCTTTAACATGATTTAAAAATTTAGTTACGTTGTATTATTCTTTGGTATGGAAAAAGTACATTGATACTACAGGTATGTCACACGAAATTTAAAAACCCCCATATTTTTTACCTTATTTTGGATCCAACTGTTGAGAAATGGTCGATGGAAACGCTTTCGAGGACAATCACGGATATTTGTTTGACTGATCGGACGTATTGTTTTTTTTTTTTCGTCTCGAAAAAATAACTCCTTTTCCACATCAGCTGAGCATATTTTTGAGACAATTGATTCTACTTCCTGCTGGCGTAGGCTTAATAAACCATACCTTCTCCCAATTAAATAACTAAATTCTTGTCACTCAACCTCTTAGATATATTTTTGAATATATATTGTATTTTTTTATTACTTTTTTTTCATAATTAAAATTCCCCATACATATAATAATGGACTATTGAATTGACTACTGATTGGAATATTAATTTGACTTTATTCTAGGCATAATAAAAAATAAAATAAATATATATATTAAAAAATATTCAGGTCTCCTACAAAAAGATCTGCACACATGGAAATTGAAGAAATTTGGTAGTCTGTTGAATCTTCATAGGTACCGTTTGGATACCAATAGGTATGGTATATTCATTCGTGGATAAATCGAAGGACTCGATTTTATAGTTGAACAATATCAACTCGTGTTCCTCCATCCATAAATGACTCCCTTTCTTCCCAACGATCTTTCCAGAGAATTGAATATCTTCTATATCAGTTGGAAATGTGTCGAATTTATTTTTTTGAGCAACTCAATAACTTCTCTATCGAATGGTGATGCTTTTCAATTTTTCTTAAGGGCATTTTTCAATCACAGTTATACGTTTTGGTTAGCTTCAAATTATTAAAAACAACTAGTGTTCAAAATTGAATAATAGAAATCTCTTCTAAACATTCGCGAGTTTTTTTGAAGGAATGTCTTCATGTAAAAATCAGTACGGAGAGTGCTCAAACTTACATTTGTTAACAAAATATGTAAGTATTAATTGAAGAATATTACAAGTTAACATTAAAAGTGGTATCTAAAACTTCCAAAACTTATATATTATCTTAATATGTAATTTCTACACATAATAATTCAGTGCTGAAATTATAATCAACTTTAATATAATTTCTGTGAAAATCAATGAGTTCAGGTTTTCTCGACCCCTTCCCTAAGGAGTAAAAATCCTTGTGATATTCTAGCTATTAGAACCATTTAATAAAAATTGATTCAGACAACTCAGTGTAATATATGGGAAGAAAGTATTAAACTCAAATAAATATCTATTTATATAAAATAAATATATATTTGGGCAATTTTTTTCAACCTTAATTGTTTTCCTGTTTTATCTTGGGCAATTTTCTGGGTCATAGTTCCTGGGCCATTTCTTCCGAGGTCGTACATTTCTCAACTATTTCTGCCTAATTTCATATATATATATATATATATATTAGTATATTATAAAAAATAATAAATGATTAATTAAATTATGGTTTTTGCCTATAAATTTGTAGAAGATTCGTTCTCCATTAAAGACGATGACTAGAGAGTTTAAACAAATTGCAAAAGGTAGTAAATGATTAAATTTACAGTACAGACATGCTTGAAAAATGATTGTCCATAGATCACAGAGTAATAAATAATACAAAAATAGAAATAAAACCAAAGAAAAAAATATGAAAAATTAACAAAATCATGAAAATTGTGTATTATATTATTCAGCTTTAAAGTCTTTGATTAGTATATATTTTTTTGTTGTTGAAAAACATCAAAGATTCGTCGAGATATCTTCAAACAACCAACCGCAAGTTCAAAATTAAATACTAATATTTCAAATGGTGTGTGATGACATCATATCTGGGTTTTTTAAATATAATTTTCTAAAGGCTTGTTCACTTCGAGAAAATGGGTGCTTAAGAGTTGAAATTAATTGCAAAGGGTAGTATAAAAATTAAATTTGATAATCATGTATAAAATTTTGGTAAACACTGATAAACAACCGAATAATAGCATATAAATTGTGTGATGACGTCATTTTTGATTTTTGCATATAAATTTTCTAAAGGCTAGTTCACTATGAAAAATGGGTGATTAAGAGTTGAAATTAATCGCAATACTAAATTTGATAATCATGTATGAAATTTGAGTAAACACTTATAAACAACCGAATAATAGCAAATAAATTGTGTGATTTCTCACTATCCCTAAGCATCACTCGTAGCTGTTAAGGCGGGACCATCAATTCAAATTAAGAAAATATAAACCTTAAGAGCACGAAAATTTTCTCTTCTCATATGCCTTGACCCAAGTCTTTACAAATTCTTTGGACTCCTTCTATATCACTCACTTGTATTAATTCAATAAAGCATCTCTGTATACTCAGGGAAATAATGAATGTTTATCTTGTTTGCTCATATCTGGCGATAAATGAATCATCACTCTGGCTATAAGACGTAGAAAAATAAAAATAAATTGAGTTACCACATGAAAAAGTTGTAGCAGATTATTTCCTTCTCTCTGCTTATCTCTGTCCCTCTCTCCGTCTCTCTGCTCCTATCTGTCCCTCTCTCCTTGTCTTTTATAAATACGTCACCAGATGGGGCAACAGACATTTTTTTTCTCTTTTAACAAAGAGACTATATATAGGTATATTGAGTTTAGGACTATCACCCAAAGACAATCACCCCCGGGCTTTTACCTCCCGTTAAAAATATTTCTTATCTTTTAAAGTCTACTTACGAAGTTAACTATGTTTTCTTTATGACAAAATTGCATTAGTGTTTAAAACCTATGTTCCTAAGATCGGTCATATGTTTTATATGACCGGTATTAGGAACATAGGTTTAAAATATTAATGCAAAAGAAAACATAGTTAACATCATAAGTGGACTTTAAGGATAAGAAATATTAGTAACGGGGAGTAAATGGCACGGGGGTAAAAGCCCGGGGGTCGCTAGTCCAGGGGTAATTGTCTGGAGGGGGGGGGGTAGTCCTGTTACGTTATCTATTATATATTTGTATATTAATATTTTCCGTTTTATGAAACATAGCTCAGTTTAGATCAATTCATTGAATGGAAAAACATCCCTTCGTTTACAAAGTCATATTAATTAGTGAGTTTGACAAAACTAACATATGCCATCCCATCGTATTTTTTTTACTACGCAATGGCAAAAAAGAACCGGAAAGGTTCAAATATCAAGGTATTGATATCAATTGTAATAAAAAACCCTCACTGCTCGCTAATGGCTAAACAAAGACTCTAAATATGGACTCCGAAAATACGCAACTAACTATTTCCCGTGTACCTCTTTCCACGTAACAAAATATTGTATGAAATATGGAGAGCTATAAATTAAACCGTGGAGCGTGTGAACATTTACTCAAATTTGGTAGACATCATTATCATGTATTATTATTATGAGATTCTGAAATTAATCTAACAAAAGGCTAAGTGTTTTTTTTTTTTGCAAATTACAAACCATTTTTCTTCAAATACAAACAAAAAAACATGGTATTGAGGATGTTAAAACGTGTAAAATCCTTTATGAAAATACTTTTTAATCCTTAATGAAAATGGTGTACATATATAAGAGAAAAGAATAATAGACTTTTGAGCTCAGTCTCCTTCCACCTTTTTATATTAAAATTCCCAGATTGATTAAAGGGGACTCTTGGATAAATGTTTTTATAGAATATTCTATATAAATACACATATAATTAATCACTCATATTTTAAGTATGAAAAAATGATAAAATCTTTTGAAAAATAATATTAGTATTTTTAATAATTTTTTTAAGACATTGTCTCATGCAGCCCGCTTCGACCAACTGCGTTGTAATTGTCAACTTTTGAATGGTATTTCGCAGTTACCGAGAGCAGGCCTGGGGGCAAGACCCGCCCACCGAGTGACGTGAGCCCGATTTTTTAAAAATTGCCATCTGTGCCCCCCCCCCCCATAACAACTGTAGGCCCCCCAACAGCCTGGGCCTGCTGCCAGCCTGACCGAGAGAGATCCATTATATATCAGGTGTTTGGAGTGATCCAATCCATCCAGTCTAGCCATTATTATAGTTTCTGTGGCATTCATAGAGTTTTGATTTTTTTAAATTAATTATACTCGCTATTTGGGTATGGGTAGGTTTTGGAGCTAGTTTGTGAGTGAAACAAACCTTAAAGAATATAAGAGAGGAGAGAGAAAATAATTTTCTGTTTTTGTACAAACATTCCTCATAAAAGGACTTTGTACAAAGAATATGTTTTAAGTCACATGAGATGCTTTTTTCTTTTTCTATTTCTCTAACTCCTCCTTTTCTTTTTCTTTTTTCTTCCCTTTACCTTGAAAAGTAGGTGGTTCAAATCAGACAAGGTCTGTATTTTTTTCTTCATTTCTGGTGCCATCACTTTGCAAAGAGTTTTATTAGGTCCGTCTTGACCCAAGGATTCCATAGGTACCTTCAAAGTTCAAATCTGACCATAAATGTGGGAGGAGATAGCGTGCGGACATACTGACGGACAGAGATTGGTGAATTAATATATAGATTATATTGATTTCTATTTTGCATTTTTATAGCTTATTTTTTTAAAGCTAAATATCTAGTCTAAAGTCAAAGATATTGCAAAATAAGACATATAATAAAACACACCAGTTTCCAAAAATGTCGAACAACAAATAGTTTTAATATTAAAAAGAAAACAAATTTAGAACAAGTGGTTATGTTATATATATGAATAACGGTTTCCAGATGAAATGGACCAGGAAATTGCGGCTTAGGAAGAAATGACCCAAGATACAAAAGGAAAATGATGACTATTGGAAAAATAACCCATATAATTGGTTAAGCAAGATTTTGAGTGAAATACAACTTAGTTTTGTACGAATTCTGTTTCTAATTTAAATTGAGTAATTATTGGCAAAATAATTTGATTTTTGCAATTATAGACTATGTTTTTTGCTGTTATGAGACGGGGATTTATTTGGATCATTTTTTCCTTGCATCATTATTTTCCTTCTTTTTCTTTGGTCATTACTTCCTGGTCCATTTCTTTTAGGCCATATTTTCCTCCTCCATTTCTTCCTAATATTATGTATAACTAATAAAACAAAATTATTTATGTTTAAAAAAATAATATAAATTATTAATGAAGTAAGAGCATTGAAGGAACATAGAATCACATAATTGAAATAACCAAATAATTATTCCAGAAACAAATATTATCCCTTGTACAGGGTGGGGCAAACTAATTTCCTTTTTTCCAAAGGCAATAAAACAAGCTGTGTAAATCAGAAAGGTTTTATTTTTGTTTCATAATGAAAGCACATCTTTAAAGTTTTATTTTACATAGTTTAAAAAATCACACCACTTAGATGACATCCTCCAGAATCGATACACTGGACAAACCTATTTTTGGTACTTTCCATTACCCTCGCCAGCGTATCGGCGGGTATATTGGTTATTTCCTCTCTGATATTGGCCTTCAAATCTGCCAGGTTTGTTGGGCGGTTGACATAAACTCGGGATTTCAAGTAACCCCACAAAAAAAATCACAAGGGGATAAGTCGGGTTCACATGCATTCCTCCGAGCAGTGAAATCAGCAACAGAAAGTTCCTGAACAATTGTTATCTTGTATGGGTGGAAGTTAAGATCTTCATGGAGAATTCGCCTCACTGAGCGAGCTGATAGTGCAAGAGCGGATGCATGTTTGCGGGCAGAACGTTGTGGAGATTGCAAAATTGAAGTCCTCACAGCCTCGATGTTTTCAGGTGTTCTGACGCGCCTAGCTATACGAATTCTTTGTTGTGTTGTACTCCCGGTTTCTCTGAACGTTTTGACCCATGCAATGATTGACTTCCGGTCCGGAACAGGGCCTCTAGGTGCAACATTAAAATGAGTGCGAAAAGAGCGCTGGGTTGCAATCACAGACTGATGGTTGGAAAAATACGCCTCCACGGCAAACGCACGCTCCTCTCTGCTCCAACGCATGATAGTGACTGACTGTATTTCCAAGAAAACTTTACGCCTGCCTCTTTGAAATGAGCCCACGCTCACTTCTCCACAACAACTACACACCAAATGCCACAAATTTAAAAAAGGAAGTTAGTTTGCCCCACCCTGTATAAAAATGTATGGACAAATCAAATTATTATTTCTCTATTGCAAGGTTCTCTTACTGGCTGACCGCGGTCCGATTCCGGACACAGTTGCCGGTCTATATCAGACCTATTAAATCATTAAGGAATTTAAAATTGAGATGGGACGCTTTTATCTTTAACTGGAGCTTATTTTCTAGTGTTTTTGAAATGTACTTTATTTAATGTGACATGTTTATTACATGTTGACACATTTTCATAAGTCAGCTTTGACATTATGTTGTTTAAGACCTTTGCTTTAGGGATTTCCACCCTTTTTACTGAACCACTTTTATTTGAATATGCAGGATCTAAAGTTATAAAACGAGTGAAGAAACAAAAAGTGCATTTTGAATTATTATATTTCTATTACAATCAAATTCTGTGTTTAAGATATTCATGAACAATATATTACATATTTTTTTGTCCTTTATTATAAAACGTAGAGAATCCATTCATCGGTTTTATTGGATTAATCGACACGTTTCCTCTTACTATAAAATATATTTTTCAACAAGCTAGTCCTAAGTTGACCTTTACTCTGATTGCGTGCAACCAACTTTTTTCTATTTACTTTTAATGAAGTAAAAAAAACCTTTTACTCTCGTAATTCCTAATGGACTGAAATAAATATTAGTCGTGAGGTAAATTAATTAGCATTGTATCACAGCAGTACGTCTCTCTATATTTGAAGCTCGGAGCAGGCCTCATATGTGAGTATATAAAATATCTGTTGAATAAATGTACATATATCTGTTATTTTTGCAAATACATTAAGGCAGGTAATATAACTCTCTCAGTGATATTTATTTAGAATGTTAATAGAGACTGTGGATCGTACTATGAAAGGCATGAGCAAAACAGTTTGTTTAGCTCCTAGATATGCCCACTGCACCAGAACTCAAACCGGTATGAGTCTGATAATACAACCGTTTAGGAGCTAATCTTTAGTGCTAAATATATTAAATCAATATAAAAGTGTAAAGGCTTTCAGAACATGGATTTTTTTATTTTTCTCATCTCCTCGGCCAGATCGTCCATCTTCGTTCGGAGACAGGCGCAAATAAGGTGGATAGGGGGTTCGTCGTCGTCTTCAATTGAATAAAGGATTTCTTCACACTAATTGATAAAAAAGAACATTTATTTTGTTATATCATGTGTGATGAATATAAAAAAACTTTTATTTAGACCTTTATAAAAGAATACCAAGATTTATTCATTCCTTTTTATATAAAGTAATTAAATGAGTCGAATTAAAACTTATTTAATATTTAAAAAATATTATATAAAACACATACATACTCTTATAGGGCACAATTACTAATAAATATAACTCACATATTTGAACTCTCTGACCAGACTTTAACAATGGCTTAATACGTGAGGAAATCTTTCAAGCGAATACTAAAATCTACGAGAGAGAAGAAAACATAATACTCTTTTCAACTTCCTACTATATAATTCAATATCTTACGCTTCAGCAAAAAGCTTAATTCACTCAAATCTACCATTTAAAGACTTTATTTTATTATGAATATTTTCACATTGTGACTATGCGTGATGTCTAAGTCATGATAATCAGACATATATTTATTTTAGGTTCTCATTGATATTTTCTACATTTAATAGCATATTAAGTATGTTTGACATTTATTTGCATTTTGCAGATATTGTTAATAATAAAATATACTTATTTGAGTAAAGGGATGATTGAGTACATAGGCTCTAGAATGAGGCCTGTTGGCTGTCTTAACATGAATGCAAATAGCAAGACCATGACAAGCTTCAATTGCGCCCCCATTACATTCCAGGACAGGACTTGTGTTCAAAGATCTTCTCACAAACAACAGAAATAACCTGTTTGGAGATGCAGGAAGATACGCGACTTTTTCACTCAAAATCCCATCGTTGGACGGCTCATCATAGACATTCGTATATATATATATATATATATATATATATATATATATATATATATATATATATATATATATATATATATATATATATATATATATACCTATATATTTATAAATATTCCTTCCAACCCTTTTTTCTTTTTTCACATATTCTTTATGTATCAAAAGCGTCCAAAATTATATATATATATATTATTTATTCATTATTTGTTTAGTTTTAAAATACTTTTAATATGGCTTACGTCTGAAATAAAACTTTTATCATTATTAAATTTGCTTTTAATATCGGACTGTAATTTATATAAGACAATACCTATTTTCTACCATATTTGGATGGTTTTGAACTAAAGTTATACACAAAAAGCAAATCATTTATCCTCAATTGTTAAAAATATAATTATTTTTTGTCATTAATTACTGAACTTAGATGTGAAATAGAGTTTGTACAATACTTAGGCGTATTCTACTCTAATACTTGACGACCAATGTATGTGGCCCACGTTTTCTAGTGCTTCATTATTATCCTTTTTGTCTTGGGACGTTTCTTCCTCGTCCTTTTTATTGAGCTTTTTCATCCTGGAGCATTCTTCTGGACACCAAATATATGAACAGGAATATGACACTGCTTTCGTCTAGTCCAAATGTTTTGCACAAATAATGAACATGTGAAAATACCTTTGACACAAAAATATAAAAGAAGGACTTTAATCAGCGTATGACTGGTTCCAAACTCAATATCAACACCTCGATAACAAATTAAAGGGCAGGAATTATACTCATCTATATTTTAAACATAAATAATTTAGAAAGAAAATGATAGCTTTTTTTCAATTTATTTTATGTTTAATTTATTATTATTTTTTGTGTTTTTATTGCATATATGACGTTTTGTTTGTTTGTGGTTTATAAATTGCACAGTTGGGTTGCCAAATAAAGTGTAAAAAGAGGCTGAAACTTTTTTAAGCATAATTTTTTTTCCAGAATTGATGGAAGTTCAATATTCATTCAATTATATCTATATAACAATAACATCTTATGTAGTAGTGAGTCACTGAATATTTTTCCTCCTAGTCTAACATAAATATCCTTCAAAACAGGTTTCTTTTTGCATTTTAGACTAGTACATATGGATTGTTGCATCATTTCAGTGTCAATGTAAGTATATTGACTCCCTTCAATCAATTTAAAATAATAAACAAAGTATTGAGGGTAATGAGATGGGGTGTCAAAATACTTAGAATGAAGGATGAATATATATATATATATATATATAATATATATATATATATATATATATAGATATATATATATCTATATATATATATATATATATATATATATATGTCGCGGTAGAGATGGAGATCCAGTTGAGTCGTGGACTCCCTAGGAGAGATGACAACTTAAATATGGAGATGATATTTTACGAAGTTCTTCAAACAATTTATTTCATTTGCGATTTCTATTCTATATTTGGTGGAAATCATTTGATTTTTGTGTTTAAGGAAGCAAATGCGACACAATGTTTTTGTAACATTGTACCTTTATAACCGACCTATATAATAATAATATTTTGATGCTCATCTGAGAAGGAATCAGACATGATCAAAATACTTTGAATAACATCGTTTGCCATCTCCATATTTAGTCGTCCTCCCTCCCGTAGGAGATAACAGTCCTCATTTTTCTAGCAGAGTCGTTGATTCTTTTGATATAAATCGCGATCGCAGTCACTCCTAGGAGAGTATGCGATCGGGAGCTCTACCAGGAGAGTCATGTACATCTCCATCTCAACTGCTACATATATATATATATATATATATATCTTACTTTTTTCCTATTTTGAAGTGTTTCAATATGGGTGTAAAAAGAATCAAATAACCATTTTGGGTCTTTCTAATCTCAAACGTATATTTATTACAGTTATGATTGAAAATAATGAGTATAAGGGCCCCTGATGGACGGGCCTCCGGCAATTTGCAAGACTTTGTCCAACATGTAGGACCGCCCCTGGATTAAGTGCATTAGAAACATATAAATAATGATGGAGAATAGTTTGCAGAATAATAAACCATTTTTAAAATATTATAATGATTATAACCGAGCTTTAAAACTGTTGTGTTCCTCGTAATATTTAAATAATTTCTATAATTCGACCAGATCAAAATTTACTATTATTCTTTTAGTTCTGAATAATATTTTTCTATCGTACTTCATCTATTCTTCTATCTCTAAGAAAATCTTTGTTAATAAGTGTCAGAAATTGTGACTCAAACAAGGGACAATTATTACATGTACACAATCAAAATTAGACGTCTAGGTCGACTGTCATTAAACCAATAACCAACGAGTGATGGAAGAACATTAAATCGCATTTAAAGTTCAATTATGAATCATTGATGCTCCATTAGGATGTCTCTTACATTTTTGTCTCCAACTAAAGTAGTATATCAAAGAAATATGACAATAGTTATGTCTATGGCACGAAAAAAGATATGATTAATTTTTGATATAGGTATATTGAGTTATAGCTGTACAATATTTATTGGCCAAAAATACATCAATTATTTCATTCGACAAAATAAAAACTGATTTATAAGTGTCACTTTAAAATAATTGACAATAAATTCATTATTTAAAATATTTACAAAACTGTATAATATATTTTTATAAAACTAAAGCAGTAGCTAAACGTTTTGCACTTTAAATGAATGCTTCAAGGAAAAACTTAATATTTAAAGCATTAATAATTTGACGGGTTAAAATCATACAATTATATAAATTTACTTAAGAAATCTGTAAAATTAAGTTTAAAATATATTTTTGATTGAATGGCGTTGATGGAGGAGTTTTATATGATAATTTGTGTAGGTCCACCATCTGGGCCGATCCAAGGAATTTGTATTTTCCATTTTTGTTTTGAAGTGCCAGACAAATCTTTATATTTTTTAGATATCAACTTCTTACACAAAAACTCTTAAAATCGTCTTGTGCAGGGAGATAAATGTGATATAAATACATTTATTGCAATGATTTAGTCGAAATCTACCCTTTAACATTTATTACTAAATGATCAGTGGTCTCACAATGACTTATATGCTACATATTAATACAGCTAAATCCTTTCAGCGACTCCCTGTCTAAGTATTCGAAGTAATTAACATATAGCTTCCACCTCAATTTCCCAACATGTAAAAGTAAGAACTATAAATCTTTGATAAAGGAGCTTCGATATTTATTCTGCAGCGGCCTCTTTTTTTTTTTTTTTTTTTTTTTGGGGGGGGGGGGTTCTTGAGATGCCACTAGTGACAGGTTTGACTGAATAAATGACAATTTCTGCCACAAAATCTAAAAAAGCTTACTGGTAAATAATTTTGATCGCATTACCCGTCTCACATTCCCCCGTAACGTTTTTATAACTCTTCCATTGTCGACTCGAAAATGTATGTAAGGATCTGCAGTTATAAAGAATTATAATTGCATTACTTTAAAGAACCCTCCGACCATCACAATGTTTTTTAATATAATTTATTTACTTTTCATTAACAATTAATAAGTGTTTCCATACCCCAATGCCACTTCTGTTCATATATTTACTTTTACTAATTATAAATTTTATAACCATATATATATATATATATATTATATATTATATATATATATATATATATAATTATATATCAGGAAACGACCTGGACAACATTTTTCGCCGGGACCCAGGCCGGGCCGGGACTTAAATTTTTGAAGCCGGGCCAGGCCAAAACCGGGCCGGGACTTAATATAAGTTTTCGCTCCTTCGATATTCTGAAGTGGCGACGTTTTTTTTTTGAAAAGATTTCCCAAATAAGTGGACGACGTTTTTTTAGAAAAGAATTTCCGAAAAAAAGTGGCGACGTTTTTTTTAATAAAGAGTATTTCAAATTTTTTTTTTCTATTTTTTTTTTAAATGACAAACGAACAAAATATTGATGCCCTGCCGGTGTATAAAAAAATCCGGGACACTCAAAAAACAGCCGGGACTTCCGGGAGTGGGAATAATTTATCCACCGTGACAATTATGCCCTCGCCGGCCTTATACAGGCCCCAATATGCCATTAGGAGGCTGTCAACGGCCGTTTTGTTTCTTGAGGCAAGCGGCCCACCGGGAATAGTACCGGTACTCCCGGTGGAATATATATATTTGTAACTATACCACTTAGTTTATAAAACTATTCTAAGCTATTTTCTTACCATTTTTAATCAGAAAATACAGGTTTGCCTTCCAAGCAATTTAGTTAAGTCATCAATAATTAATGACTTAATAAAAAAATATTGCACTGAAGTTGAAAATAGGTTTACATCATGTTTATTTCTTTAAACAAGTTATAATTGCAATAGTTTTCCTACTTTACTGCCGTGTATTAAATTTGTTACGTAAACAAGGGGCAAAAAGTGATAAATCTTTCAATATATTCGAATGTAACTAGGTCACAAAAGAAAGGAATTCGGCCATTCTCTTTCTCAACATGATATAAAAATAAATGCTGATCGGCCTCTCATAATTTATTTTTAAGTTTATGTTTATTTTTTTCCACAAAATGAAATTGAATGTGTTGTTTAATATTATTTTTTCATTGCTATTATATCCCTTCTTCCATGTATCAAATCAGCTTTATTTGGATGTTAGAATGAAAATAATTCAAATTAATCCTACATTAGGATATTAGGCAACATTATTGTCTCCAAATAAATAAATTACAATATATGAGGGCTGGTCAATAAGTCCTTGACTTTTTTAATTGAAACAAAGTTTTTTTTGATAAAAACTAATTTATTTTTCAACATAGTCTCCTTTGAGCTCTATAAACTTAGTCCAAAGGTTTCCCACTTTTTTTATTCCTTCCCAAAAAAAAAAAGATTTCTCGAAGTCCTCAAAATATATACTTGTTTGTGAAGTGATTTTATCGTTGGAATAAAATCTCTTTTCGCCATGCCATTTCTTAAGGTTCTGAAACAAGAAATAGTTATTCGGGGCTAAATCCGGAGAGTACGGCGGATGAGGGAGCAATTAATAGTGTAATTCGTAAAATTTCGCCATGGAAACAACACACGTATGAACTCTTGCATTGTCTTGATGAAAAATATTTTTTTTCTTGGACAAATGCATTCGTTGTTTCTTTAAATCCTCATTGAATCGGTCCAATAAGTTAGTATAATTCGCCATTGATTATTTTTGCATTCTAAAGGTAAATCTATCTGGATTACACTGCGTGCATCCCAGAAACAGTAGCCATGACTTTATGAGCTGACAAACCCACTTTGACCTTATTCGCAGCCGAATCACCCAGCAAAACCCACTGTTTTGACTGCTGCTTGTCTCTGGCGTGTTGTGGTGTATTCTATGTTTCGTCTACTGTTACAAATCGGCAGAAAAACTCGACCATATTGCGGACGAACAGCACCAAACATTCCGTCGAAGTTGTCACACGATTGCGTTTATGGTCGATTGTGAGGTAAACGTGGCACCCATCTTGCGGATAGCTTTTTCGTACTCAAATGATCTTTCAAAATACTTGATGAGCACACGAAATTCACTTTTCTCTATTTTCTCCACAATTCAAATAATTTTTCGTCTTTAAAGACTGTCAAACACAAACTAAAAGACCCAGCGTGTTCCAACTTTAGCAGGACTCTGCTGAAAGATGCTTGTTGACAGGAGCAGTGTTGCCAACCTTATTATAAGCGGGAAATTCAAAAGTCATGGACTTATTGAACAGCCCTTGTATGTGGAATTACGTCCTATGAAATATATATTTGTCACTATTTTGAAGAGAATTAATTGCTTTTAGATTTCAGAAGTGCTTCTGTAAGCATGCATTCGGAGTTAAGTGAACCCAATGTTAGTAGTGATGATATTAGACCTGAAGCCTTTGTGTTTTATATTAGCATATTCAATTTGGTTCAAATTTTGATTAATAATGTTTATGCATCATATTACTATACATATTAAAGAGTGCATTCAATATTCTGATTGATGAGCATGCATTTATGATTGAAGTTAATATTTTCATGCTGATCAGACTCCTCGATTATAAAATATGTTGATATTTAAAAAAATTGCTGCAATAAAACAATGTTTTGATTTTTGAAAATAACAAATAAGCTATATAAATAATTCGGTTGCGTCAAGTAATGTGGAATTCCTTTTATAATAATCCATCAATAAATACAATAAACAAGCCTTTGCAGCAAAAAAAAGTCCATTTCTATTTAGCATTTATATACTTTTTATTTATACTTGAATTACCCGTCGATAGTTTGTAAGTCGGAACTACCGGTCGTAGATTGCTTCAAAGAAACCTGATATTTTTCTTTGATAAAAGTACCGACTACCAGAATGCCGGTCATTGTAAATCGATAACAGTAACTTTTATTAAAAGTTTATTTTAGAACCTTGATTTTTCGACAATGAATTGCATTTCAAATATTTAAATCTACTTGGCCTCAATAAGTGGATTAAAAACAATCTACCGATCTATCGCTACCAATAATAAATAAAATAACGATATCGGTAGATATACCTTTATTATGGCATCCCAGTTCTGATTTTATGTATAATATGTGAGTGATCCGCCCTTCTTTTTATTAGCATTCTTCTACAAAAACTTTATTTACAGGTTGAGCACGTTTTGTTCAACAACAAATACAGACCATTACTTGAGGCTGTAACTAAATGTGATGGACTTTGTAGAAAAATGTTGTTAATGTGAATGAATAATGTCAACAATTTATATATATATATATATATATATATATATATATATATATATATATATATATATATATATATATATATATATATATATATATATATATATATATATATATATATATGTACACCCAAAAATACTTCAGCTGAAAGATTATACATGTTATAAAAATATTAGTTTATGGTTTTCATTAGAGATACATTCCTTACGTAAATATTGACATAGATTGCACGGGGATGATATATATAAAATATATATAAAGTTTTTTTGAAATGTGATTCTATACTATAAAAAATACATTGAAAAAATAAATATAGCAGAAAAAACATTTAGTCGTGAAAGTATTATATAGTATATAATTAATAATTTATCGTTTCACTCAAATCCCAAACGTAAATATTGACATAGATGGCACGGGGGGTGTATATATATATATATATATATATATATATATATATATATATATATATATATATATATATATATATATATATATATATATATATACTATATATATATATATATATATATATATATATATATATATATATATATATATGGTTGTGAACCTACATGATGAAGTCCCATCTCTCAATATGTCTCCTTCTCATTTCACCTTCATTATACACCATCAAACGGTGTCCAGTAATTTCATCACGAGTAAATTTGTCGACGAGCTTTTTATAGCCGTTTTTTTGTCGCGGGTAAATACATCGCTTGCTCTTTTAAAGTCAGTCAATTTTGTAGTTCGTCTTTTTGTAGCGGGTAAATTGTCGCCAAGCTTATTTGTAGTGAAGTAATTTTGTCGTTCTTCTTTTTTTCGTAGGTAATTTTGTCGCCAAGCTTTTTGTAGTGAAGCATTTTCCGCGCTGTTATTTTTTACTTTGTGGACCTATTCATGGGGACTCTGTCTGGGGTCCCATGGGGTTTGAATCTACCGCTGACATTTTTAGGGAGAAAAGACACGCGGCTTAAGGGTTGTGCACACCTTAGCTCAGGTGTTCCGCCGCGAGTTGAAATCTACCAGGGTCAACGGTGGATTTCAACGTTATAGAACCCCGGCTGAGACTGGCGAACCCCCCCCCCCCCCCAGATTAGATTATACAAAACTCTTGGGCAAATGCATACAAACCCACCACCAATGGGCCCTCGGGTTCTGCCGAACACAATCGGGGTGTTTGGGGTTACAAACCACCGCCAATGGGCCCTCATGTGTCTGCCGAACGCAATCGGGTTTTTGGGATTACAAATCCCCCGCCAATGGGCCCTCATGTTCCGCCGAACGCAATCGGGGTTTTTGGGATTACAAATCCCCCCCCAATGGGCCCCATGGTTTCTTCCAAACCCAATCGGGTGTTTTGGGGTTAAAATCCACCGCCAATGGGCCTCAGGTTCCGTCGAACACAATCAGACTGTTTTTGGGTTACCAACCCCCGCCAATGGGCCCTTGGTTTCGCAAACCCAATCGGGGTGTTTTGGGGTTTACAAACCACCGCCAATGGACCCTCAGGTTCCGCCGAACACATCAGGTTGGTTTGGGTTACCAAACACCGCCAATAGCCTTTGCGGCTCTGCCGAACACACTCGGGGTGTTTTGGGGTTACAATCCCAC
>CP045896.1:17056160-17128977 GCA_013387185.1 Caligus rogercresseyi
AATTCTGAATTGATAGAATGCAACCAAGGTCATTTTGGATTATCATCTAAAGTTTTACTAAACTTAAAAGTACTATTTTACTCTGAAGCGAACAAGTCATCTTCTACAGGCAAGTGAAGTTAATTGATACAAAAAAGCCATGAAAAAGCTAACAATACACACTCCCTTTCTTGCTTTGTTTTTACTGAAAACTTTGTTTTATTAAAAAACATCAAAACATACGTCTGGTAGTAAATTAGATTTTCTTTAAATTAACAATTTTTTATAAGTCTGTAACGTCACCATTTTGAAGAAATTTGCAGAAAACTATATTTTTACTAAATTTTTAAAACTTTGACCTCGTTTGCGCGACCTCGTAATGTTGACCGATTTTGTTCAAACTTGTATGTCTCTTCTTTTATCACCAAGAAACAGAAAATCCACAAAGTCGCTAACATTTCAAACATTTGAAAAATAAGAACAACCCTATATATATATATATATATATATATATACAGGGAGTACACGTATAATCCGGACTAACTTTGATCGGTTATGTCGTCTTTGTTTTTTGAGATATTGCAACGCACATATGTACGTTACTGCGCTTGCATCTTATCTATCTGCCAAAAAAACAGATTGAAAATCAGTCAACATTTAGCCATGGAAGAGGAGAAAAGGCATGCGATGTTCGCTTCCTTCCGTGCCGGGAGGAGTCCAAAGGAGGTGATAGAGTTCTTCAACTACCCCAAGTCGACCGTCTACGACCAATGGAAAGCTTGGAACTCTTTCAAAAAGAATGATGCTCATTGCAAAAAGCGTTCTCGGTCCCTGGGGGACACCAGGACCGACGAGTTTGTCGCCGAGGTGAAGAGGAAGGTCAACGAGGACGTCAACAAGTCCTACGCCAAGTTGGCCACCGAGATGGGCTGCTCCAAGCAGACCATCGCCAACACCATCGACAAGGACGAATGGAGGCCCTATGTCTTCCAGCAAGACTCGGCTCCCGCCCACAAGTCAAGGGAGACCCAGGCGTGGCTGTTGGAGAATCTCCCCTACCACTGGAGCCCGGACTTGTGCCCCCCTGCTCCCCTGACTGCAACCCCTCGACTATTTCTTCTGGGGCATGGTCGAGAACAAGACCAACAAGCACGCTCACAACACTCTCGACTCCCTCAGGGCCGCCATCGTGGAGGAGTTTGCCAATATGAAGAAGGACGTCGTCGCCAAGGCCTGCGGCCGCTTCAGGCACCGCCTCGAGATGGTCGTCGCCGCTGATGGGGGCTATATTGAAAAATAAATATCTATATATGTGTGCCTTTCATTTAACAAAAATTGTTGAAAAATATTGATAAAGAAATAAGTTATCAACATTTCAAAATTTGCTTTAATTAGTCCGGATTATACGTGTACTCCCTGTATATATATATATATATATATATATATATATATATATATATATATATATATATATATATTATATATATATATATATATATATATTATATATATATATATATATACATTGTCGTTGTTATAAACTGGTGGTATTTATCAGCATTTTTTTATCCTTGACAAAAATGACTCAGGGTACCATAAATGTGATCCAAGATATCTAGGTGCGGCAGCGGATCCGCTTGATACTAAAACCATTATATTAATTACCATAGTAGGAATGTATTAAGTAGTATCTTTATGGCATCCTTCCTTCAAAGTTTCAAAATTCTTTATTTTATGTTATTATGAAGACTTTGAATAATTGATTTGTTCGAACGAAGGTTCTCGTTCATTTCCAAATGTTACTGTTTCGTGCGTGACTTGTGATGATGATAAAAATGTATATGCTCATTGATACCAATTACGTTCCTTTTTACATGGGCACCTTATCGCCGTATTTTCCTCAATTATTTTTCCATGAAAGAGGATTTTCATCCTTGTCATGACATTATTTGTACCCCGTGGTGTTCACGTTCTACGTCTACTAACTCTTCACTATCTATGTAGTTTATATGCATTCATGTATTTTACGCAACATGCAGGATTTCCTGAGAATCATGCTGGGACCTGATTAAAATTGCCTACAACATAAAAAGAAACAGACGTTTCGGCTAGCCAATCCCATAGTATGAATCTATTTAACATGACGTCAGAAAGTAGGGAATAGTGTTGTTATCGTTGCTCCTAGGCGATGCTTATTTTTTGTTAATACGTAGCGTACAATTCAACATTAAATGTTGTTCACTTGCCAGATGACGAGAATTACCCGTCAAAATAAATTTGGAAGCCTTTCGTTTACCTAAATATGCAAAAAAATATACCAAATCTATGGCTCGAACTCTAGCTTGTCATATAAAAGTCATGATCTTACCATAACTTTTTTCAATTTGCGATAGCGATACAACGATAATATTTTTCCGACTTGTGATAATTGATCAATGATAAAAGGATGAAAATAAAAGCACATTAACGTTCATATATTTTTAAATCACTGAGCAATTATATTTTCTATTTTGTATATTAGCTTCCTTATACTGGAACTCTTACTTACTGACACTGCGGCAACTATAATTATGTAAAATATGTTAGTTCTTATTTAGGGAAGTATGTCAAAAGGAACATTAAAAAATGTCAATGATTACATACCAGTATTTTATATCCCTGTCAATTTAAATATGAAAATAATCCAGTATATATATATACCTATATATATATATTATATATATATATATATATATATATATATATATATATATATATATATATATATATATATATATATATATATATATATAAATATATATATATATATGTGTGTGTTTATATCACTCTTAAAGTGGAAGGTGTTTAATCTTACGTTATGTTCACTTGCCCATATAGAATATATCCATAAGAGGTCGACTGATAGTATAGTTTACAAACTAGTGGTATCGGCGAATTGTGATATAATTATCTTCAATTCTTATATTTACTTTAAAATATGTTGATGACATTTCACGGCTCTTTAAAAACAAGTAAATTTATATTTAATAATTGAATTTAAAAAAACCCAGAATCAGCTTAATTACTTTTCTTGGGGTCATAGTAATAGTAATAGAAGGCGCTCTGCCTTGCAAAACGTTTGGTGCGCAGAACTTTGCTATAATTTTATGTCTAAAAATTACAATCTTTTAAATAAAGTTAGTGATTATATATAACTTAGCTTCTGTATTTAATTCTTTCAATATATTATTGGAAGAGCAACTGTGGGCCGATTAAACAGTTATCGTTTTTTTCTGGAAAAAACTATTGGCAATATCCGTCGACTCCTAATAACTATCTAAGCGTTAAAAATATTATATATATATGTATGTATGATACTTATATATAATATTTATGTATAATATATATTTATATAACTATATTATATATATATAGTCAACTTCGCCTAAGTCGATTCTCTCGGGACTGTGCAAAAACAATCGACTTAGGCGAAAATCGAGTTACAAATTTTGATTGCTAAGTCGAAGAAAAATTCGATATACAGGTAGGCGTGTGTGTGTGCACTCGCTCACATACAGTCGCAAATTATCGGCGAGGCAGCAGGTGGGCGAGGACACAATTTCTTTCTTTTTTATTTTACCTCGCTTGGAGGGAGGAACATACCTTTTATATTCTCAAATTTTATATTCTCATTGGGAATGAACACTCACACACGTGGTAGGTGTAAAAGAATTTATCGAGGCCCCCCCGAAAGTTAATTATCAGACCTTTCAACAAAAATCATATTGGGACATGAAAAATTATCTCTCAGCCAATCAAATTCTTAAGTGTTCAATATTTTTCTCCAATTCAACCATCTGTGTCTGCTTCCTTGTAATACACAGAGTGAACGGCAGGCGCAGTGCATGCAGGCTGTGTATTGGAAAGTGAGTGCCCTCTTCGACTTATGCGAAGTTATTTTCTTGCTTATGTATGTGTTACTGTCAAAATATCTGTTCGACTTAGGCGAAATATCGACTTACAAAAATCGACTTGTACGATTTTTATTACACACATGTCAATGGAGAAAAAATGGGACTTTTGATTATATTCGAGTTAGGCGACTTTTCGACCTTTGCAATTTTGACTTAGCGAAGTTGACTGTATATATATATATATATGTGTGTGTGTGTCTGTTAATTAAATGAACGAATTATTTTCACCTCATCAACTTTAAAAACAATATTAATTTCAAGTCATGTGCGAAACAATAACGGAATATAAAAATTATAAAAATGGTTTCCAAAAATCGCATTTTATATTCGTTGAATACACGGATTCTTTTAAAATAGATGGTTCGAGTTTCTATTTTGCGCAATGGCTTTGCCCACTGACAATGTCATAACGTTACCTTCATTCAAGCGATTGTGAAGACAGTTAAGAGGTAGGGAGTCATTCTTTAATAATGATAATATAATACAATTAATATTCCTGGAAGATTGATGATTCATGATAATTAATCTACTGATAATTGCGTACATGGCTGAACACATTTGCAAGCTTAAATAACTATATAACCTTTAATCATATGTACGAGGAATATAGGAAATGGTTATTGGAAAGCCTATGGTTAGATGATAAGTATTCTTGAATTAGTAATAATAAACATTATACATTTGCCCCCAATAGAACTATTTTTCTTTTTAATTGCTCATGTAACTTATAAAGGCACATCTTGTCATATGCGATCTTTGGAGATTCATAACGATTCTTGGAATCTTACTACAAAAGAATTCAAGTCTATCTAGTTCCTGATTACATTTAGAAAGTATCTTAGGATTTATTTTATGTTTTGTTATTGTTTATAATCGTTAATATTTTGTACTCCTTTTCATGGCGGAATTTTTGTCTTATAGTTGTTTTTGCTCTTTCCTGAAGTAATATTTTTTGACAAAAATGTATTTTTATGTTTTTTTAACAAAATTTATGCGAAATATTCGATAATTGATAAAATCTACATGTTTTTGGCAACAAATGTAGTTTTACAATTTAAGTATTTCAATATAAATTGTATGACATTCCGATATTTAAATCGTAATGTTATTTACCAATAAATTGCTATTTTCGTCGTTATTTGTTCATGTAAATAGTAAAAGCACATAATATATAATGAGGATATAAATAAGCATTATAGCAAATATTTTCATTTATTTTATGGGCCAATTACGTCATTAAACAAAGATACACTTTTCTTTTCATAACTATACACGCAATGTAATATTATGATGCCCCGACATTTCTTTCTTAATTGAAGTATTAATGACATATACAAGTTTATATGAATCTTAAATACATATGTACTATTTTCTCATTAAATTGCAGCATATTATGAAATGATAAATCAAAAAATGATGACGTCATAGATGCCATTTTTTATGTACATTTTTTAAATAGACAAAGAAGGCAATCCTTTGTTTGTTCTCATTTTTGTGGGCGTGACAACAATAGTCAATCCTCCATTTCAATATAATTTCTATTATTAATAGTAAGTCTAGGATTTTAAATGCAATGAATGTGTATTTTATCCATAGCTTTTGATATCCTTCTATTCGTTTTCATCCTTATTGAAAATCTTCTAATTACAGTAACTATTGTTAATTATTTTTGAGTGTTTCAATCTTCATTTTGACAGGAAAAAAACACTAACTATCAAACATTTTTATTCCTTGTCGCTTTTGTGAGTTTAAGATGATTAAAGGTCTCCGAGGAGGAATTAAAAAAGGTTAATAAACTAAACATAATTTTGAAGGATACATGCATATCTTGAATCACATTGTTGATAAAATATTAGCTATACAGCGAAATATATTTATATATATAATTATTATTTTGGCCCTAGGACATTCATATTTCATCTGATTTATCTCGACATCTTACATATAAAATAGTTATAATGTATAACTTAAGCACAGAAATAAAACTATAACAAAGAAACACGTTAGTCAAGCAAAAAATATGGTTAAAATATAATGTTTATTAATACTCGCAAATGTTCGCCCTTCGGGTATGGGTAGGTTTTGGAGCTAGTTTGTGAGTGAAACAGACCTTAAAGAATATAAGAGAGGAGAGAGAAAATAATTTTCTGTTTTGTACAAACATTCCTCATAAAAATTTGACTTTGTACAAAGAATATCTTTTAAGTCACATGAGATGCTTTTTCTATTTCTCTAACTCCTCTTTTCTTTTTCTTTTTCCTTTCTTTACCTTGAAAAGTAGGTAGTTCAAATCAGACAAGGTTGAATTTGTTTTCATTTTGGTCCCATCACTTTGCAAATAGTTTTATTAGGCCTTCTGACCCAAGGATTCCATAGGTACCTTCAAAGTTCAATCTGACCATAAATGTGGGAGGAGATAGCGTGCGGACATACAGACGGACAGAGATTGGTGAATTATTATATAGATTTGAAATTTATATTAAAGGATTCCTAAAGAATAGCTTTAATTGACCCAATACAATTGCCAGAATCACACACTCAATAAAAAACGCTTAAATGTTTATCTTGCTTTATCACAAAAGAAACGAGTTCAATCTTCTGCTGCTTTTTCAAGTCTAGCTGCTAAGGACGGAATTTTGGTAACCAATTTGGTCTTGAATCAAGTAAGGGAACATGTTAATGTACCTCCATAATATTGTTTAAAATTTGTTCAACTGATAAGTTTAAGCAGTAATCTTCTTTCCTTCTTCTTATTTGGTCCATGAAAGAAGTTCAATACTTTGTTTTCAATTAGGATATGACGGAGTTTCTTATTTTTATTTTTTGCATTAACCCTTCTATTGTGTTAGGGTCAAAATTGACCCGTTTTCTAGTTTGAATGTGTAAAAATTACCATTTGCTTTTTTGCTCTGGAATGAGGCTTCATCTAATCCTCAGACACACCCGATTGAATGCAGAAATATCATTTTTCACCATTTTAGTAAATTATAAAGGTCTCCAAAAAAAAAAAGTTACATCTGTTTTGTTACGGGTCAAAAATGACCCGGCAGAGAATACTGGCTGTTTTATGCATCACCTAAAAGATATGGGTTGCTCTGAGGATCAATTGTGGCCCAATATGCCCAGTTATGGCCCACACACACACACGCAAAGGCTTCTTTCAGATGCACAGACAGACACATATAGAAAGCGCATTCAGGCACACACACACATTTTACACGAGTGGTACATTTTAAAACACTGTGTCTGTGGAGCCAACTAAAGAAATTTCCCACACTGGTTCCATTTATATGAATGTATACTAAGCCAACAATGACTTGAAAAACAATATTGGAAGAAAACTGGTGATTTTAAGCATTTTAAAGCATTTTCAAATCACGGGTCAAAATTGACCCGCGAACACCACAGGTGTAAACAGCTTTCTAACACAATATAAGGGTTAAATTGTAAAAGCTATCATCCCTGGCCCGATTTCTCTCCCCTGAAAAGAAATTGACTATTCTTAACAAAAAAAATATATTATTTTTATTCGTGTAATCATGAAATAGTACGCCATAAAATGATCAATAAAGGGTAGCCATTTGTGTATGCTTTTAATTAATCTCATGTAGGTTTCATTTATTGCCAATTTGACTCGATGAAAGTACATCCTTGTTGATATAGATTAACATTATAGCGCAAATTTCCTCCTTTTTAAGATGTCAAAACCTGTTGCTGTAATATTTTCATAACATAGAATTTATATTATTTTTCTGATCATAATAAGAGATTTCCTGAAAACAATTAATTTATGAGCCTCAGTTAATAGCTGTGTGCCACAAATCTGAGAGGAAAGGATTGCAGATCAAGAGATTTATGAAACCACTTATAAAACCTTGCTCCTCCCCCATTATTCGACCAAGGGCTCGTTATGAATCAAAATAAAGAAATAATTGGTCGCAATATGAGGTGAGAAACAACTTCATATAAGATTATTTTCCATTCCCATGACGCAACTTTTGCGTTCACTACACTTTTGAAATCTTTTAATTTAATCTCCCATGATACCCAATTGTGTATAAGGGTTAAATACCATTTTGTAAATGTATTTGCATTGAGACAGGATATATATGTAAGACCTCTGATGAGGGACAAATAAACTACTATGTTAAAAAAATACTTAAATTTGAAGGCCATCAGGAAATAACAGTATTAATTATGTTGAATTGATGCATTGTTGTTTTTTGCTAAAATATTTTATCTTTATATATCTATATATAAGCTATTCATTTGCAACTAAGGATATGAAATAAAAGAAACCTGATCACAATTTTATTATTTTGTCAAATTGATGCATCATTTTTAACAAATATTTATAGTAATAGTATGTCTTCACTGCTCAGAAATAATTCGGCAGAAGAAATAATGATATCAGCTGTATAATTTTTTTTGAGTATTGTGTATTATATATATAAATGACCTTCACCTCGTTGAGTGGTTGGGATTAAAACGTGTGCCCTTGACATTGTCGGGTCATTTGCCCTGCACTCTTCTTCATCGTCTCTTATAACTAGACATCAGTAAGTATAAAAAAAATACCTTACTATTTTTTGGCAAAAGGTCTTTTACATTTACAAAAATAATGGATACGTTATATGGTAGTGAATATATTCATATGTGGATATCATAGATATTCTTTTTAGAGCTTATTTTATGTGAGAAATAAACTACTCATTTTTTCTCCAATTGCGACAACAATAAAACGGTATTTTCCAACTTGTGATAGGCAAAAGAATATATTAAGAATTCAAGTTGCAACAAACAATAAATGATAAAGCAATTTACCTATATTACAACTCTATATTTTATATTTTGCTGTTTTCCTAATGTTATTTACAAAACAATTGACTTTTTATGAATAATAAATACACTATACAGTACTGAAATGTATTAAAGTTATGATTATGTCATCCATTATTAGTTTGAAGTAGCAGCTTGACAGTTACAATGTAACAGTAATCATGTATTTCAGTTTCAATATGGAGATATTTATTTATTATTTTACTATTATTCAGTTTAAAAAATTATCACTTTCGAATATATATATATACATATACTGAAAACAACCATGCATACTACAAAACTTTAATTAAAAATACATTCACAATATAAAAATAAAATATCACTGTTACAACAGATAATTTTATATAATCAAAAATGCAAGTAATTAAAATAAGTAATAATATTTAAGTGTAAAATAGGAAACGAAATATTATGATAGGAATATCCTAGAAATAAGTCAAAGAAAAAAAATAATGAAATTATGTTTTATTCAATTTGAATAATGTTCAAACTTATTGTATGAATTTAAAACTATTGAGACATTATTTAGGTGTATGCGTTTCACATACTTGCCTATATATGTAGTTGACTGGAATTTTGTTCGTATGTCATTACTTTCCTTTTCTATCTTGACCATTTTGTCTGACTTAGTTTTTATACACCGTTTATTCCGAACACCGGTATAGGCCCGTTTTTTTTCTTCATGAAACATACTAACCGTCATAATACTATTAATCACTTCCTTAGCTGTCTATGGGATTTTTTTAAAAGTAATTTAATCATTATGGAATTTGAAGTACCCTCCAATGTCCCCTCAAACAATGCAAGGCAATGTAAAAAACCCAAAATTTTGAAAAAAAAAAAACCAAAACCCGGGTAAAAAACACCAAAACCTAAAAAAAAACCCGAATTTCGACCCGGGTTTTTAAAACCGGGATTTTTTTCGGGTTTTTCAAAAATTTGGGTTTTTTACATACCCTGATGCAAGGCCTGATATAAGTAATTAAAAGTAATATCTGTCCAGGTAGAAAAAATATGTATGGTATATAAATCTACTATATAATATATATATATTTTTTATCAACCTTGATTGACACTCATTTACACAATGATATATCAAGGATATTTCTCTGATATGACGATTAGTGGGTCAATCCCCTCCATTCACTTTTGGTTGAGTCATCCATGAATCACCCCCACACTTAGTGAAGAAGTAGATTCAGGCTCTCCTCATACATATAAGAAGATAAATATTATTTTAGAGGGAGTGAATAAATCTATCAATGCTGAAAGCAGGATTTTGTCTCTTTTTTTGGTGGGGGATATGCTTTGAGCCTCAGGGAGCATTAACTAATTAAGTGATATCTATCTTGAACACATGAACCAGGTTTTATGACTAGTTTATATATATATATATATATATATATTAACAACTGTTGCATAGGGTTAATTGGAAATTTCATATGGATTAGTGGATCATTCACCATCTATAATTAAACTTTTAATTATTTATCTTGTATTGGAGTACATAAATATAGGAACTCTGTCATATGAGACCAGAATAGCGTTTGCAAAATATTTTTTTACAATAATAATCCTCTTTTTGCACAGCTATGCAAAACAATATTTAAAGTAATATTTGATTATTTTATCTATTTTCAATGGAAACCTTGTTTTAATGAGTATAATGTGACTTAAAAACCTTATTGTATAAAACATAACATCGTAGTTGAAGGAACACTAAAGTTATTCCTGATTAATCTTGCATTTGACTCCATATGATTATTGTCACACTGATATCCTTTTTGTGTGATCACTTTTTTTTAAAAGTGTATATATTTTTTAATCCCATGACAAATATTTCCATTGTTTTTCTAATTTACCAAAAATATTAATTAAAACATCAACAGTGAACCAAACAAATTTAAAACTCATACCAATAAGCCCATGAAGCTTTTCTTGCAATTGTTTTCTTCAAAATACGTTTATAGTGACACTATGGGGTCAGATAGACATTTACAAGCTCGTCCGTGAGTGTCTACGTAGGTTCGTCCATCGATGAGATTTTAGGCGTAGATTTACAACTAAATTATTAGAATTAAGGTAAAAACTTCAGAATAAGCATTATTGTTTTTTTTACCTAAAGGTACACTTACCTAACTAACACACTAGCAATGAATGTACAAATGAAAGATTATTATAAACAATAACATCCTAAAAATGTACATTTGATAATTACATTATTTTATGTAATGTTATCATATTCTAGAAGGAACTTCGAATAACTTCAGCCAGGGGCAGAGTGGCCAGCGGGAGTACCGGGACTATTCCCGGTGGGCCGCTGGCCTCAAGAAACATAAACGGCCGTTTACGGCCTCCCAATGGCATATTGGGGCCTGTATAAGGCCGGCGAGGGCATAATTCTCCTGGTGGATAAATTCTTCCCACTCCGTTCCAGACTTCAGCCACATAGACATCATTAGACACCCCATATTCCAGTTTATGTATTTTTTAAATATATAATTTAAATAATGAAAATTATAAGGAACTACAATTAAAACCATAATGAACAAGACATATCCATATGACTTTAAGATTATTTCTTCTTTTCCTGCCAATGCTCGTATATTTTCTACCTCTCTGATCGTATTTTATTATGAGAAATTATTTATCTTTGAATGCTTTGAATGATAGAAACGCGTTAATCACCCACGCCACGTATTTTTATGCAAACTTAAAAACACGATTAGGATTTTATTATTAAAACTTCATTAATAGGTACTTTGGAAAATGCAAATATTATATATAATTTTTTAGTAAAGGCCTAAAGAATACATTGACGATTGCTTGAGGTAGGTGGCAGTTATTCATAGCTTATATAAAATTTAAAAAAATGAAGTAGCACCTTCTTCCAAGAAATCGGAAGATAAGTTCAATGCATAAAAGTCAAGTTTGTTCAAAATCAAAATGTACATTTTGATTCAATCATAAGTATATAAAATACATAGAGCAGAGCTTATTCTCTCCAATAAAAGAATAATATTTAAATAATCAGTCAAGTGTCAATGGAGGCCCTAACAAACTCATTAAATCTACCTCATAAATGAAAGGTTTTGTGATTATCGTTCCTGTCTTTGACTTCTATTTACTTATCTCAAGATATATAGAGAATATCTATTTGTTTTGGGCACCCTTCCTTGACAAACTCACGCTTTTATTTTAACAAGTTCTCTATATTTTTAAAATCTATGGTTTTTGCACCTTATTTGAACTACAAAACCTCAATATATATACATATAGGCTGTGGATGATTTTAATAACGACTTGACATAGAAAGAGAAAAAACTGAAAACATAGAGAAATCTCTCTGGCCTCTCTTTTATTATAGTATTAAACCTCACAAACCTCTCCCTTTTTCATAACAGATTTTTACTTATTATTTTTATTATTTTTTACATTTATAACAAAAAATTAAATACATTTTGATGCGTTGTTTCTTTGATCTTCTATATGAATTATGAGGGGCGGTCTTACTGTCTTCCTCCTTTACTTTCGTCGTCAAATCGGCCAGAAAAATGCTAAGAGAATTAATAAGCTTTGAGAGGAAGCCTAGAGAGCCTTCCGTGAAGAGGAAGGTATTGAACTACTTACCATAAGAACAAGTCAGTCCCGACAAGAGACGATGGAGTTCCTCTCGTCCAGGAATACTGTCGAATAAGTGACTCCGGACACAGGGGGGAACTCCGTATCAAGGTTCCTCCTCTAGAGTGAAATAACTCAAGCTGTTTAATGTAACGCAATAATAATAATTACAGCTTTGTTATGAAAAAGAGAGAGGTTTGTGAGGTTTAATACTATAATAAAAGAGATGTCTCTATCTTTTCAGTTTTTTTCTCTTTCTATGTCAAGTCGGTATTAAAATCATCCACAGCCAATTATAATGTGTGAAATAAACAGCAATGGACTCTGAGAACAAAACGTGTGTATGTTTTTTTTTTTTTTTGGGGGGGGGGCGCAAAAAAAAATTTGTACCAAAGGGGGCCCAGCAGAAAAAGTTTGGGAACCACTGCCATAGCCTAAGAGCTCCCAAATAACGACTTCTCCATAGGCGCCTGTCTGTATATTTAAGGACAAAAATATCAGAATGATAGTTTCTCATAGCCTATGAGCTCCAACACTCTGGTTCCACAATTGACATATGTCTGCATATTTTAAGACAGGAGATGCCAGAATAAATGTTTCCCATAGCCTATGAGCTCCAAAACAATGATTTCTAGATAGTCGTCTGTCTGTATATTTTAGGACAAAAAATATATCAGGATAGCACAAACTGGCTTTTTCCATTAGTATTAGTCTGTATTTTGTGTTTTATAAACAAATATTAGTTGTTAGAATGCATTTTGGTCAATGTGACAGCTAGTTAAGTTTTGAGAAATGTAAGGTTTGTCTCAAAAATCCTTATTACAAACATTTTTCTTTTTTAGTTATTTTATACAAATTGATCGGATCGCTATTTATTAGTGATTTTCTTACGATCAAAAGATATAAAGATCATGACCTTTTGCGATACTCCGATCAGCGATCAAATATCGCTATATCGCTATTGATCGCCGATCAGAAAAAAACTCCGATCAACAAGCCTGTATATATCAGACATGTTGACGTTCGCGAAATTTTTCGTTCGTCGTTCACCAAAAGTTGTGGTTCATCGTTATTTTTAAATTGAATCATTCATCGTTATTTTTACATTGAATCGTTCATCGTTATTTTTAAATTGAATCGTTCATCATTATTTTTAATTGAATCGTTCATCGTTTAATTGTCGTTCGTCATTCTGGAAAAAAAATTGACCACGTTTTTTTTAGAAAGGAATTTTTTCTCGCCTCTCTGAAAAAAAGTGATGACGTTTTTTTTAAGGAAATTTTTGGCGCCAAAACCGAACGACGAACGATAAGGATTTTCCTTGTCGTTCGTCAAAAACTTTATCGTTCGTCATTCATCGTTCGTGAATGACAACAATGAACGATAAATCAACAAGTCTGATATATATATATATATATATATAATTTATTATTTTTGACAGCATCAAAGCAAGGACAAATGAATGATTAAAAATCTCTGACAGATAAAGAAGATATTCTACCAAAAAAAAGATGATTTATTTTTTGCTTATCAGGATAAAGAACCTGAATTGCTTGATGGTCAACAAGAAAAAACTCCCATTAGAACTTAATAGGTTAGTTCAGGATAAAGTAAATGATTATAATCGCTTGAGGCCTAATCGGGGACATGGTTTTTTAATCTTCATTTGCTTAATGTTAACGATGTCAACTAATATACTATAATTAAAGCCTTACCTTATCATCTAATAGCTCATAAGGTGACACAATTGTCCTGTGTAATCATATGCATTTCATGGCTTAGGTCCTGTGCTTAATCAAACCGTTGATTGTTCAGTTCTTAATGTAATAATGTTCATTTATGTTAGATTTTGATGAAATTTCTCAGTTTAATAAGAACTGTAAGTCAATATACGTAAGCATTTTACGTCTCACTTTGTCCTTAGACACACTTAAACTACCAATTAGGGATTGAATGTATTGATAGATATTTGTCTTTGTATGTTTTATTAAAATGAGGCCCTTTGTTAAACAATGCCTCACGAAATAAACAGTACCAAGAACATATGGAATGCAAAGTAAGAATCCAATGTATATATATATATATATGAATGCATTTTATATTCAGACATGAATCTATACGAAAACTGCTGAGCTACCAACCAAGAATCAAGTGTATCGATGAATATGACGCAACTAAATATTCACATTAAACATCATATTACTATCCTCAAACTGTTTATAAGTAAATCAAGTGGCAAAGTAAATACTGATTCGAATCTTTATTTGTAGTCACACAATGAACATACTTTTTAAGTTCGTTTTCCCCATTTTTTGGCGTGAAAGGTCCTAAAACGATTGAAATATGAATCTAGTGTAGAGATTGATCGAAAAATTCAAATGACTTTGTTCAAAATCGGTTAAACTAATGACTAGTATAAATAAAGTAGTTAAATTGATATGACTATCTCTATGATGTCATAATATAACATTACTTGTGAAGCAACTTTATTTTTACGTTTCAGACATTAATGGACTGTTGAAATAACAATGAATAACAAAGTATGTATATATAAATCAAATATTTCCATTACGTCAGAAAATAGCGTCTCTTTTTGAACATTGTATTTTTCATCTCAGTGATAACTACATCCTACGAGTACAACTGGAGCACTGTCTATTAAGTATAAAGTGTACTGATAAATCGAAATCTTTGCATGATATTAGAAAATGGCACTACTTTTTGACAAGCTGTGTTTTCGCTTCAAGTATGACTTCTTTCTTCTAATTTTGATAGCCAATCGGGAGTACATTTGGGCTGAATGCACGATATAAAAAATAGCTCCAATCTTTGAAACTTCATAGAATGACCTGTAAATGAAAAAACAAACAAACATAAAATAGTAGGCATGAACTGAGTTAACTCATGCTCAATTTTAAAAATAGTTTATGAATCCTCCAATTAGACAATGGATAGAAGTATCATAATCGAACTGTGATGAACTAGATACCTGATTTCCTAAAGATGGAGCTTGGCATGTTCAGAAGGACCCCAAACTCAAAATTACTCTCACATAAAACAGGAAAGGAGGGTCAGATTGACTGCTTCCATCAGATTCTCCAGATATTTTATGATTTTTTGTTAATTATTTTGTAGCATTAATAGATGAGATCATAAAAGATATAGAGTTTCAGAATATTATATGGTAGCGCTGAATATCGGGGTATTTGTTACCTCCCCATTGTTTGGGGAGAGACATTGACAAAAGGAACAAAAGATTCATATTTTTATCATGAAATGGAGAGTGATGTGACGTCATCGATCTCCCTATTTCATGGAAAAATATATTTATAACAATTATTACTATTTCTTTACTTCTTTCTATCGCTGTCTTTCTCCCAACATTGGGGAGCCAACAAATACCCCGATTTCACGCATCCATACCTTACTTCAGCACTCTACATATTCTCTATGCCCATTGAATAATAGAAACAGAAAGAAGACACAAAAAATGGCGGTTATTGAGTTTTATTGACGTCATGAGTATTTGATTTTCTATTTCTAATTCGAGATGCTTATGTAGAGATAGAACAGGATTCCAAATGAATAGCTACGCTTTGTCATAAAATAGAAAATTGCTTAGTCGGAATGGAGTGTAAGAAGGTATGTCTGGCTCTTAGCAATTGCGTTGTATCATCCTTTCTAATGAACAGGGAGCTCATCAAAAGCCTGGGGCAATAAACACTTATCGTTTTCACATTTATGTTTGAGGCTATCAATTCACACGCATTGCATATTTCACATAAACTGGGTCACATGTTGTTATTAAAACGAAACGTATGGACACATACATTTCAAAGGGGGGGATTCAATGTCAAGCATATATATATTTTGCTTAGAATTATATTTGCATGCAAGTTGTGAAGTAAAATATCCTGAGGACTGAGGATTTTAAGCGGACCTCAAGATTAAATAATCAATAAAAGACAAAGACAAATTGTTGTGTTGGGATACCTTGAATAATAATATATGATTAGTATATCAATATCCTAGAGTCGTTGCCAATTAGGTTGCACGGCAGGAACGAATATTAAAGAACGACACGTGTGAGAGGGTCATGACTTGAAGACTAATTATTATTACAGAAGGAAAAGGTAGGAAATATATACACGAAAGAGGAAAGAATGAGACACAGTATACATGACGTCAGGCTGTCTTCCCACGTGACGTCAGGGACATAACACAAACTTCAAGTGTATTTCGAATATATGAGAAATGGATTCTTTAAATCCACTCTTTTAAGGAAGGAATTGATGGAATGGGTACAGAAATTTGAGCGGCAATTGGATTGATTGGATTGAGAAATATGAAGAGAATGATTGAAATAAACAACTAGAAGAAGTACCAAAGCAAATGAAGTGGACACAAATTAAAAAGTAAAACTTTCTTTTAAGCAAAGGAAATGAACTTTAAAAAAAGATTGAGCTCTATTTGATATTCTCTGCCATGATGATAAGACTCCATTTCATAGTTCTATTCTGTTCCGACGATTTGCTTTTCATCAGAGCTGGGATTTAAAAAAATATAATTCCTCTATCGGTAGTCGGTAGCAAACTGGGCCCAATCGGCATCGGTATATTTTTAATACAATTTACTGATTCAAGTCGTTATTTCTATTTGGTAGATTCCAAAAAGTCGTTCAATTCATTTTCAGGATGCAAGAATATGATAAAAAGCCTTCGCTACTGATTAAAATTAATTGTGCAATCGGTAGCAGTATTCTGTAGAGACAATGATGTCCATCATCATAAGGAATCTATTTATAAGGGTACCGATCAACCGAAATATTGAATAGCAATGGGTAATCATAGGTCTGCAGTTCCTTAAAAATAATCCTCATCATTTTGTTTGAAGATATCTAAAGCCATTGGAGGAAAAAAACGTCATTTTAGTTGACTTATGCTAGCATTTTCTTAAGTTTTATATCTTTCATTTTCAGGGAGTGTCCTGGTCCATTGTTTCTCCTGGGAGAAAACCTGTTTGGAGAGCCTTTGCATTCCTACACTCTGCTCCGAGGGTCTCGTGTATAACTCCTCCCTATCCGGTTGCAGTGTTCCAATTTACGACATGAGGACACGCTGTCAGGGCTCAAATTGATCAGTTCCACGGGAGATCCAGTCAACTCCTCAAGGATCGTTCTCCGTGTGAACACCCTCAAGTGTCCCTATCATCATCTCTACTCGGACCAGGAGGAAAACTATTTCATCGATGAAAACGGGGCTCTGCACATTGCAAACGGAGTCTTTGAACATGCTAAGTATGTGTTGAAGTGGAGAATAGACAATTTAAGATAAAGACGAAAGAAGGAATGATATCACCTGTTGTTTTGCTTATGTGTTTTTAAACATACATTTTCCTAGAATTTGTGAAACCTGAGTGTTGGGTCAGTCAATGACAAAATGAACATTAGGAGTGACAATTTAGCATTTCCTAAAATGTCAAACTGATTTAAATCACAATTTACTAGTTGCTTTAGAGTATTTATTCATGAATAAGTATTTTCTAAAAGTAATTTTATATGTAACTGCGGCATTCTTTTTGTTCTTCGTTGAAGTGGGGTTAAACATAACAATATATTGCTCCTAAATTGGTTACTACCATCTGATACCGGATTACGTTCCGGGAGGTGAATTTATTAAACGTCACATAAGGGGTTGAATAGATTATGTTCTACCCTTTTCTAAGCTTTTATGTTCATTTTTATAAAGGTCAGTTGGGAGCCTAATGTGAAAGTAATAAAAATGTTTATTTATGTTATGCTTTTTAACATAATTTTACTACTTCATATTTGGTTTTTAGTATACATTCAAGCTAAATAAATACAATACCGAATAGAAGAAAACAATAATATAATCATCAGGAAACGACCGGGTCCCGACTATTTTTTGAGTGTCCCGGCCCGGTGTCTAAAAATAATCGGGCCGGGACTTTAATATTTTCGTTCGTTCTTCATTCTGAAAGTGTCGACGTTTTTTTTAACGAATTTTAAAAAAATTAGGAAATTATTTTATAAAAAAACAAAAAACGTCGTCACTTTTTTCGATAATTTTTTTTAGGAAATTATTTTCTTAATAATAAACGTTGTCACTTTTTGGAAATTATTTTCTAAAAAAGTGTCGTCACTTTGAGAATAACGAAGGAACGAAAATATATTAAAGTCCCGGCCGGCCAGGGTCCCGGCAAAAAAGTGTCCCGGTCGTTTCCTGATAATCATATTGGAGTAGGGTTATAAATTCCGATATTTATTGAAATTAAGGAGGCATCTTTTAATAAAAAACAATCTCACAAAGCCATAACTTAGGCCTTACTTTGCTGTTGTATGCATTTATTTGCTTAATTTTTACAGTGATGTCGGAGGCGATATAGATTATTGCTGTAGTATTTTTTAGATAACGGTCAGTATGTAATTAAATAATTAATGAAGGAACTGACTGAATCCTCGTCCACAGTCCGGATGACTATGTCTAAAAAAATAACCCACTGAATATATGACATCACGATGAACATATACATAGAAATCGATAAATAACATAAGCTGGAATACTTGGTGTAGGTATTGAAAATTTATAAGGATTGGTCGAAGGAAGGTAAACAAATGAAACTCAATTAAGAATATTTGTATATTAAAACATGCTTTTATTACCATGGGTCATTACGTCGGAGACACTGTTAATCAGAAGTTTCTTTCCATTATAAACCATTAATTGGTTTGACTCAAAACTTCCTTCATTTTTGTTTATGTTTTTTTCTTTCATCACTGTTGACTTGAAAATAAATTAAGTCAAGAGAACCAATGTTAGAAAACTCCTTTATTCAAGTGTATTTGCTTGAAGAACATAAAATATAATATTTTTTAGCAACAATATTGTCATATAAATAGATGAGACTTGTGAACTCAAGACATGAGGCATTTTATTAATATGCTTAAACATATTGCTTAAACTATTTGTCGAAAAGTGTCTATAGATTCCAAAATGTACATATGTTTTATCTAACTTTATTCCATGGATTAGAATGCAGACACATGTTAAAACGTATATATCTTTGAATGGGGATTGCATAGTTTACATATATTAAATGATGTAGTCGGCTTCATTACGGAATATATATGTAGAAAAAATAAAGTACTGAATAGACACTATTATTGTAAGAGTTCTTTATTAAGGTGCCGATGAAAAGTTCAATGTATTCAAATGAAAAGTTTTGAGTTGGCAAAGGATTTGGGTCAATAAAACATGTGTTAGAAATTGTTAAATGAATACATTTTTCTAAATTTTGAATTGTGCAAAGTCTATCTATTGTTATATATGCATACCACTAAATATAAGTATACTTATATAGAAATGTGCTAAATGTGAAGGGCGCATGTTGGAGTTTTAAGAGAGGAAGAAGATCAATTTTGATCGACCCCATTAAAAAGGCCCTAGTTTTGATTGAGTTTTACTGCTATGAAAATGCACATAGCGATAGTTCATTGGAAGCATATTCGACCTCATTAAAAAAATCCTAGGTTCAATTGAGTTTTACTGCAAAAAAATTGCATATAACGATGTGGAGTGGAAGCGTGCTAGACTCTTGATGTTATAGGCGCAAGTTCGACTCCCGAGAGGGTCAATTTTGATCGACTTCATTGAGAAGAGTTTCCTAGGTTGAATAGACTTAACACTATACTTTTAATTATCTAAATGGATCTATTGAACCAAATACACAAAGTAAAAACTATTATGGCGACAAGTAAAATTATAGTGAACTTAATTTTAACTGATTATATTCAATGAACATAGTGTGTGATCTGGATTGCAGAATTGTTTTTTCATTATTATGCCCCTGGATCCGTGCAAGCTGATCTGTAATGTATATGAACATCAAAGAGTTCTTGTGAATATTAGCAAAAATAATACTCATGACTGGGTTCAAATATCGGAAATATTGAACGATTTTAAATTCATTGATATTCAACATGAAGATTATACATACCATTTAACGTATAGTGACATACACTGAAGGTATCACATAATAATTAAATGGAGATTCAAAAATATAATTCCTATAAAAAAAGGAAGAAAAACGTTTGTTTCTATTTGCTAAAGATGCAAATATCTCAAATTTTATTGAATGTACATTTTTAACTATTTTTTGTCTGATAGTAGTTCAAACTTCGTTTATAAGATAGTGCGATAGCTCAGTGCGTTAAGGCATGCTCAACTTTCAAAGTTGGGCGTGGAAGTTCTATTTCCGAGAGGGGAAGGTCATTTTTGTTTTACCTCATTGATAAGATACTAAGTTTGATAGACTAATTTTAAAACTATAATGCTTATCCAGTCGGATGCAATTCTATCGAACCAAAAAACTTTATCTAAACCTTAATTCTTTTGAATATAAATAAAATGTGAAATATGAGTTGTTAGTAATAATAATATTTTAGTGTATGTGTATTATTACTATAGCATACCTACGTAGTGCATATCTAGTATTTAATTTTTGAAATTAACTACCAAGAAATATCATAAATTGTATTCCTTTGCAACAACAAAAATAGTTGACTATTCAATTAAGTTTACAAAATTAATGTCGCACTTTATTTATAGTGGAGCCATACATTTGTGCATACAAGTCAACATATATATTATGCTTAACCTGGATGTTCTGAGCATAAATTATTTCACCCTTGTACGAGTTATAAACATAGAGATATAAAGACATAGAGACCTTATTAGATTCTTTAGAGAAATACGTCATTGTGCCCAATGTAAACAAATATTTATATCTCTATGATGAGCTTACGATGACATAATACAAATTACTTTGTTTATATTGGGCACAGGCGACAGCTGAATGATGTTTCTCTTCTGTTGAAGGGAATAAGCTCTCTATATCTTTATATCTCTATGGTAAAAAAAAACAGAGGTTGTGGGATTCGATTGTACTTGAATCCCCGGAATTAAAAGGGTACAAAAGAATCAGAGATTTATTATTTTATGACCTCCCTCCCAAGCTCAAAGAAAAAGTAATTATTGTTTTATTGCTTTTTAGATTGACGGTTCGGCTTATGAAACAAATATTACTGTAAACTAGGATACTAATCAATAAAATAGTCATTAAACACTTTGGATAATGGCCTCTTGTAAAGTTTGGATTATTAGATTTAAACTATTTGATTATTGTGAGAAGTAGGTGGCGTTTAATGTGGGGGAAAACTCGAAATGAGATTTCATATAATTATTTAAAAGTATATAATTATGCATTTATATGCCTTTTTAATACTCGCAAACATTATTTGATATGCTGTATTATGAGCCCTAATTTAGTTTTATTGTGACAAACTCAACAATAAATATGGGGCTTTCTATTTTTGTACGTGTCTTCGGTAGGGTGAGAATCTATGTATTCATCGTCATGGGTAATGAAGCAAAACATAATATTCATTTTCCGATAGTCTGATGAGTCTCTATATCTAATTAATATTATAATCATCCATTAAAGGATTCGTAAATAACATGAATCGAGGCCCATGAGACACTTCAATTTCTTAAGGATGATATTCAATTATCTGACTTGATTATCACATCCCAAGAGCCACGAAATTGATACCTTATTTCATATTGCCAACTAGTTTTTATTAATTATTCGCGCTCTTTTTCTTTAAAGCAATCAAGGATGTTTTAGAAAAAAGCTCCATTGGTTATCATTTTATAATAATAATAAATATGACAAATATCCACATTTTGGCTAACCCATATGATAAATGTCCAATTGCGATACATATTTATATAGTTTTACTTATTTCAGATATAGCATTTATCGCGAGGAGACATATGACGAAAACTCCGGCTCCTATGGCTACATCACACGCATTCAAACATGCACAGAGAAAATCGGGCACAAGGGTTTCATATCCTACGGGCGCTACGTGTGGACCATGTTCCTCGTGGTCTGTCAGTTTCTCTCCATGATATTCTTACTCCTCTTGATAGCCTATCTCATCAAGACCAACCGTCGAAAGCTCTTTGGCATCCTTACACTCTGCATGACAACGAGCCTCTTTTTCTTTTACCTCTTCCTGGCAACCACTCAGGTCCTTCCGGGAGCCGTCATCAAGTCCCTGCCCCGGCTATGTCTCTTCCTGGGCTACGGCGTACAGTTCAGCTATCAAACATCCATTTTTGGCTGAACACAATGTGCATAGACATTTGGTGCACGTTTCGTTACATTCGACGCTCCTCTGAGATTGAGCCTCCTGGCTGGAAGAAGCCCATATTTAAGCTCTACTGTCTCTATGCCTGGGGCGTCCCAGCACTCATCTCCATCATAACTATCACCATGAACTCACTACCCAAAGATCTCTTCTCTAATAGCAACGTTATCACCCGGGAATCGGGGACACTGTCTGCTTCTTCTCAACGGATCTGGCAAAGCTGGTAAGCAACAAAGATACAACTATATTATTATCCCCATTCTGATGATAGTTTATTGGTTGTACAATACTAATAATGAAGAGGTTTACGGGGAAAAAAATGAAATATTAGACATAGGTAGCCATTTTGAAAATAGTTTGTTTACAAAATACATTTAAAAAAGTAGAAAAGTATCTTAAACAAATCTAAAATATTTTTGGTATTGTTGTGTTGGGATACCTTTTAGAGAGAATATATAATAAGTATATTAATATCCCAGAGTCGTCGCCAATGAGATTGCACGGCAGGAACGAATAAGTAGGTATGTTAAAACGAAGGTGCTGCCACCTTTTGTTTTTCTCCCGAAGTAAAAAAATTGAATTTCCGGTGGCTGTTGAAGATTTCTCGACGATTCATGGGTTTTTTTTCTTCAAAAATAAAATTATTCTGTTTTTCTTATTGTCTACGCAAATTTTCTACCTGGGCCATAAAATTTAATCTTTTTACTACCCTTTGCAATTAATTTCAACTCTTTAGCACCCGTTTTTCATAGTTAACTAGCCTTTTGAATATAACTATGCACAAATCAAAAATTACGTCATCACACAATTTATTTGCTATTACTCGGTCGTTTATCAGTGTCCATTCAAATTTCATACTTGTCCCAAAAAAATCATCTTTTTACTACTCTTAGCAACTAAATTCAACTCTTTAGCACCCGTTTTTCATAGTTAACTAGCCTTTTGAAAATAATTATGCACAAATCAAAAATGACCTCATCACACAATTTCTTTGCTATTACTCGGTTGTTTATGAGTGTTCACTCAAATTTCATTTGCGGTTGGCTGTTTTAAATATATTTCGACGAATTTTTGATAAAAGATTATATATATTAATAAATTACTTAAAAGCTAAATAGTATAATACAAAATTTTGATGACTTTCATATTTTTCAATTTATTTCTTTGCTTTTATTTTTGTATTATTTATTACTCTGTTATCTATGGACAACCATTTTTAAACATGTCTATACTGTAAATTTAATCATTTTACTACCTTTTCAATATGTTTAAACTCTCTAGTCTTTAATGGAAACGAATCTTCTACAAATCTATATGCAAAAAACATAATTTACTTAATCATGCATTATTTTATAATTTACATTACATATGATAAATATATTAAATTAGTTAGAAATAGCTGATACATTTACCACCTAAGAATAAATGCCCAAGAAAAATGGACCAGGAAGAATTGGTCCAGAAAAATAGGCAAAGATAAAACAGCAAAATAATTACGTCCCAAAAAATTGCCCAAATATATTAGTAGATAAATATTTGTGTTTAATATTTTTTTCTTTTATATTATACTGAGATGTCTGAATCAATTTTTAATAAATAGTTCCAGTGGCTTAGAATATTACAATGATTTTTACTCCTTAGGGAAGGGGTCGAGAAAACTTGAACTCATTAACATTGATTTTAACAGAAATTATACTTTAAGAATAGTTACTAATAATTTCAACACTAAATTATTATGTGTTGAAATTACATATTAAGGTAATATGTAAGTTTTGGGAGTTCTATATACCACTTTTAAGGTTAAATTGTAGTATTCTTCATTTAATATTTACATCTTTCGTTAACAAATTTAAGTTTGAGCACTCTCTGTACTGATTTTTACATGAAGACATTCCTTCAAAAAAAAAAAAAACTTGCAAATGTTTAGAAGAGATTTTTATTATACAAGGATTATTCAATTTTCAAAACTAGTTGTCTTTAATCATTCGTTAAGTTTGTAGCTAACCAAAACGTATAACTGTGACTGAAAAATGCCCCATAAGAAAAATCGAAAAACCTCACTATTCGATAAAGAAGTTATTGAGTTGCTCAAAGAATATAAATTCGACACATTTCCAACTCAAGTAGAAGATATCTAATTTGGACTTATTATGTATGTTTACATGGCAATCGGGAAATTCAGTATTGCAACAACCCATGAAGAAATATCATCACTAAATTCGACGCTTATAAATACTGACTATAATATAAAACTCCAAATTAAAAGAGTATCAAGGATCCATGATAAATATAGACACCGGAGATACCCGTCTATGAAAGATCTGTTTTTAAAAAAGTGTAATGAAAAGTGCAATTTCAAAGACTCAACCCTCAATATTCGGGTTCCAAATCATCCTCCTCCTTCCTTTCCTAGGAGACCTGAATATGTTTTAATAAATTTATTTTTTTATTATACCTTGAATAAAGTCAAATTTTATAGTCCAATCAGTAGTCAATTTAATTGTCCCTTTATTATGTGTGTGGGGAACTTTAATTATAAAAAAATATATTTAAAAATACGATTTAATTCAAAAATATATAAAAGAGGTTGCGTGACAAGAATTTAAAAAGGAGGGTTTAGTGATTTAATTGAGAGAAGGTATGGTTATTAAGTCTACGCCAGCAGAACGTAGAATCAGTTGACTTATAATTGTGCATCGCAAAAGAGAAAAGGAGGAATTTTTCGAGACGAAAAAAGACGATTACGCCCAATCCGTCAAACAAATATCCGTGATTATCCTCGAAAGCGTTTCCATCGACCATTTCTCAACAGTTTAATCTAAAATAAGGTAAGAAATATGTTTTTTTTAAATTTCGTGTAACATACCTAGAATAAGTAAGCACGACACGTGTGAGAGGGTCATGACTAGAAGACTCATTTATTAACACACAGAAGGAAAATGGAGGAAATATGTACAACGAAGAGGAAAGAGAGGGGCAGAGTATACATGACGTCAGGGTGTCTTCCAACGTGACGTCAGGGACATAACAGGTATTATAATTCAATATGAGTAAAAGGATGAATAATAATTTATTTGCATAATGTATCTAATTGTGGTGAACATAGGCTAAAAGACCAAATCACATACCCTCTGTATAACTGAATTGAAACGATGAAACATTAAGTGTGCGCGCCAAACAATATTTTAAAAGACCCTCTGCGAGAAAGTTGAAGGGCTCGCCGGTTGTGTGCCTACATTTACATTTAAGGACGACATTGACTGAATTGTTCATTAAATAATTTTCACCAAGGTAGTTTGATCACAATTTGACCCCTAAACGATTAAAAATTGCCAAAATTACAAAAGCCTTCAATATGACGTCAAATAGTCTAATTTAACATACACCTTTGTATCTATTGGATTCTTCAAAATAGAATAGTCTTTTATATACTTTTATGACGTCATGTTAAATGACGGGTCGGTCCAATTATAAGATGGATATTCCTTGGTTTTTCATTTACCTTAGATTTCTGCTCTTTTTCCAGCTATATTTCCACTTGATCAACTTCATCGTCATCATAGCGAACGTGTTGTTCTTTACGGGTAGTTCCTGGAATCTCTTATGCGGTGTCTGGGCAGACGGAGAGGATCCCCTGATTCGAAAGCAGAATCGCTTGCGACACAAGGCAGTATTTAAATTGTTCTTTGCGATGGGCATCTCATGGCTTGCAGAGGTGGTCAGCTGGATTTTTGGCTGGACCATCGGCCATTCAACCGCAGTCATTTACGGATCTGCATTCTTCGACATGGTCAATGCATTGCAAGGTGAGCCATTTCTCCGCAAAGTGTCCATTATATCGACAGCGATGTATTGATACATAATGACATCAACCTATTTTTGGCACACATAATTTGCTTATCAAGCATTTTGATCATTTCACAAACAAACATCGTAAATGCATAATATATGGATTGGCGCATCAACCACTATAATAACAATGTCTTGCGACAAAATATTTAGATATTAATAATCATCTTCATCATTTTGAGTATGTGAATTCAAATAGGAAATTAAGTTTTTTGAGCAATTTACACTTCTTTAAGTTCCTGTTTTCATTACATTTTTAAACGTTTTTTGTGTATTGGTGTTACGCTATCAAAAATAAAACAAAAGAATCAATTCTTATATTATATTATAGCAGTTGCCAAAATTCCAGATGTCAATTATTCCAATCATCAAGCAATCTGTTGGAAAAATACAGACATCCATTTTTTCAGTGGCAAAATTTGACTTCTTCTTCCCTATTTGACATTAGAAAGCTATCTTTGAGTACCATCTAACATTTGCTTAAGCTCAAATAATTCCCATCTTCCTTTTCAGGCGTTACGATCTTTGTCGTGATTGTATTTGACAGCGCCAACATCACCAAAATCAAGGCATTCCTTCGGAAGCACGGAAAGTCCTTGTCCTCGGATCAGAGCTATAACGTGTCTTCGGAGCGTCTATGACATCTTTCGGAGGGTCCAAAGGAAATGGCGCGGAAGGAAACTCCTCCAACGCGTCAAGAGGTTCTGGAAATGAAGAAAGAGGAGTACCATAAACCGGTTGAGACATCCCAGGGGGCCTGCTGAGATGACATATCCAACTCAACCTTATTTATAACTCTCAATATATTAAATATATATATCTATATTTATGTGTGTGTTTGTTTATAGAGATATAAATGTAAGGACGCATACCTACGACAAATAGAGGAAAAGGAAAGACTGTCAGCTGATATTTTCGTCGCTTGACGTTCAAAACATTCTACAATTTCGCTTTTCAGCCACAAAAAAATTAAATCGCTTGAAGTTATATTAATCACTCAAATGTAAGCACAATAATACTACCTCAATATTTTTTGAATACGAGACTATCCAATGATTTTATCTTCTCGTAATATATATTGTCCTTTCTCTAAGGAGCGTATGGTTTCATGTTGAGGATAAACATTGGAGTCTATAGACATTACCATTCTAAATATATTGAAGTTGTCTAATGCTTTGATCCTCATGGCATTTTTTTAGCTCTTAGTAAATAAATATGAAAGGACTGTCAACTAATACTTTACAGGTAAAGATAGCGAAAAATACTTCGATATGAGAAATGGAGCCACTTAGGAATTTTATAAATGAGATTTCAAAAACCAATTTTTGAAATGTTTTGACCCTCTCAGAATATAAAATATTACCTGACAGCCACCTCTTCCTTTTTTGTATAAGGTAATTCTCGTGCTAAATATTTATATATCTATGATTTATTTTTGTGTGAATGTGTGTCAGAATTCTTATTTAAGATCATGATGTACCAAGTTTGGAGATAAGTAATGTAGTTTTATTCAAAGTAAGATGATTAAATGTATGCTACTAAAACTGTATGGGACTAAAAAACTGTAAGATATAATTTTCATCGGGCTCTGAAGGCGAACAAAAATAACATCCATTGCTCTCAAAGGGGTTCCTCAATTTGGACTAATTTACTCAACCATACTTCCAAGACATTTTTTCAATTCATTCCTTCAGACCATCCACCTAACTAGTTCCAAAGTGATACACGTAGGATCAATTTGCTAGTTAGGAAAAGAAAGCATATGACGTCATGGACCGCCAATATTTACGGTATTTATGAAATTAAATAAATGCATCGCTGAGGATCAATGTTTTTCTCTATGAATGATACTAATCCTATCCACACCCATTACTTTGTGTAGATCAATTAACCTTTTGGCATTGCATGAATTTATTTTACGTGATGTCAGAATGTGGTAAATTTATTCTTATGACAATTTTTCGGTGAATGTTTATTTATATAAAAAGTGAGTGCACAACTTAATCTGAAGTGACTCCTCTCACTCAAACAATGTTACAATAATGTTCGCAACATTCTGACGTCATATCAAATTGATTCATACAATGTGAAAGGACATCCTTGAAGACCTACTCATTGATATAAAACATATATGCATTAAATCATGGTATCACATTTGATTTCCCTCTTAATTCTTTAAATTATTTTCAAGATGCGTTTGAGGTCTAATATTACATTACAACCCCTTGTCTTCGGGGTTATGTCCACTATTCTTTATACGTTTATCAGAAACCCTAATCAACAAATTATTTGGGGCATATATTTTACATATTTCTTCAAAGGCAACTACTTTTATATAATAAAAAAGTCCTGTGTCAATATCAATGATCTCATGAAAGAAGGACACTTCTTCTGAGTGAGTTTAATGCGCAGTTTGTTACACAATGTCATCGATTAAATAATGTTTATTTTCCCCGCCATTTTTGAACACTCTAATTGTTTTTCATTTTTCAAAGGCAATTGCATTTCCTCTTCGACCGTGGGACATCATGGCTCAATATGTAGTATGTTGTAATACTATTTAGACTAGAACCGAAGTTGGTTCTTTCATAGATGTTATGTTGCATTCAATGTAAATAAATTTATGTGTTATTGTGTGTATATTTATTTGTTGTCAAATTAATTGAACAGTTGTTTGTATTTGGAAATGTCGAATAAATACCTGGTTCGGAGATTTCAGTCAGACCCTAAGGAGAATTAACAACGAAAATTAATACTAAATACCAGATAATGTATTCAATAAGGAAATAAAACAAGAGCGAGGCGATTTATTTTTTGGTCCGAGCCAGCATGCCATAACCGTTTACGATTTTTTTTTTCTTCGAAAGAACAAAAAAATCATAAACCAATCACCTAGTTGTTCGTAGTTTGAAATACATATTTCCGGTTCCGAGTTATTCTTTGAAAACAGTTCCAATTCAATACAACTATATATTTTTGTGGTTGCGTACGTATTTGGAGGTTCGTTTTTGATTACAATCTGTTTAGTTCTGGCCCATAATATTACCAAAAGTAATTATTTATTTGGCCGGCATTTAAACCTGGCTCACTAACGCTAGGATGACTTTCTCCTTGAAGTATTTTCGCCAGGGTAAGTGACATCCCAAATCCATAATTTCATACCCATTAGAGCGATAAGAAGCATCCAAAGTTTTGAGTAGTCCTGTGGTCATCATATTGACCATATATAGCTAAGTATACAATGTTTAATGATGTGCACGGCCCATTTTATAGATACTCACATGATTCCATGAACTTTATAGTAGACAAAGAGAGCTACACAATAAATATTCATTTCGTACATCTAGCTATATTTCGTATTTTATCTTTTAAATAAAAGTAGTTTGGAGTGTTTCATGTCAAAGCATCCGGTACATTTATCTATTCAACTTCATCCAGAAAAATAACTTACTCTGAGAAAGTCAACGTCCAAGTGTCAAAAATTCCGCAATCAATATCCCTTTTTTAATATAAGAATGAGTTATTTGAAATTCGGGTTACAGTTTTGAAATATAGAAAAACCATTTTTTCAGTGGAATTGAAGGTTTAACACTCCACGCAGTTGCAATTTTAAGTTATTTAATTGTGAAGTACTGAGAGATTTCATGACAGAGTCCCGATAATGAAATCATGATTCGCCAAAATAGTTCAAAAAGGTTCAAAACCACTTACCAAAACAAATTCGATGATGCTAAGCTTAGCACCTTAAGGTTGTTTCTGAAGGATATACATATATATATATACATGGTGCCTAGCTCCCGTAATGTCCATAGTAATCCAAGATAGATCGAAAAAGTTTTTACAGCATTTTAAATTCCATTAAAAATGTTTGGCGATACCAAATATCTTTTAAAACTCCACAATAACATTTTTTTCAGTTAATAGCTCACTTTTCCTTTTTTATAAAGTGTATTGTTAGAGTTGTGTTTCCATTTATCGCCAGATATGATGGAACAAAATAAACATTCCTTTTTCCCTTATTATTTTTGAGCAGTTACTTTTATTTAACTAATATGTGATATTAGAGGAGCATTCAAAATGATCCACAAATGGGATGGATGTAGGTCCATGGGAAGAGATATTTTTGTGTTTTTAAGGATGATATTCTTCTCTTGATAGATGTTCACTTCACAACAGCAGCGTGAGTGAAGTGATACTTTAGTTGACTGCTTTTTTATTATGACTCCCTTCTTGTTCTTTCCACGTTTAAAAAAAATATATCTTTATTCATTGCTAAGTGTCTACAGTTTTATTTATTATTCCGTCCCATTGCTTTCAACCAATTACGTTTGAATAAGGTTTCCTAACTGTTATCCCAACCGGAAGTCTTCTGGTAGATGACGTCACACGGTTTTTATAAGACTAATATTATCTCGGACTGCATGTAGCATTATACAGTCTGAGTATTTATTTACAGATCCCAGTCGTGGCGTTATTTATGTTTCTAACGCTTAAGAATACATGAAGCTATCCCTAAGTTCTAGTAAAAAGAAAGTTCTGCACTGTTCAAGCACTTAATATATAATGGCAGTTATTTATTGGAAAAACTAAAAAAATAAGTAGTTATTTAAATGAAATTTAATTCGTTCAAATCTTATATATTTTTTCATTATTATTATTTTAATTACTATTTAAAAAATAACTTACATTGAATATATGACAAGGAAGTCTTTCCCGACTGTTTTAAGGATAAATCAATATTTTAACAGTGCAAAAGGTGTGACAATTTCTAATCAAACTACTTGTTACTCAATTTAGTTTAAAAATAACAGCCGTGACATCCTAGCGGCTCAATGCTTAAGCTTAAAAATAAGACAAAACAGACATTTCTGTTTAAAATATAATGTTGCATTCAATGTAAATATATATATGTGAGTGAGTTCATATTTCGTTCTAAATCGCTTGATTTATGGATTTTTTAGGGGTGATTCCTCTTCGTCCTCGAGGAGGAGTGGCTCATCCTCTTCTGTTTCTTCTTCCTCCGCCATTTCAATGTCCTCGTCGGGGAGGGAGAGAGTCACGAGCTCGACACGCTTCCGCGCCTGGGGAGGAGGTGTAAGGATCCCAGAGGAGGAAGACATTTGCGGAGTTTTGACCACCTCAACATTCTTAGGGGCGTGCTTGCCTTAGATTCGCTGTTGACCTCTGAGGACGGTGACTTTTTGTCGGTTGGCTCACTCTTGTCATCCGAACATGACTTCTGGACCAAATTATGATTGGAGTGCTGTCACTTGCATTGGATTCACTGCTGACCTCAGATGAAGAAGATTGCAACCGCCTTGCAGCTTCATCCTTAGAGGAATTTTCGCAGTTGACCTCCGAGGAAGGAGACTTTTTGACAGATTCATTGTTAGGATGTTATCACCGGCTTTAGATTCGCCGTTGACCCCGGAAGAATCTGATGGTGAGTTTTTGACCGACTCGTTTGTCTTAGCAGCATCACAGCTGGATGATGTGGTTTTGGGGGCCTTCCTAAAGCTAATAAAAGCAGCAGGCATTGGTTTCTTGTCTTCTTTCTTTTGTTTAGGTAAGGACTCTCGCTTTTCTTTATTTTCTCAACCTCATTTTGCTCCTTGGGGCCTTTCGAAATGAAATCAAGGATGCTGTTGGCGTCGACTTGTTCTCAGAGGACGGAGCTTTTGTGAACGGAGAGTTCTCTGTGGAAGGAGCCTTTGGAGTTTTTTTCGGGTACTTTAGAGGGAAGTGGGCTTTGTCCTTCCTTGAGAGGTTTAATAGGAACATTGGATGATATCTCCTCGAGTCCACCAGAGGATGTCTAGAACAATAATGATTGTGAGAGATATTAGTTACTTTCAAGCATGTAGGGATGTATGAATGGTTACGTGGATTGAAAAAGTAAAAATACCGGCATTCTTTCAAATCCTTTTAATGCTTGAATACTTTTTGGGGGCTGTTTGTTTGAGGGTAGAATCTCGGGTCGAATCATTCCTCCAAGGCAGAATGCAAAATTTGGCACATCCATATCATATACCTACCATAACCACATTCTTCACTTATTCTTATGTTTCCATTACTGAAATCTGCTTTATTATATATTTATACTAATTCAAGTATTATTATTATAATGTGTGATGCTCAACCGATGTTTGCTTCCCGTTTTGATTTATAACCATAAAATATTTACTTTAAAGGAATGTTTTGTAGGGGCAGTCATGGGCCATATAATTATCCATACATTTATAAAAACCTGTTGGTGAAACTGTGGCTTCAAATACGACTACGAGTTTTACATTTGAGTTCTTTAGTTACATAAAAATGCATCAAATCTATTCCAATTATTATCTCACCAAAATGAAAATGATGTGTTTTAGGGTGGCTGGGTTTGTCATATTTTTGTAATCAACAGCTTCTTTAAGTGCATCGTTATTTTCAATCATGATAATTAATTAGTATTGCGATAACGTCAAATTAAGTATCAATACTGTCAACTCATAACATTTTTCAGTATATAATAAATGATAGTTTCTTCAAATTTCTTTACAATAAAAATCCTTTTATGTATAGGGCTCGAAACATAGATTTAAAACCTCGACAATTTTCATATATATATATATATATATCAGAAAACGACCGGAACACCTTTTATCGCCGGGACAGGGCCTTGAATTTTCATTCCATCGGCATTCTGAAGTGGCGACATTTTTTTTTGTTGAAATAATTTTAAAAAAAGATTACTTTTTTAAAGAAAAGAATCTCCAAAAAAGTGATTACGTTTTTTTAGAAAAGAATCTCCAAAAAGTCATGATGTTTTTTATAGAAAAGAATCTCCGAAAAAAGTCATGACCTTTTTTTTAGAAAAGAGTATTTCGATGACAAATGAACTATTGAAAAAAATATTGATGTACCGGCCCGGTGTATTAAGAAACCGGGACACCGGACCGGGAGGCTAAAAAATAGCCGGGACCCGGACCGGGTACCCGGTCATTTCTGAGATATATATATTTGCTGAGCTCATTCATCGAGGTCGAGGACCTAAGTATAATATTCTTTGGAACTGTCACCCGATATTCAGCCCTGAAAATCAGTATCTTGAACATCATACGCAATAAAATGGACTGGGTATGTTGTTCAATTCATGCCATTAATTCAATGCAATTTCTGGAAAGATCAATATGATTTAAGAATCCTATAAAATATCTTGTCACATTGAGTCATAGATTTGGACATTAAAGTTCATTTGTTTTTTTATTTTTTCGTTTCGCTCAACTCTTCCAAAGGTTTTATTACTTTATTCAATGTTATTTAATACAGTTTTTTATAATACTGAATGATGAGGCATGCTTTAATAATACCTTTTATAATTGATAAGAGTTGAGCTGAACGTGCTTATTTAGAAGGAATAATCGATATAATTTTCGATTCCGCATTTGTGCTTCGCACTTTGGGATCCTATCGTCAAGACAATAGATGTTAAAATATTATTCTTTAACTCTAAATACTTAGATCAAAACTAATTGTACTTTCTTCAAATCAAAACGGAGATTTTGAGCCAGTAAAGTTAATGAGATCAAGTTTACACCCAACAATACTTATGCGTTTGCACGTTATCGTACTAAAAAATACTTTGAATTCTTCTTCGAAATAACAAAATATAATTCGATATAAAAATGTTTATTATAATTTTGAGTAAGACGTCGATTCTTAAAATGCACTTGTTCCCGAGGGATTCAAAGTTAACTTTTTATTTAATGCCCAAGACGCTTGATGCTAATTGCTATAGGCGTCAGATAGTCAATAAAACAACAGATTACTAATTATGAAGTACACAATATTCAACACCTTATAACTTTTTTTAACAAGCTCAATAAAATGAATACTTATTTCTCACTTTGCTTAATCAAGGAATACTATATATATATATATATATAGTATTCCCTGGCTTAGTATGAAAAGGCTCAAGAATGTATTTTTAAATGCAACATAAGAACAGTGTCAACAATTGCATCAGTTAAGAAGGGAATAATAGAGCTAAAATTAGCTCTTCGAATCTATTTAGTGCCATATTTATGTGAGCGATATTGATAAATCAAGAAAAAAAGGCAATTAATGTATCTTTTGAAAGTAAAAAAAATATTTTCTATCTTTCATGAAAAAAAAATATATAATTGTTATAAAACAAAATAAAGGAGAAAGTTGATCATTCAAATTTGCTTTATACCGATAATTTCATCAGTATTCAAGGAACTCGATTAGTCTGTTCACTACTAGATATTAACCTTGTAATACCCACACTTGTAAAATTACAACATTCTTTAAAAAACTATTGAATAGCCTTATATATGAATGCTTCATTGTAAGTTATTGTTAGAATGAAAAATAGGTCTCAAGCATTTTATTTATGCGGTTTGAATGAGAAATTATAGTAATTATAATCTTTTTTATTTAAAAAGTTAAGATTTATTTAAAAAACTTTTTGTTACACGTTAAAAGTGATCCATCTTCTTACCTTCTTTGGAACGTAGACTTGTCCAAGCTCCCCCTTTTGGAACTCAACAAAAGAGGCATATCCATCAGTGGATGAGACAATGCAAGTATGTCCATCCGGTGACCAGGACAAGTCTGTGAGACCGATATAGTGGATTTTGGAGACGCGTGCGAAGGGCGTAGACTGCTGCGTGTCATAGAACATGACGGTGTTCTGCGTGGCAACGGCGTAGATCATGCGATAGGGCAGAGCAAAGAGACTCTTGTATTTTTCCCAGGGCTTGGGGTCCTCACCAGCACTGCTGTTTTTAGAATCGGCCGGGATGGGCGAAGCTCAAGAGCAAGGGGCAGAAGCGGACAGCTATGCTGAACTCCTTGTTGGGTAGATACATCACAGGTCTAAATAAGGAGCAAAATAATCTATTTTAACTCATCTGTTTGTAAAGGAGGTATTAACTACGCACTTTGCGAAATTGGTTCTAGAGATATGTATGTACAATGAGAGATGGAGGGATCCTGCTCGATCTCCAGGACGCCGGAGGGAACCATGAGGAGCATTCCATCAGGACTGAACTCCAGCCGACGGTAAAATGACTGAAATGTATCATCGTGAAAGAGTCGGACTCCCCTTTCTTCCAGAGACCCGCCCTCGCCGGGGATGGGAAGCTTGCATTTATTCGTCTTGGAGACGGTCTTATAAGACTTGGTACTGTAGACACGTAGAAATCTAAAGAAATGAGTGGGATAAAAATGGATAAATCAGATATTCTTGTTAGGATTGTGAAAGGAATGCAATATTAAACGGCGTTTAATAAAAGGAACGTTTAAAAACTTATATTTTGTACAACTTTATTTATGGATTAAAATTTAAGATGGTCTGTAAATAAGAAACATAACGAATTACATTTTAAACACTGTAATGCAATTAAAATATTGGGCTTATGGCTTATATATCCGTCTTTTAGGTTGAAGCAATACATTTATTCTAAATGAGAAAAGTAATTAAAATCAAACATTCCTTGTTGCAAAAAAAAAAAAAAAAATACATCACATGATCTTATAATTATTGGACATTCAATTAACACGTGTCTCGAGGTTTCCCTTGCATAGTTTTATCAAGAAGTACATTGTTGATATTTTATAAAATATTAGACCTAATACATTGGTGCTATATCAGTCATGTCTGTTTCATATTGTTAAATCTTTATCGTTTTATCACTTATTGCAAGTTGAGTTTTGTTGGATCCCCCCCCCCCCCCAATTTATCACAATAAAAAATCGTTTTCAGACGGATTTCCTCCAGCAGATATCAATCATATGTAATACTTCAGTCAAAATAAATACTTATTTACTTTTTAACACTTAAGTCTTTACTTTCATAAAAGTTCACACTCCATTCTATAACATATTTTTTTGCCTTATGGTTCGATATAATTGCATCCGACTAGATAGAAATGAGCATTATAGCGTTATAATTAGTCTGTTGAACCTAAGATCCATATTTTGTTTGTAATTGAGTAGATTTCCTTACAATATACAATAAAAGAGAAGCCTTAAAGCTTGTTAGTGCCTCACCTATCACTGCAAATGGACGCCACAAATTTTCCAAGGGGATCAAATCCGACTCCATTGACCCATCCCTTATGTTCTCCCAGGATCTTTAATTTAGTCCCTTTGTTCACATCAAAGACAATGGCCGTGTTGTCCGTGGATGAAGAGATGATGTAGTTCCCGCATGAGGACCAGTCAAGGCTCACGACGTCTTGAAGATGACCCCGAAGGATCTTCCAGACGGACCAGTTCTCTCCTGGATCCTCATCTTCAGGCAATTCGTCCCCGAATAGGTCTGGGGCAAAGGGGATGTCTTGGAAGTGCCATAGGTAAATGGCGGAGTCTTGTAAGAGAAAAAAAACGTGATTGGTTAAAAGAAAAAAGTGAGTGTTTAAAAAAATAATATACTTAATAATTAAACAAAGGAACTCCACATTACTATTGTAATACAATTACTCCGTTGTGTTTTTTACTTTATATATGTATTTTTATGTGAACATCGATTGTAATACAGTAATAAACATCAAACTAATAAATATAAATATATAATGTAATTCATTGCCGTGCAAAAAATGTTCCTTACAATTCAAAGTTCTATCTTTCTAATGTCCTCTTTTTTAAAATTAAAACATCAAACTGGTCTTTAATATTTTATCGGTACAGCGTTCCTACTCACTTTCCCCCCGTATCAAGTCAAACATATGTTAGCCTCGTCTAAAATTAATTATAACTAAAATATGTAAGAAGATTCTATGGAAAGTAACGAGAGACCAAAGCAAAAATGGTTTTAATAAAATTTGTTAACATCAAAACATCAGATGACATACAAACCTGGAATTTCTTTCAGCTCAAAGGCTTTTTTTTTTTTTGGATATTTACGGGTTTCAAACCTAGTCAAAGGTGGCCTAGTCGTAAGTCAACAACTCAAGTATATAAATCGAGATGGGATGGAATGTAACGAACAAGGTTTAAACAAATAAGATTTTTGAGCAGTGAAAGATCTAAAGCATGGCTTAATGTTTTAACTCTGAGTTTGTATTTACCATAAAACAAATGAAGGCATTCTTACCCGTGTCTCCAGAAGCAAGAACCTTTCCGCTCTTGGACCAGCGAAGTGTATTGACCGAGTTCTGATGTCGATTCAGATCCGCTAAACAGCTCAGCGTGGAGTCCTTCCAATCCCAAATCTAAGAGTCCATAATAAATATACATAATAGTCCTTAAGAGAGAACTCATTCCGAGCCCTTACCACAACATGCTTATCGTCTCCACCCGAGGCGAGGCGAAGGTGCTTATCATTAGGCCAGGGTGCCCCTTGAAAGTCAATGGAGGAGATTCGTTCACGATTATGCCATGAAATAGACGGAGTCGATACCTTCATCCTCTTACCTCCTATACTTTGCCGCCAAAACAAAAAACTTTACTCTGACTTATTACTAAGCGGCAGACAAGGGCTGAACTCGGGCAGAAAAACAATCATAATAATAACTTTCATCAATAATGAACCGGAACGTCTGCTATTGAAAATGACTCGCAACCTCAAATTAGCAGAAATATATTGATTTTAAAGTGTAGGTATTAAGTCTACCATATTAATGTCAACATTGTGTAAAGTAACGTAACTTTATATTGGTAAAAAGAAAGAAAATCATCATTGAATTTTAAAAGAAATAAACCACCTGAGACTAATCTGTTGGCACGATTAAAGTTAATTTAATTTTGCAATTTAAACATATATAACAAAAATGATAAAAACCAAACACTAAGGGCATGCATGAAAACTATTGTTTGATAGATTAAATATATTATATAGCAAAGGATAACTGAAATTGTGACATATTCAATTGGGTAAATATCAGTTGTAAAATTTGAATTTATAGTTTTATTTTTCATTCATAAACCATTTTTTTAAATATAAAGTGATTCCACATTCACTTTTACTTCAATTCGATGAAATGTATGTGCAATAGCAGTTAAAAACCAGTTCAATTTATATATGTAAAACGTTATCGCTTATTTTGGAAATAAAAGACTCTTTTTTACATGATTGAAAGTAAAAAAAAGGAATGATGAAAACATTAATTATGTTTTTCTTTTGCAGGAATATATGATATAAGGTTTTGTTTATTTTTGACGTGAAAATTATATACCAAAATATCAATTTTGAGAGCCAAAAGATGGTCTTTATTAATAATAAAAAAGGTTATAAAAAGCTAAAAGACGGCGGCAGTTATTTGATTATTAGTTATATTTGAATGGATCCTTTGAAGGATTTCAGGTTCTTTCAAAAGGGATTTAGGCAATGAATCGAATAAAATATTCGTAATATATAATATGCATAGCCCATTACAGAGATAAAATGAATCCACCTTTGTTTTCTAACTGCACGCTAAAACTGACAAGTAGTAATAGTAATCCTGAAAGAACAGAATAGAAGAACATGAATTTTGCCGATTGTGAGCTTCATAAATAGATGTGTGAAAAAAGGAAATAAATTAACTAATACAAATGAATGAGGTAATATTTTCTTATTGGATTAATATGACAATTATACAGACCATTAATTTTTGTAATTGAAATATTGTCCTACAATTCTTATACTATCATTAAATTTGAACAACAAATTTTATAATTATTTGTGGTTTCAGGTAATAAATAATAAGTATAAGGTAGTGCGATAGCCGTGTGCGTTAAGGTGTGCTCAACTCCAATGTTGGGGGCGCAGGTTCGAATCCAGGGAGGGGATGGCCATTTTGGTCTACCTCACTGATAAGATCCTAGGTTCGATAGACCAATTTTAATGCTATAATGTTTATTTATATCTTGTCGGATGCAATTCTGTGGAACCATATAGACAAAAAAAAGTATTAGAGTTCGAAAAACATAAAACCAACAAAATAATATACTTTGATGTTCGATCATTTAAAAAAATAGAGTAATCCTTAATAGTATTCCTTGTTAAGAAAAACTAGTAACTGATATGTATTAATATTAGGGATTTTTTCGATCAATGATCTTATCAATTAATTAGATCAACAAAAAAAATTTCCTTTGTTTTTTTTTTTCCAAGGTAAAATTTTAATGAATTACATTAATCTTTAGTAGTTAGAAATTTTTCTGTTACAATACACAAACAGGAAGAATAACATAAACAAAGTAATTAAGAACACAGCACACATTGGGGTAATCTGTGTTACGACAGTAAAAGTAATAAAGTAATCATATTTATATATATAAAAATTATCAAAAACATTCTTCATATTCGTACATTTTAAAGCTTAATTATTTTTTGGTCTCTAATTCCTCTAGCGAAAATAGGGCCTTCGTAGGACAAAGTCAAACTTTATAAGCATTCATCGTATATGGAATGGAAGGGGTGTTTACAATAGCCTATGAGCTCCTTAATAACGACTTTCCATAGGTGCTGTCTGTATTATTCGGACAAAAATATCAGAATGATGTTTTCTCATAGCCTAGGAGCTCCACACTCTGGCTCCACAATGACATATGTCTGCATACTTTAAGACAGGATGGGTGCCAGAATAAAGGTTTCAAATAGCCTATGAGCTCCAAAAACAATGACTTTACATAGTCGCCTGTCTCTATATTTTAGGACAAAAAAACTATATCAGGATAGCAAACACTGGCTTTTTCCATAGTATTGTCTTATTTTGTGTTTTCTAACAATATTAGTTGTTGGAATGGATTTGGTCAATGTGACAGCTAGTAAGTTAAGAAATGTAGGGTTTGTCTCAAAAATCATATACAAACATTTTTTTTCTTTTTTAGTTATTTTTATAAAAATTGATCGGATCGCTATTTTTTAGTGATTTCTTACGATCAAAAGATATAAAGATCAGGACCTTTTGCGATACTCCGATCAGCGATCAATATCGCTATATGCTATTGATCGCCGATCAGAAAAAACTCCGATCAATCAAGCCTGAAATAATATACTTAATGTTCATACCAATTTTAAAAAAACCAGAGTATCCTTATAGTATTCCTTGTTAAGAAAAATAGTAATGAAATGTATCTATATTAGGGCTGTTTTATTTTTCAAATGTTTGAAATGTTAGCAACATTGTGGATTTTCTGTTTTTTTTTTTTTTTTTTTTTTTTTTTACCAAGGTAAAACTTATTCACCATTAGATTATATCTATAAATTCCTATAAAAATACATTAAAACGTCGTGTTATTAACAATATGATCAACCAGAGAAGTAATATTTTTAGGTAAAGGAACTCGAGTAGATCTCATTTATACATAAAATATTGGGTTTTAGTGGTAATAAAATTAATTGTCTTGGTACGGTCCATTATAAAGTAAATAAAATCCTTACTCCGTAATTGTATATAAAAAAATCATCAAATAACAATTTTAGATATTCTAAATTTCTACCACATATATGCACTCTAATAAAAAATGTTTGATGTCTAGCGAATCCCGCAAAAAAAGCATAATCGTTCCTCGCTGTAGTCATATATTACTACCAAATGTCAATGTGTTGGTAACAAGGAATACTAGAATACTAGTTTCTAGTATTCCTTGGTTGGTAAGTACTCTGTATTTAAACCAATAGAGTGAGTGATTGAACATTTTTGATTTTAAACCATGCATTAATATATTTACTGGTGTTCTCAGCCCGTAATCTTCTTCCTCCTCTCAATTTGATTTAAAAAATGACTTTTTGAATTTTTATCCACTAAAAAATGGCGGAGTTCCTTATTACTGGATTTTCTGTTTCTTGGGATAATAGAAGACGACATACAAAGTTGAACAAAATCGGTCAAACATTACGAGGTCGCGCAGGATGTATCCCTGAGAGAACTGATCACCAAAACACATTTACTAATGGCATGTCAGCTTTGATACTTCCATTCAATAATATATTAGGATGTGATTGGCCATATTGAGTAATATGAATTCTCATACAAACAATATGTTTTAATGGAAACCCAAGCAACCAAATAACGTTCGGAGAACGTTCTCCGAACGTTAGTTTTTGGTTCGCAGAACGTTCCCTGAACGTTAGTTTCGTTCTCTGAAGGTTATTTTTACGTTAGCATGGATGGTTTTCTTAACGTTCTCCGAACGTTCCTGTGGTTATATTTACGTTCTCTAACGTTCTATTTCGTTCCCTAACGTTCTATTTACGTTCCCTAACGTTCTATTTACGTTCCCTCAACGTTCTATTTACGTTCCCTCAACGTTCTATTTACGTTCTTCTAACGTTCTATTTACGTTCCCTCAACGTTATATTTACGTTCCCTTTTGTTTTAGTATAGTTCCCTTGTAGATATAATAAACTCCTTGACAGTATTAAAATTCTATTAAGCGTTTATTTAACATTAAAACTGGACACGAATTATATAAAAGATTATAACATGTTATTTATAACTCATAAAATTATACAAACATAAAAATAAAATATATAAGGCTCAAAGCACATGCGTAAAAAACATTAATAAACATGTAATGTATTTTTTTTTTTTGCTCTTGGGTAAACATATTAGTACAATATCATAAAAATATCAAATAAAAGACTTTCATGTTAATACATTATTTCTGATGAATGTAGGATGTTTGTGTTAGGTGATGGAGGGAAAGTCTTGGAAATATTTTATGATCCTTCCGACAGTTGTCCACGTTCCTCTTTCTTCCAGCAAGGGAATTTTCAAGGGTAATCCCTCGTTTACTCCATGTTGAAGGAATGATCACGCATTGTTCTGAAACATAGAGGTTCGGTAGTTAAATACAAATATAACAATGACATAGGATAATTAAAATAGTAGAAAAGCTTACCGCCAGTGTCCTGATAATTGGAGGCAAGTCGAGGTATCAATGGGCTTTTAATCCAAACGGATGTTTATATAATATTGAATAAGTAACCTTGAGGATCAGTGTAGATGGAAACTATTTAATGTTGTTACTGTAGGAAAATCAGATGAAAACTGATAGGTTCTTAAATACAAAGGTGTATGTATTTTTGTGAGTCGTCTACATTCAAGTCAGTTTGATTTGATGAGGACGAAGTTGTAGCATGTATTAGTTATGTGTCGTTTGTAAATGAGTTTGTTCTAATAAGAGGCTGTTTGAAGTCAGGAATATGATCCAGCTAGAGTGGCTTTTATTTTTGGTTGAACTAGCTCCTCTTCACTCACAAACATAATCTTCAACCACTTAAATTTGTGGAAAAACCATAAAGTCTGGCTTGTTTAGAAACCCCAAATTATCATCACTAACGGAATATTTTTTATACAACAGATTGAACAGGAATAAATAAATCGGGATCAACGACAAAGACAATTCATCCACAAAACCTTTCATTATTCAAAGGAATTTTCAGATAAAATAGTCTCTTATGTTCAATTTTTATTTATTTTGCACATGATTTACTATAGGAAATAGCAAAAATTAAAACAAAAAGAGATTTACTCGACTCAATCATATATTTATTGAAGCAATGCAGTCCTTCACATTATAATATTTGTTATATTTTATTGTAAATCAGGTAGAAAAAATTACCATTCCGTGGAAGTATGTGGGGGATCTGGTACGGTTTTATCCGTTTTACTCCGCTGGACATCTCTAATTTCTACAACGGCAGTACAGGAAATTTGCCTAAAGACCAAAAAATAATTATATTCAATCTTTGTTATTTTTTTTTTGCGACATTATTTTTTATGTCTGTATTTTTGATAACAATTTTGTTTCCTTAATTTTTTTATAATTAATTTTTCTAGATAGTGCTGCTAGATTTTAGATTTAATTTTAAACTATAATGTTTATTTATATATTCTTTCATATTTAATATTATATATCAATAAAGTCTTTTAAAAAATTATAAGAAAGTTTAAAATATTATACATAACGCAAACTATTTTTTTACCCAAAAGATACCTCATACATATGAAAAGTTTTGTAGATGCATCTTTTGTCACTGATAACGACTTTTTTAACCCCAGGATGGAGCTATCTTATATTCTCTTTCGTAAATTTTGAGAAAGTTCCTGAACGTTAGTAGGTAACAAAAGCGAACGTTAGTTTCGTTAGTTTTGGGAACGTTCCCCGAACGTTAGTTCTTTAGTTATGGGAACGTTCCCCGAACGTTTTTTTCGTTAGTTTTTATGTAACCATGAGGAAACGTTATTAGAACGTTCGTTTTTGGTTAGGTTCGAACCTAACCTTTAGGGAACCAAAAACTAACGTTAGAATAACGTTATGTGTTGCTTGGAATAAGTTTTGAAATGCACGATGAATGTTATGAGTCTTAGAAATTATAGTATTTATATAAAATATGTCGAGTGATCAAGTGACAGCCATAATAAACGACTAGATAAATATTTACTTAATATTGCCGTTTTAGTTTTCATTTGTTGATAAATTTTGGATGATCAGAAAGAATGCATATTAATTTTCAAGAAAAAAAAATAGAGTTAAAAAAACACATTATAAAAGTAGCAAATTCACTTAAGGATATTAATAATGTTTTTAACTAAAACCCGAAAACATATTGTTTTCCTTGATTGTAGTATTATAACTGTTATTTAAAAAAAAATATTAACTGAATTGAAAATGCTCTTTAATTACGATTAGATTGATTTTAGAATACATGTATATTGTTCATACAGCATACAAAGTTATATATTATAAAAATTGTATGAAAAAATTAGTTCCCATATAAAAAGCCCAAATAAGTATATGCAGAAAAAATGTTACAAAAAAATAGATTGACTTAATCATGATGTCTAATTAACTACAACTTCATATTATTCATTTTTGTTCTAATTAGTGGGATTTATAAGTATTATATTTTTCTCCGCATTGATTATTTGTATTAATTCAATTTTCTCCTATTAAATCATTTATTTTGAGTTTTTAAGAGCAATAAGCATCTCTACCTACAGCACTATTAAATAATATCCATATTTCTAAATAAATGTAGATACACACTAGTCTACTGAATTAATTCATGAGTATTGTAGTTGTAAATGTTGTTTATTACGGTTGTAATTATATTTCCTTCAATCTAAAATTTTCAAATATATATGCCTTATAAAAAGTTGTCAATATTAAGTTTTTTAATGGGAGAATTTACAACAAAAATCCATGGAAAGTCGATATCGTCGTAACATTCGTGTTAACGCATATCACGCAACCTTTACATTTCGCTGTTTCATAATTCTAATGGTTGATAAGAATTGCTGTGCTTTAAATTCCATAAAAATTAATACATGCTTCAATCTAAATTTATAATTTAATTAAAGAGCGTTAAGGGATCTGAGATTTACAGCACTTTTCTTAATTCATGGAGTAAATACCATAACTAATCATCTGTCGTACTTTATAGCTTTAATGCTAATTGCATTTATCATCCGTTAGCAGAAGATGTACAATTTATATTTGAGAAAATAGGAATGCTAAAAAACACGGATATGTAATCTCTTTGAGTAATGAGTGTAATAGGGTGGTGATTATTTTCTATATTGTGAATAAGAGGTGATTAAATATTATTACTTGATCCATGCTTTTCATATAGGTAAAAACCGGCAAATGTTTGTTACATCATCTTGATGACAAAGTTCCTTTGTAACCGTGTGGTGCCAATAGAAACAAAATTTTGTCCAATTATCATTATATATTTTTTTTTACAAAAGTGGTTAGACTTTGATCCAAATTTATGGTTGTTAATGCCAAGTTATGGTCAATAGTATTGACCTGCAAATCATCCAATTGAACGTTAGATGAAAAAGTTAGAATTCACATACACGCATTATAATGATCCTGTTCCGGTGAGACAAAGAAATACAAGAAGTTCACAAAATATTACTACATAAAGTGAATCAATAAAGATGATTATAATTTGTATCTTACGTGTTTTCTCATTGAATGTATTTGAACGGTAAATAAAAGAAATCGTGGATATCTCAGAACGTTTTCGTCGTATTTATAATAAAAATGTGAGCAATTTGAATGAAAAGCATTTGAATATTTCAGCAAATAATGGAAAAATAGTTGACTCAAATGCGTTACAAGAAAAATTGTGAAAAAAAGAAAAACTAAGATTTATTCATACGGAATATTTTTGAAATGGAGAAATTTTATGTTTCATATTTAATTTATGTTTAGTAGCAATATAATTTTTTTGATAACTACCTTTTTATTATTGTTATTTTTTATTATTATTTCACAAAAGCATCTTTAAGAAGGCAAGAGAATACTTTATACCCGATCTGACATAGAAAGAGAAAAACAGCTGTCGATTAGAAAAGAGCAGGCTTGTGAGCGTTCAGCTTTTTTTACGTTCAGCGTTAAAAAAAATTAGCGTTCCGTTCAATGTTGTTTTTGCGTTCAGCGTTCCGTTAGCGTTCAAAATTTGAAAAAGAATTTCCCAAAAAAGTACTGCGTAGTGATGACGTTTTTTTAAGAAAAATTTCCAAAAAAGTACTGCGTAGTGAGACGTTTTCCAAAAAAAGTCCAAGAAATGTTTGGAAAAATTGAACGCTGAACGCAAAACTCTTTTTTTTTTTGCGTTCAACGTTAAAAAAAAAGTTGCGTTCCGTTCAGCGTTCCGTTCATTGAACGTGCGTTCAGCTGAACGCCGTTCAATTTTGCGTTCCGTTCACAAGCCTGGAAAAGAGACATCTTTTTTGTATCTCTCTGGCATTTCTTTGATTATAGTAAGACGATTTTGCACCAAATAATCACGAACCTCTCCCTTTTTTTCCATTATTAATAAGCTACTGGTTATATTAAACTACTTAAGTTCTTGATATAGAGTTTCTTCCTGTATCCAGAGTCACTTATTCCCAGTGTTGGTCGAATAGTACTTTGAAAGTAGTATGTAATATACTACTTTTTACTGCGTAGTAATATTTAAAAAATATTAGTTATTACTTCTCAATAGTAATATACTACTTTTCATTAGATATTACTTTTTTGAGCACTCCGAAACAATAAGTAAAGACAATGCAAACAGGATTTGTAAAAATCCTCACCAAACCTAGTTAGCATTTTTATGTCCACTGGGTGACGTCACATACATTCACAGTTCATTAATTTTCATCAAAAATGCCTGTTGAATATTTTTTTTCACGAAAGTAATGTGTAACTATGATATTACATATTAGTTATTACTTGAAAGTAATATCTATTATGTTTGTTCTCTCTAGTTAGTTGCAGTAATATAATTAAGTAATATATTACTCGCACGCGCGTTAGGGAATAACACTGCTTATTCCATAGGACTCGTGGGCGAGAAGAATAAGCATGTCCCTTTTTAAAATTTTAATAATATTTTGAAATAAACAAATCAAAAGCTGTTGTTTTATTATAATTATTGCGTTTTAATAAACAGCTTGAGTTCTTCCATTCTTCATATCAGTGTTTCTCCTCAAGAATAGAAAAATTCTAGCTGTTTATGATAACGCAAAAATGATCATAGCATCAGCTTATTAATAATTATTTCTATTATAATAGAAAAAAGAGGGTTTGTGATTAATTTGATACTCTAATCAAAGAGATGCCAGAGAGATATAATAAAGATGTCTCTATGTTTTCTAATCGACAGCTGTTTTTCTCTTTCTATGTCCAGTCGGGTATGAAGTAATCCCTCACCTTTATGAATCATTTATTGTAAGAAAATCTGTTAACTAAAATAAGTACGAAATACATTTAGTTATCAAGGCAACTGGTTTCGAAAGTTTAATGTTACTATCATTTGGCTGTCGAAGGGATTGCTACAGGGATAAAAAAATATCGGTTAGCCTCAATAGATAATAGTTTTATGATGTATACATTTCTCAAAGGTCGGATACTGTTCTGACCTGATTTAAAGCATTTAATTTTTCGGCAACCAGGAAACATATTCAAATTCATATAAACCTATGCAAAATGTCCAAAAATGTAAAGTTGTATTGTTCTTTGTCAAATACATGCTTTGATCAACTGTATTATTTTCTACTTAAAATGTCAAACGTGATAGGTATGCAAAGTATATTTGCAATCTAAATAATTATATCTTTGCAACATTCGCTGTCTCATGGAAACTATTGACCATGGATAATAAAATATATTCATTTAATAAAAAGCAATCATATAAATTGATAGTGAGGATAAATTAATTGATTTTTTTGCTATTGGGTATCTTTTGATTAGTATGATGTTTCTTTGGATAGATAAATATGTGGCTCAGACGATAGTCCCGAAATCGTTTGACTTCCCTTTCTAGACATGTTAATAAAACACTTCACTTCACCTCAAGTTCTATATTTCAACTGACCCGCTCGTCGCAGCGTGGCCCTCTCACAACACTCCCACGTGACGACACTATAATATATATTGAAGATAAGAACAACATGAATTGTTTTAACTTGATTTGAAACTCTAAGTGTTGGAAAATCTACCAAACAATGAGAGTTTTTATTATATTATCACATACATATATATATATTGATATTGTTAATAGACATGTGGTGAGGCATTGACAGTTGAGGCAGTGACGTCATCAGTCAGATTTACACGACCAGAATTGAAGGTGGATTATGGAGCATGCCATAGAGTATTTCATTTCTTATACAGTCCACGCTGCACTTTTATGTTTCAATTAGACCATTTTTCCGTTACTATTTTTCTTATGTCCAATAAAGTGAAAATGTGTATAAATATAGATGAAAATATTAAATGACCTTCATTTTTCTTGACAATGAGCTCATAATTAAGGAGCAGAGGATCGATATTCCTTCAAGGAAAGCGTTTTTGTGGGATATTAATTGTAACATATCAAACTTACTCAATGCCTCATGATGTCATTCAACTACAGAGTTGTAACTTAGTTTATTTATTTATCAGGTTCAATATTCTCTCCACGTCTGTTTCTTGTATAATAAAAATAATGAATCAAAATCAAGGAGATGAAGTGATATACAACTGTTAGTTAAATTATATATATAAGAGTTAAACTTCAATTATATAAATAAAATTTGAAACGCATCAACGATCCATCAACATAGAATGTCTAGACGCATTTAAAGCTGTTTATATTGATCCTTCTCATATATGTAGAAAATAAAATGTTATAATAATACATTTCAACTTCTGTGAATTAACACAGAAAAAATGGAGTAGATAAAAAACATGGATAGTAATGAAATCAAACGTTTTTAAATGTCATTCATGTATATTTCTTGGCTAACAGTTATATTTGAACAAATATTGGGGTGTACCATACAGAATGAGCATGGTTCGTTATCTCAATAACAAAAAAAATGATAGGTTAAGCATTCCAACGGTATATTTTCATCAATATTTTTCTACTCGGAGAGGTTGGGTGAGTTCACACAAGGCGTATAAATAGTTGACAATCGCGACATTTATATCTGTCACCACTCTCACCTCTGCAAATAGTGACACCTTATCAATAATATAATGCTTAAGAATAAGAGGATTCTGTTATATTATAATATTATCAATCAAAAGTTGATCTTCAGCAGTATCATTTTTCTATCTACGATTAAAGCCTATTAGCATTACCTCATGCACTTGACATCCGCTTGAATCCCGGTACACACATTTTTCATAAGTTTCAATGATTATTTTTCAATATATACAAGATGATTAAGTGTTCTTTGATTAATTGCAGACCGCTAACACAGGGTTGAGTGTATGCACCTTCTTATCTAATATTAAACCATCGTGCTTCCATTTGTTGTGACGGAACATGAACTCAAAGGCTATGCGCCAATCATTTTTGAAGTAATAATACCTACTTTAATCCTCGGAATATAAAATACACATTTTTTTCTATTTTTTATGGCATTTCTTGCAATCTCACAAATGAAAATCTTTCATTTGACAACAATTATCTTTCTTAGAATCTATGTATCGGCAAATAAGATTTTATATAAATACATTAATGTTTTTTTTTGTAGTGTGAAACATAGTTTTATTTAATCAAAAATAATCAGTAATATTCGAATAATCCATTCAAGGGTTTTGCAAATTTCATAGATCGATGGCCATGAGAAAAAACACTTGGTTATATAAACGATGAAACATTTAATTATGAGTAGACGTTCAAAACTCAACGAGTAAATAGATTTCTTATTTTCAACTTCTCTTATTCGTTCCACCAATTGCCTTCTTCAAAGAAGTTCGAGTTTGGTCTTTTACCTTTAATAAGATGCATTTAAATCAATCAAATCTGCAACAAAACTTTCGATACAAACTTATTAATCAAATTGATTTTAACAAATTGACAAAATTATGGTTATGACTTTAAACGGGTCTAAAAATTGTACATATTATAAATTATAATTTTTGTAATATAACTTTGCCAACAACATACAAAATGAAAAAATCATATGCACAGTTTCATTTTTTCTTCTTCTTTATTTCTAACAAGCGTTGGCGTAAAAATATATCTAAGTAAATATTATACATATTTTGCTATAGAGAAAAGGCGCTCACTTCTTTTTCATCGTGATTGGTTGAAAGAAAAGAAGAAGGAAGAATAAAAAACAGTTGGTATTATGCTACAAAGTATCACTTCACTCACGGCTGTTAAGTAAATTCAGAGATAAGAAAATAATCCTTAAAAATACTCATATGACTTGAATTAATCAAGTGCTCATACTAATAGCAAAAAAGAATGATTACTTTGTTTCATCATATCTGTCAAAAAGTGGAAAATTAATCTGATTATTGGACTTAGAAAATAGTGTTGTATCGGTCCCAGTGTATTCGGTCCGGTCTAGTCTATGAATCGGTCCTATCAGTCCTTGGGATCGTCCTTAAGACCGTCGGCCCTTGAGATTGGCTTTTGTTAGTCTTTTAATTTTCCATAAAATATTGAAAGATATTTATTTAATACGTTCAAACTTCTAATATCATATGTATATATTGTATTATAACTTGGCGTTAATTGAATATCAACAAAAGAATAATATTTATATTTAACAATTTTGAATCATTTTTTGCTCCCTTTATAGGCTTTTCAATATAAGATTGCCGGTCATTACTCATTAAAGTTTCTGTAAAAATAATTCATTCACAACCCTTTCGTTTTAGCTGCTACAAGCTAATTTTTAGGTATTGTCATTCAGCATCGACGATTTATTGTTGTAACAATAACTAATATTTAATACTTATTTACAACATCAGAAAAACAAATATTATAATTTTCATCAGCTCATTGAAGATGTTAATTTCCTCATATAAAGGATTTTGCCTTTTCAGAGCATTAAGAGATGTTGCCAACATGACGTAGGTTTTGACGTCAAAGAGGACTGGACTGGACTAGACCGGACCGAACTGCAGTCCTCGGTCCTAGATAAGGACATAGAGATATAAAGATATAGATAGCTGATTGGATCCTTCAGAGAAATACGTCATTGTGACCGTAAAAACTTTTAAAAAGATATACAGTAAACCCTCGATATAACGAACTATATGGGGGGGGGGGAGGACAGGGTCGTTATATCCGAAAGTTTGTTAAAGGGGGCTCTGGAGTGTAAGGTATATCCTGCAGGAGTGACGACGAACTGCAGTTGGACACATTTGGCAGATTAGTGGAGGAGGTCGAAGTCACAGACACACTGCTGGTCTCAGACTCTGTCCTAGACCTCTTCTCGGCTGGGGAGGGGCCAGCCTTGAAGAAGTCAGAGATCTTCGTCTGTGTCTTCCTCTGCAGCACCTCACGAATGAGTTCAAACCGCATGATCCACAGCAGCTCATAATTCGGGTTCGGTAGCCTTAAATATAATGAACTTAGGTTCGTTATTTTCGGGGCTTGTTCGGTCATGGACAAAAAAGGTTCGGTAGCCTCAGATATAACGAACTTAGGTTCGTTATAACTGAGGCTTGTTCGGTCATGAACACAAAAGGTTCGGTAGCCACAGATATAACGAACTTAAGTTCGTATATATGAGGCTTGTTCGGCCAGCTCCAGGAAGTTCGGTATCCTCAGATATAACGAACTTAAGTTCGTTATATCTGAGGCTTGTTCGGCTAGCTCCAGGAGGTTCGTTGTATCCGAAGTTCGTACACAGAGGGGCGTTATATCGAGGGTTTACTGTAGATAGTTTATTCTCTTCATCATTCATAGATTCTATCTCTAAGATTAGCTTACGATGACGTCGTATAAATTACTTTGTTTATTTTGCACACACAGAAACATTAGAACGCTGTTTTTCTGCCATTGAAGGGAATCAGCTCTCTATATCTTATATCTCTATGGATAAGGACCGAAACAACTCTAATCAGATTTATCTACTCATTATGACGTTATAAGGTGTGTTGCAAGCTGGGTCAAGGAATACTAGATACATCTAGTATTCCTTGGCTGGGGAGAAGGATCAACATAAATTACCTGCTGTAAATTGAACGTTGTTAGGTGTTAATTTGAATATACATCTCCCTATACAAATTGTAACAAAATAAATGTTGATCAATTGTTTTGCGTATATATGAGAGAAGGATACACGTGATCCATCATAAAAAAACAAATTCAAGTATAGTGCCGTTACAATTAGCGTCAGAGGAATGAAATAATTAAAATTACATTATCTTTTGAAAATTATTTTCCATGTCGGATTTTTTTTACAAGGAGTCTGTTGCGAAGGCTAGTCACTTTTTGATTTAGTATCTGTATCTTATATTTAAAAAAGTAAATTAGAGCCATATTTTATGAAAAGTACGAATTGCTGCTGAGGTCAAAAGGCTTTTTAAGTGTAGGTCCAAAGCAAGCGAATATCATTTTGTAGGCATTGGTAATAATTCAGTTTATTTTCATACAATTCGAATCTCACAGAATGACTCCGAATACCGCACCGATTGTCAATCGGTCCGGTATATTTGAAAGTATGACTTTTGTAGCATTCACATAGAGACATAAAGATATAGAGAGCTTATTCCCTTCAATAGCAGAGAAAACATCGTTCAACTGTCGCTTTGCCCAAGCGCTCCCTTGTGTGAAGAACTTGAACTTCGAAAATAAATAAACAACTATAACTTATAGTATTATAGAGCAGATACATTAATAGACATTCAATATAAGTTTATGCTATGCATTGAATACTAGAGTACCTGATAGTGCAGTTCATATCAGACAAAAAAAAGACAGTTACTGAAAAAAATTGCTATAGCCTTCCATTTCCTACAAAATCCAAGTACATATATTAATTTATAAAATTAGTATGTATTAAATTTCAAATAACTATCTAATAAATTATAGCAAATGATGTATTTAATTGTCCTTTGTTATAAACTGTCCGATATTAAATGCATATGAAGAAGTAAAAGCAGATATATAAATAAATTTCTCTCTCTTTCTAATCTACCGTACCGATAGAATAAAATCTACTGAATACCGATATTGATCGGTATTTGGTATATACCGAATATCGAACCGGCGGTAGATTTTTCTACCGAATCCCAGCTCTGCAATATATATAATGGCTTTGCTGCCAGTATACTTGTGCAAATATTATATAAATTGGTTGAAGAGGAACGTACATTTTTTTGAATCAATTACAAGCATATTAAAGCCTTATATATCTGAAATAAATATGAGCTAACAGGACTTCAATACAAAAGCATTAATCTATGATAATAGGAATCCTTTATTTTTGTGTAAATATTTATTTAAAAAAAGCTTTAATGAATGACAAGGCACCTCATCCATTTTCATATCGGGATGGCTAGACACTCGGTGGTGGATGACGTCACAAAATATAATGACTCATCACTCTAATAACAGGTATACCAATCAGTTAAAAAATATAAAGTCAAGCTGTTAGCGTTAGCGTCTACCTGCCTGTAGCGGTGAATTGCCCAATGCGCCACCCAAATTTTCCTCGCAAAAGAAAAATGTAGTGCTAGAATCTTCTGTGTGTGTGTTCGGTTATTTGTTTCGAACGCTCACTTTTTTGGATTCCCTTGAGCAGAGATGGGATTTGGTATTTGGTAGATATATATCTACCGAATACTGAATATCGATCGATGTTGTAGATAAGAAAGAAAGAGAAATTTATTTATGTATCTGCTCTGTGACTTCTTCATATGCATTTAGTATCGGACAATTTACAACAAAGACAATTAAGTACATAATTTAAAAAAAGATGATTAGAAATATAATACATGTTATTTTATATAAATCAGTTATGAACTCGGATTTTGAAGGAAATGGAAGGCAATAGCAAATAAATTATTTCCTTAACTGTCTTTTGTTAGTCGATGTCCGAAATTAAATGCGCTTTCAGCTCCGAAGTTGTTAATTTATTTTGCAAAGTTCAACTTCTTCGATCCAGGTAACAAGGCTTCCAGTTCTAAATACGATTACATTCGGTAGTCGCAGTTCTGCTTTTGATCTACAATAGACAAATTTTACTGTATTTGATAAAATTAGTTATTGTACCATTGTGAATATATTAAAATAGTCATTATCTTCAGAATATATCATTCCCTTTCTCTCTCTCTCTCACCAAGTTCTGTGGGTCCTTTCCAGTTTTTAGGAAAACCCATTGCTTTCCAGCTAAATAGTCACACGTGATAATTAATTGGAACATGTAGAATCCCCCCCCCCCCCCTCCTTTCAATCTGAATTGCAACAGATGCAGGGAACTTCATATGCTGCCCATTCAGAGTCCTAAAAACACAGATGTTTATAGATTTATTGCACGTCATTTTGTGAGAGTGTCCAGAGGCACGTATGCATGTGTTTTAAATGACAAAACCAATTATCAAGCAATGCGTGTTGAAATGTAGGTAATGGAGGAAGATGAAAGTTGAATTACAAGTGATTTTTTGTATGGATACTTTTTGATTATTCGTTAAATATTTATTTAAAAATAATAAGCATTTTACAAAAATGAAATACCTATACAATAAAAGCAAACCAATCAATAAATGAAGAACAATATGGACGGTATTCCAGGACTTTTTTTCTCGAACGTAATTGGTTGAGAGAAAAAATTGGTGAATGATAAAAGGAAGCAGTGGTTTCTGCAATAACTTTTTTTTCAACTTGCGATAACGATAAACGATAATTTTTTATCACCCTGCGATAAACGGTAAAAATTTCAAAACCCAACCTGCGATAAGTGATAAACGATAAAACGATAGCGATAAAAAATACTTGCGATAACAAAAGCGATAAATGATAAGTACCTTTATTTAGTTGAAATATAAAAAGCATAAAAACTATTTTTCCAGAGTGAAAATTAATTTAACTAGACAAAAACTGGAAACAGTCTATGGCCTACACTATTTTTTCCTGATCACTCACAAGCCTGGTAATAACTGAACACAAAGACGGTGCATGGGAGAGAGCGGCACACACTCTCCTAAATCGAGAACTCCAGCGAGACTGTCTCACTGCAGCTGTGATTGGCCAGCTACTCACACAGTTGGCAGTTCTCATAAGGGGGTTTTCAGGGTTCACTTGCAAGCCAGTGTTGCTCCTTCTAGTCTCTACCCTATATATACTCTCAGCTTGGACTGGTCTGAAAACGTCAGGTGGGCTATTGTGACCATTGCCGCCGTGCACATTTTTGAATTTTCACAAAGTCGTCTTTGAATTTATTGTTTATCGTTCCTCATTTTTTGGGACTAACGGTAAGTGAATGAGCGATAATTTTAGAAAACTTTGCGATAAACAATAAACGATAAAAGGTTTGACCTCAGCGATAATTATCGTTTATCGCTCATTTCATCGCACGCGGCAACCACTGAACAAGAGCAGTTGGTAATTTGTAATCTAGCATCATTTCAATTACTGCTGTTGAGGTGCAAAATTCAATTCAGAGAAATACAACCTACAAAATACTAATTGTCTTTTCTTTATGGGCCTACATCCAATGACGTCATTGTGGAATCCTTTGAAAGAACTCCTTCAAATTAATCTAATATTGGATAACGCAACATGTCATACAGAGGGTAGGAATAAAATATTTATTTTGTTTGCTCATCTATAGCGATCAATGGATCATCACTCTGACTATCGAGCATATAAAAATAAAGGAAAATGTGTTGCCAAATGAAAAAAAATATATATGTTATTTGGTGAGTCTGCAAGAGCTGCCTTTTTATCCCACGATACCATTTAATGTTTGAAGGAGGAGATAATATTTTAGGCGTGAAACGAAGTTATATATGTTTATTTTTGCGTAGAGCTAAACGAATTTTATTTTACTAATTAATAAAGGAAGAAACTTGTAAGATATTTTTATAGTATATTACAAGTCTTGACTCTTTAAGGGAATATATTAGTGTTTAAGTGATTTGATTATATTCAAGATGTTTCAACTAAAGATATATAATACATTTTTTCACATTACAAAAATGTTTTGTAAATGCACTTAATTTAATATATATAGGTAAAGCATCATTTTGAAATATGTATACATACATTTTATGTGAACAAATGAATTGAAATAACTCCTTGCTTTAAAGGGGAAATATAAATCACCATTTTAGTTTAAAAGTAACCCTCTGATGCATAGCTCAACATTGTACATCAAAATAAAAGTTTACAAAAACAAACAGTAAATTTCTTGTGGGTTTTGATCATAAAGATATAAAGATATAGAGAGCTGATTCCCTTCAATATCAGAGAAACAACGTTCAACTGTATTCTGTGTGTCCAATATAAACAAAGTAATATGTACTACGTCATCGTAAACTGATCATTGAGATAGAATCTATCTCTATGATCAGCTTACGATGACGTAGCACAAATTACTTTGTTTATTATGAACACACATAACACAGCTGAACGTTGTTTCTCTGCTATTGAAGGGAATCAGCTCTCTAAATTTTATATCTTTATGATGTTGATGTCATGACTATTTCGAATTGGAGGAACAATTTAGTAATATGAAAAAAATATTTGTGCTCAAGCTTATATTATTATATGCTTACCGTCAAATGGGCACCAATTGACAGCAGTCAAATGTATTTAATACATCAAGCATGCCTTGCATGTAGTTGATCTCATGTTAAAAAAATCTACTTGAAGACCAAATATTTTCTTTCAAAGGCATTTATTCAAATGCATATATCTTCCATTGCACCTCAAGCCTCAAGTCTCAATGGAAAAGCGTTGGAAGTACTTATATTATTATTATTATATTTAGAATTATAATATATGTACTGCGATTCCTATAATTATACCCAGGAAAATTTTGATTGATGATTTTAGATCCTTGAGGCTGATCGAATTCATATAATAATTCATAATTATTATGGAATTTAAAGTTCTTCTCCAGTTTCCGTTTTGATGTCATGCAGTTTGTAAGGTATTCTATTCTATTTTGTGATGTAATACAGATAAGTAATACGATCTTTTATAATATAGCCCTTTGCCCAATTTAATTATGATTTTAATCGAGACAGAAATGGAACGCAATGATTGTGTTTTTTTTTGTCTACGATGGTAATATTTTATTTTATATTTGTGTGTATCTGTTTACACGAGATGTGATGTTTTTAATATTCAAATGATATATGTATATATATATTCTGTTCTAAAATAGTCGTACGTAATTGTGTTAAAAATCATCATCAATAGACATTTAGAATAAAGATATTACATCGCAGGAAATCAATAAACTTTGAGATAATAAACTGATTTTTATTGTTTCTTGACCTGTCCGATAAAATTTTGGTGAAAAAATACAAAAAACCCGGGTTTTTGGACCGGCAGGATTTCCTGCCACTCGGATATAACATCATGTTTTTGTTCTTTTCAAATGTAACTTTAAAAAAATTGTCAACATATATATAAGATAAATGTAAATTATTTCTTTAACTTAACATAAATACTCATATAAAAATGTATATCTATATTTTCCATTCTCAATTAATTTACTCATTTTCTATGGAAAGGTTCCATTCATTTGGAATGTAAAAGTGCATAAACATATTTGTGATATGCTCTGGAGGAAAACTGGCGACGTTTTGAATTCGATCTACTCCCTTTTGACCTCCAATGTTGCCCTCCATTGTAGCGAACAGTCATTGCAGCAGGCCCGCTGGATTGTACTCTAGAATCTGTTTTTCTTAAAAATTTCAAGCTTTTTTGAAATACAAATCGCTTTAGTTATCTGATTTTCTCCAAATTATATGTCTTTTTATATATATTCTTCTTGAGCAAACGGTTGGGCATTTACACTTCATGCAAAAATTGGCCATCACAATTTTTTGGAACGAATTCTCACTACATAATACTACATTCTGGTCAAAAAGGTCAACACCGCCTACGAGCATATTGTAAATACTAATAGAATTGGGCATTTAGACATTTATGTGTTTTCCTTTGACCTTATTCCATCTGATAGCTTTTAGAAATGGATTTTATTTTTTAATTGAGGCTACCGTGACAAGTTTATTATTTTTCCACAACACAAGGGAATATTTTTTAAAATATTTTTCCATGTAGCCTTGTTCCTTTTTCATCTTGGTCATTCTTAGCATCAATATAAGTTATGTCATAAAATTTAATTTCATGTATTTATAGACGAGTGGCAGGATATCCTGCCACTAAAGTTTGTTGCACCACAAGTTAAAAATAATAATAAAAAGTGAACAAAATATTAATGTGATGTTATTTTTATACAGTTCATGAATCCGATTAGCTAAATTATTGGACAATTTGGCTCTGAACTATACTAATACATGGCCATTATTATAAGACATAGCAATTCAAATAACTCTTACTATACTAGTTTGTGTTCAAAACTGTATTGACGAAACAATATTATATATATGGCAATGAACATTATTATTTAGTTAACCTAAAATGTATTAAGAACAAGTTAAAACTTAAATAAAGGAAAAATAATTAATAGAATTTTTTCTTCGTCATTTAAAAGTGAATGGCAGGAAAACCTGCCACTCGTCTTTAATGACACTACAATAATATAATCACAATTACGACATCTGAGAAGCATGATGGATTTATATGATGTGATACATTTTGTAAGTCGTTTTTTTTACAAATAAAATATTTTTTGTCTGCTGATTGTTCATTTTGTAAAAAATATTGGACAATGCTTTATGTATTTTTATAAATATATAAATCTCAAAATTTATTTTACAGCAATGCACAAATGTATTTTTGATATAGTTTTATGAATGAATAATACTTGATATTTGATATTAAAGAAAAAGCTCTTTGTCAAGTTAATTAGACTATAAATTGAATTGGTTAAATTATTAATTGTACTTACTGCATGTACTAAATTAACCTAGCATTACTTGTAATTGATAAACAAACTATTATTTACAATCATGCTACATGCTTACATTATCCAGTATTAATGAAGTATTCCTTACTTTAAGTTAACGATCAAAACATAAGTTATAATTAGACGATCAATACTTATAAATTATTAATTGATTACAAGGGTGATTCAAAATACAGTATCTAATTAAAATATCATTTTTTATTTCTTTCATTCAGTGGTTTTTAGGAATCCGAATATTTTCTAAATATGTAGTTTGAATGAAACTTCATATATTTATTATGCAATAAATAAACAATTAAACATCAATGTGAGCCTTCTCAGCATCAATCATGGCCTCGATCCTTGGCCTGAAGGCCTTGCTGGTCCCCACTATGAAGTCTTCTCACATGTCAGCCCACTCCTTCTCCACTTTGTCCTTTAAGACATTTGCATGAGGGGTGACACAGGCCTTCCTCTCAATGGCGCCTCATGTATCTCATAGTCCAGAGAATTGCAGTCCGATGAGGATTGAGGCAACATTCACCAAAGCCAATATCTTCAAAATTGTCCTTGCACCACTTTTGAGTTATTTTAGCCTTAAGACGAGGGATGGAGTCTTTTTGGAAGACATAATTGCCCTAGGGATAGTTAGCCTTCAAACTGGATAAGACCACCGTCTCCATGACTTCCAAGTACACATTTGCAACGATCTTGAGGTTCCATGGAAACCAATACGGTGACATTATCTTACCATCGCATGCAACAAAACCAGGCATCATGACAGAGGCTGGGTGTTGGGTGCCTTAATAAGATGCACTTCCTCAGCACAGAAGGCCAAGAAACGGTCATTCCTAGTATTCCTGGTTTGGTCCACTGTTCCAAGCTTCTTGTCAGAGTAGATCCAGATGGTGGCTCTTCATACAGTTGAGGAGCTTCCTGCCTTTAATGACCAGTACTTAGGCTGTCTTTTGCCAGGAGTTGTCGGCCTCTAGGAATGTAGGAGGTCATCCATAAGTTATCCAAAGCCCTCATGATGGTGCTTTTCCTCACAATGAACTTTTGGCTAAGACCCTGATGCTGGTTGAGGGTGTGTTCTCATTGGCCACAGAGAAGTTGGTCATGAAGTCTGTTGTCATCTTCCTGTTTTGCACACCACTTCCTGGCCTCCTCTTAATGCTGTTATTATTTCCCTTAAGTTTTTAACCCTTGAAATATGGCCTTTGGAATATGGTACGATGTGGGGAATATCGATGTGACTCAATCCTGCGTCAAGAAGCGCTGAATAGCGATTTCTCTTAGCCTCCATCACAATTAATTTGCTCCAACGAAAAAAATGCATAAAATTGTGTTTTCGATTATTCTCTATTCATATTAGCAAGGGAAAACCAGAAAATATAAGGTAAGCCAACAAAACCTTTCCAAAGTATCGTTCACGATTCGCTGGGACACACTGTATATGAATTTACAGAATTAAATATTTTAAGCTTTCTGTTGATACAAATGAGACGATGAAAGAAGTACAAATACACATTCGCGCACAAAGGGTAATAGTATCATCAGATAATATCTCAGATATCAGATAAATCTCCACGCTTTGTGGTCCATACCAAGCAACCAATAACGTTCGGAGAACGTTCTCCGAACGTTAGTTTTTGGTTCGTAGAACGTTCCCTGAACGTTAGTTTCGTTCTCTGAAGGTTATTTTTACGTTAGCATGGATGGTTTTCTTAACGTTCCCTGTTGGTTCTATTTACATTCCCTAACGTTCTATTTACGTTCCGTAACGTTGTATTTACGTTCCCCTAACGTTCTATTTACGTTCACTCAACGTTGTATTTACGTTCCCTAACGTTCTATTTACGTTCCCCTAACGTTCTATTTTATTCCCTAACGTTCTATTACGTTCCCTCAACGTTCTATTTACGTTCCCTTTTAGTTTTATTTTAGTTCCCTTTTAGATATAATTAAACTCCTTAAAAATTCTATTAAGCGTTTATTCAACATTAAAACTGGACACGAATTATATAATAGATTATAACATGGTATAAAATCATAAACTCATAAAATTATGCAAACATAAAATAAAATATATAAGACTCAAAGCACATGCGCAAAAAACTTATAAATAAACATTGTATTGTTATTTTTTGCTCTTGGGTAGAACACATTAATACAATATGTAATATTATATGATATTGAATATCATAAAAATATCAAAAAATATCATGTTACTACATTATTTCTGATGAGTGTTTGGTGTGAAAATATTTTTATGATCCTTCCGACAGTTGTCCACGTTCCTCTTTCTTTCAGCAAGGAATTTTAAGGGTAATCCTCCGTCTACTCCATGTTGAAGGAATGATCACTCATTGGTCTGAAACAGAGGTTCGGTAGTTAAATACAAATATAAAAATGACATAGGATAACTAAAATAGTAGAAAAGCTTACCGCCGGTGTCCTGATAATTGAAGGCAAGTCGAGGTATCAATGGGCTTTTAATCCAACCAGATGTTTATATAATGTTGAATAATTAATACCATTCCTTGAGGATTAGTGTAGATGAAAACTCAGAGTTAATTGTTACTGTAGGAAAATCAGATGAAAACTGAAAAGTTCTCAAAAGCAAATACAAAGATATTTTGATTTGATTGATGAGGACGAATTTGTAGCATGTATTAGTTATGTGTCGTTTGTAATTTGGCTTGTTCTAATAAGAGGTTGTATGAAATCAGCAATATGATCCAGCTAGAGTGGCTTTTATATTTGGTTGAACTAGCTCCCCCTCACTCACAAACATAATTTTCAACCTTTTAAATTTGTGGAAAACCATAAAGTCTGGCTCGTTTAGAAACCCCAAATTATCATCACTAACAGCATATATTTTCTTATAACAGATGGAGCTGGAATACATAAATCGGGATCAACGACAAAGACAATTCATCCACAAAACCTTTCATTATTCCGGGAAATTATCATATAATAAATAGTCTCTTGTGTAGAAAACTTTTAATTTTACACATGATTTACAATAGAAAATAGCAAATAATAAAACAGAAATACATTTACTCGACTCAATCAGATATTTATTGAAGCCATGCAGTCCCTATATTATAATGTTTGTCATCTTCTATTGTAAATCAGGTAGAAAATTATAAGAAAGTTTAAAATTTTATACATAAGGCAAACTATTTTTTTACTGAAACGATTCCCTATATAGATAAAAGTTTTATGGATGCATCTTTTGTCATTGATACCGATTTATTTAACCCCAGATGGAGCTATCTTATATTCCCTTTCGTAAAATTTGAGAAAGTTCCCTGAACGTTAGTAGGGTAACCAAAAGCGAACGTTAATTCGTTAGTTATGGGAACGTACCCGAACGTTTTTTTTCGTAGTTTTTATGTAACCATGAGGGAACGTTATTGAACGTTCGTTTTTGGTTAGGTTCGAACCTAACTTTTAGGGAACCAAAAACTAACTTTAGAATAACGTTATGTGTTGCTTGGGATATCGTGAATCAAATTATAAATACCTTGATGCCACTAAAATCCTCTCAATTCGTCTACTTAAATCAAACTCCCAATAGACAACTTTTACGGCAAAAATCATTACTCCTACATATTTATGAAAATGATAATGTTTATTTATGTATCTTGTGTAACCCCGAAGTGAGTTTGTATTTTATGTCTTTCTGCATCATTTTAACTGTATATATTTTATTATACTTTTATCGTAAAAGAGACATAAAGATTAAAGACGGAAATAAACTGAATTCATCGTTCAATCATTCGTTTATCTTTATTATTAAAGTCATTTTCTCTGATCAAAATCAATGAGCCAGCATCTCCTCCTTTCCTCTATAAATGCTAGGAGCATCACATTCTCCTATAATCAATCAGAGGGTCCATTTAATGTCATGGAAACTAAGTAACGCCTATTCCATTAAAGAGGAAATTAATTTGAAACGCCCTTAACATGTACAGGATGAGAGGGAAATATCAAATAGATTTACGGCTCGTTGCATTGTCTACAGTCATGAGAGGGGGGGGGGGGACTCTTTTCAATGATGTATGAATAGGGATAACAACAACATGGCAAACTCAACAATAAACATGTTTTTCCATTTGCTAACAGTTTTTTTTTTTCTTCTATGTGATCCATTTATCATTTGATATGAACAAACAAAATAAACATTCATTATTTCTCTTATAATGAGGAGTTGCTTTATTCAATTAATTTGAGTTTTATCCAAAGCCTTTGGAAAAGACATGAAGAAGATACAATTGATGTATTTAAGAATGATATTTCTCTCTCTGAATTAATATTCGCACCTGAACAGCCGGGAGTTAAGATATGTTTTATTTCAGTAAACCATCTGCTTACTCAATCTTATTTCCTTTCAATCAATAAGATCAGAAAAAGGGTTCCCAATGTTATTCTGGTTTGTGAATGGATAAACTAATGAATAAAAGAAAGACCACGATATCAAAAGTGGCTCCTCGAGCAAAATTGAGTGTGATTCTATATGAACGGCCTTCAGCAACTGCTTATTGCCCAAATACTCGCGGAAAGAAGCTTATTGACAAACTTAAAGTAAGGAGATGTAAGATTGAAACTGCTTTTAAATACCCTGCCTTGTCTGTCAAGTACAGAAAACAATGTGTCTCTTCTCATGGACCTTTATCCGTGTCATTTATACATCCTTTGAATGGGCTCTTTCAAAAATGTTCATTAGATTGAAAATTAAGGAAATTGTAAATGGTTATGCTGTTTAATCATATTAGGTGATTAATTGATCATTCATTTAGCTATATGACATATATCGATACAGGACTAGCACCCCAAGACAATAACCCCGGACTAGCACCCCCCAACAATCACCCTCCGGCTTTTACCCCCGTTACTCATATTTCTCTTTATAAGTCCACTTATGAAGATAACTATGTTTACTTTTGCATTAGTGTTTGAAACTATGTCCTAATATCGATTATATAAAACATATGACCGATATTAGACACATAGATTTTATACAATCATGTAATTTTGACATAAAGAAAACATAGTAACTTCATAAGTGGGCTTAAAGAGATAAGAAATATTAGTAACGGGGGGTAAATCGCACAGGGGGGGGGGGGTGGTGAATGCCTGGGAGGGGTAATCCTAAACTTGACAGATATAGGGATCACAAAATGAATGTTCTATCCAACTCATCAATAAACTTTTTATTTATTTATTTGATAACACCGCTTTACATATCTGTCTACATTCGATATTCTTAGTCTTACTCCATTTATCGACATATATGAGCAAACTAAATACATATTGTTGCACTTTTTATGTAAAAGCGGTTTCTTTATTGCATTAATATTAATAGTTGGAATAGGATAAATGTGATGTAGGCCATGAAGAAGAGACAATTAATACTTTAAAGATGAGTTTCTTCTCTCTCTGCATTGGTGTTCCCTCCTCCATAGCCGGTCGTATTGTGTCAGTCCTTATCTAGGACCGAGGACTGCAGTCCAGTCCTTTTAGTCAGTCCTTAAAAAAGGAAAAAATGTTCCTTGATGACGTCATAACCCACACCATGTTGTTGACATCTCTTAATGCTATGAAAAGGAAAAATCCTTTATATGAGGAGAGTAACATCTTTAATTAGCCTATGACAATATAACATCTTTTAGTATTGTTACTAATAAGTATTCATATTTTTTCTTGGCCCAGAGGGCATTTTTTTCGACGAATTATTTATTTAGGGATATACAAAAAGATTTGTACAGATACGGAGTGACTAAATCAATAAATAACAATTATTTAAACGAAACAAATATAAGGAAACATTCAAATAATTTGGAAACAATCATTAATAAAGGCATTTCAATAAAAATTCATATCTATAATAAAAATTTGAATATAAAGAAGCAATAGGAATGATAATAAGTTGTTGTTGTTGTATGATTTATTACAGAGCTACTATAGCCCTAGCTTTCATGGCTACTAAAATTAAAGAAAAATATATATCTTTATTTACAAACTAATAATCATACAATAATAATAAAAAAATATTAATTAAAGATATATTACAAAAAACAATATAAATGAAATATATATATATTTTTTTCTTTTTTCATAAATACATAAAACTTAAAATAACAATTATTTGCACGAAACAAATATAAGTAAACATTCAAATAATTTGGAAACAATCATATTTATAAAGACATTTCAATAAAATTCATAGGTAAAATAAAATTTTGAATATAAAGAAGCAATAGGAATGATAATAAGCATTAAATATTAATTATTATACTTCCAACAATAAATCGTCGATGCTTACTGACAATACCTAAAAATTACCACATAGCGGTTTGAAACGAAAGGGATGTGAATGAATTATTTTTACAAAAACATTTAATGAGTAATGACAGATGATCTTATATTGACAAACTAGATGGGGAGAAAAACATTTCCAATTAAGCAATATAGATATTATTAAACCCTTTTGATGCTATTGAATTCACGCCAAGTTATATATTATGATTTATACATATACATTAGAAGTTATAACGTATTAAAAAATACTCTTTCAACATTGTATGGAAAATTAAAGGACTGACAAAAGACAATCTCAAGGGCCGATCCCCAGTTTTTGTTTACCAATATACCCTGCAAGAGGTGGTGATCTCCCATCAACTTGTATTCGTGGCATACAAATATGTTGGTATATTAATTTTTTTTTTCATTTCATTACTCTTTCCTTTCTCTGATCCAAAGAAAACCTTTTCCAACTATAAAGGAGAGCGGTAAGAGGTATTTCTAGGCTTTGGAACTGTCAACTTTGTTTTTAAAAGTAATATTCGTATTATTATTATTTATCGAAAAAGTTAGCATTCCGGGAGTCAATAATAGCCCAGGTAAACACATTTATTTAACACTCTTTGACAGAGTAACTTGCAAGGGTCATAAATAATAATAATAATAAATGATATCAATTGGAAGACCCTGTCATAAATGCACGTCAACTTAATCTGATAATAATCAAGATATCTCATCTATAAACACACACATCCAAACAATGGTGCAAGCAAGAGAGAGAAGGGGGGCGATATAAATCTATTTATTAATATCAACAAATAATATGTACTTTGGCCGTACATCCCAAACACTTTAACCTAGTTTTCCCTTCGTAAGGCCTTGGATGCTTGAAATTTCGTGACTAAGTTTGTGTATTATTTTTGACAGTATTCATATCTTGTGTAACTACATATAAAACTTATATTAATAAAAATGTGCGTTTTAGCGAATTAATATATGCATTTATGTTTGTAAAATGATGACTTGACTATTGTCATGGTGACGTGGGAGGCAATATCATATATTCTTCCAGGGGGACACTCATGGATATCACAAATGTAGTCTAGCAAACTCAACAATAGTGTTTTGAGTTAGATGGTATTTTTTTATCCATGGGTCTAATAGTGATGATTTATTTATCGTCATATATGATGAGACAAAATATGCAGTTAATCCTTAGTTTGAGTAATTGTTTTATTCAATATTAATAGGGGATATAAGGAGGAGTCACTTAAAAGGATTCACCAATGACGTATGGATGAGAAGATATGATTTGTGTTCTTAAGTATGATATTCTTATTCTTGGCTTCACGTTCATATTCACAAGGCCTGATTAAAATGTGAATGAAAATAGTTGATATCCACGTGTTGAACAGTGAAGCTCTAAACTAACTAACATATATGTATAGAGTTTTTTGGTTCTGTTGATAACTCCCTTTTCTTTTTAATCGTCTAATAGAGTGATGATCTATAGTATGAATAAACATAATGAATATTCTTTTATTGCTTCTTGAGTATGAGCAATTAATTAAATAAATTAATGATGTAACAAACTAAACATGTATGATAACTTCCTTGAGTTGTTTGATTAAAATAATGATATTGGAGGAGTTTATTCCAGGCTTTTCTAACAACAAGGATTGAATCCCATGAGAAACCTACGAGAAAAAGATCCCCGACTGTTATATCTAATGCTATTTCATGTAATTTCTCTATAAATCAGTAACAAAAACTACATTTTTCACTTGATTACACTTATTTCACTCTCAGTCGTCTTATATTGCAATTAAAATATATTTATCGTAAAGGATACCAAAAAACAAGCAGTGATTGTTGCCGCTAGTTTATAAATAAAGAAACTCTTTATACGTAGTAGTCACTACAGGGAACTCAAAAAGTGATTTAATGAACAGATGGCTGCTGTGCGCAGAAGGTTGGGTTACTTATTTTGTGGAGGAAATTTGGGTGACCGCTATATGTAATTTACTGTTATAGACAGATGCCCGCTAATACAGATTAAATGAATATATATAAATAAATATATATATAAATAAATAAACAAAATATATATATAATATATATATATATATATTATATATATATATATATATATATATATATTACTATAACTCCGAATGCTTTTTCTGCAAATAATATATATATATATGTATAATGCCCATGATTTGTGCTCAAAAGAACATCTACAATATTTTTAACCGAATACCCATAATTGGCATGAGCCACCGAGACATCTTGACACATATAGGCTACCGAGCTATAATATATCTTGAATGCATCTTACAAGATTAAATTTATGGTCGAATTAATCAGTTGTTAATGGTTTGTATACCTGTATATATATATATATATAATTATTTTTTAAGCAAGATATCTAATGCATTTGTGTTGCACCGCCAATTAAAGGAGAGAAATAAAAGAAGGGGGAGGGGGGGGGGGGGGGGGTTGTAATCTATATGTATTTAATAATATAAAAAAAATTATAAACGTGACGGAATTAGTTCTGCTCTTCTCCAAATATGACTTAAATTAACAAAGTAAACAAATGTTTTGTATTTATAAGGGAACTAAATGGCATCTAAGGGAAAAGTTATTTGAGGAAATGCTCATAAATATTTTTTATAAAGAATACCAATTAAGGGCAATTATTTATTTGATAATTGGTGGGAAAGGATTTAAAAAACATCAAGAATAATGTAAAAAAGTGGATAATATAATAAACTAAGGTTTAACTCATGAGGATGTTATTAATTTTTCTATAAAAAGTAGCATTTTGATAGATATTTGTTGTGAGCGCATAAACGAAGGCCTCTGATATTTAATTCATCTTACTTTTTCATAAAGAAGGATTTCATCCTTAAAAAGTCTAATATTCTCTTCTTCATGGGCCTTCTTCATCCATAACTTGAATTTTCGAATCCTTTGAATGGACTAGTCCACCTATTAATTTAATACAGTATGTATTAATATCATAGAGATATAAAGACTTAGAGGGCTTATTGGATTCTTAGGATGAATATATTTTTGTGTCCAAAATAAACAAATATTTATATCTCTATGATCAACTACGATGACGTAGATCAAATTACTTTGTTAACATTGGGGCAATGGCAACAGCTGAACGACGATGTTTCTTTGCTATTGAAGGGGAATAAGCTCTTTATATCTTTATATCCCTATGGTTCATACTCATGAAATAATAATGTAGACAAAGAATGCAGTGTTATCAAATCAACTAAAAAACATATTTATTGATGAGTTTGCGAGAAACCCCTTTTCTCTTTCCCTTGCTATCAGTATTTGCGAAAGAAAATAAAAAATAAAATAATGCTCACACCATTGGAAAATACTATTTTATACGCCAAGGCCTTATATTTCTCATATTCGGGGGCGACACGCTCTGGGATTCCCTCTTTCGAGTGAAACCATATGCTTCCTAACTGCGTAGATTGTCTGGATTTTATTGCGTGTTATTTTATTGAACTTGATATTCATATAAATTAAGGGGTATGATCATACATAAAAGGGTATTTTTTCTCACTCCAGCGCATAGAGATATAAGGTTATAGAGATCTTATTGGATTCTTTAGAGAAATACGTCATATTGCCGATATAAACAAGTCTTTCTATCTCTATGATCATTTTACGAAAAAGTAGTAATAATTGCTTGGTTTATATTGGGCAATAGCGAGAGCTGAACGATATTTTTCTGCTATTGAAGGCAATCAGCTCTCTATATCTTTATATCTCTATGCTCCAGCCTTGTCTCTACACCAATGTCTCTGACGTCATTCTTATTATGTACTCTCTGACGTCATGCAACTAAGCTTCCTCTTTCAGGTACTTACCATGCATAATTATTTACTGATTTTTGTCCAGAACAGATATAGGACAATAATGACATTTATAATGACTCAGAAACTATTTATTAATATATTTTAGTATAATAAAATAGTTTGTGATAAAATTAAATCAAGTAGCCTCCATATGACTCCTTGACCCTAGTCCATATCTCCGTTGATCGAGGCCTATAACAAATAGAATTAGAAGTTATGAATGGACGACCACATCACAACAGACATAAGTAAATAAGGTAGGCACTACGATGTGCAACACCTCTTTTTTAAAATTATATTCAGACATTTTCTTTGAGCTTATCACGGAGTTTTACGTTAACAGTTAAAGGCTTTTTGATTGCTTTCAAGTTAAAACTACTTTGTTTAATTATCCTTATGTATCTTTTCCGGGGGAAATTCAAGAATCGACTTTAAATGTACACTGCTGTGACATTGATTCATAAACAAAATGGCGTCATGTATTGATATGCATAGTATTGAGCAGGAAGAACAGTTGGTAACTCAGGCTGCTGAATGAATATGATTTTATTTACTCCTTTTACTATATGCATGAAAGCAAATGTTCATAGACCCTTAATCTTAAGATATCAGGCATTTAACCCACGCACAGCTCAGCTTAGGAATGGGTGGTAGATAAACGGATACAAGAGGGATTAGAACTAAACACACCCCTCCTATCACTCTTGATATACATTAACACACCTGGCATTGTTTTTATGTTCTAAAAGTATTTTAAGTATATATATATATATATATATATATATATATATATATATATATATATATATATAAATATCAGAGCTGGGATTCAGTAGAAAATCTACCACCGGTTCTACATTCGGTATATACCTTGTACCGATCGATATCGTTATTCGGTAGACTTTATTATATATCTACAGTAGCGATCGATATCGGTACGGTAGATTAGATAGAGAGAGAAATTCATTTATGTATATGCTTTTAATTCTTCATATGAATTTCATATTGGACAGTTTATAACAAAGGACAATTAAATACATCATTTGTTATAATTTATTAGAGATTATTTGAAATTCAATATATACTAATCTATATAAATTGTATAGTACTTGGATTTTGTAGGAAATGGAAGCCTATATATATTTTTTCATTTACTGTATCTTATTGTCGATATTAAATTCACTTTCAGGTACTCTAGTATTCAATGCATAGCTTAAGCTTATATTGAATGTCTATTTATGTATCTGCTCTATAATACTATAAGTTATAGTTGTTTATTTATTTTTGAAGTTCAAATTCTTCACACAAGGGAGCGCTTGGGCAAAGAGACAGTTGAACGATGTTTCTCTGCTATTGAAGGGAATAAGCTCTCTATATCTTTATGTCTCTATGTGAATACTACAAAAGTCATACTTTCAAATATACCGTACCGATTGACAATCGGTACGGTATTCGGTAGTTTCTACAGAATATCCTATAATCGGTTCGATATTTGGAATCTACCGTCGGTAGTATCGATTACAGATTTACATTATGTAGTCGCAGCTCTGATATTTTCTACAGCCAGCAATCATTTTGAAAATATACCAATCACTTGATTTTTGTCCCAGTTTAAATATTACGTTCCTTAATAAGATGGTGCTTTTTTTCTTAATCAAATTCAAGTATTCTATGCGAAAAATATTTGGCATAATATAAATATTCATTGTCGCTTTAATTCCTTAATAACTTTTATTGTTTAATGTAGATATATTTCAAAGTATATCATCTATAACGTTAAAAAATTCAAAATTCAAACTATGACAAAAGGCTTGACGAAAAAAAAAAACAATCACTTTTAAGTTATAGAATAATACAGAGTACAAACAATTAATTATGCAAAACAAGTCGAAGTGGTGCTTCATTATTGGTTTTTATCATTGGGCCGAAATAGAGGTGCTAACATTTAAAACTTAATCTTTGTCCCTATAGAAGTCGTATTGAATATGTTATGAAACGAGCCATATTGAATGACAGTTTATTGAATTTGTTATCTATGCAACAAAAAAAAAAATTCTCAGTCATAGTTCCATATTATTAGTCGAAATGGTTATAAATACATGCAAATAAATGTTATAGTTAATTCATTCCCTGAAAAAATAAATATTAACAAGCAACTATATTAAAAAACAATCACTTATTAGAATTACAAAGGAACATGTGTTATGTCCAAATCGCGTATTTTATAAGGAACGTTCTCTACTAATATATTTTGTTCTCTAAAATATCAGTATAATTTATAGCCTAACAATTTTTTCTCATGTTCGTGTATTATGTAAATAAAATAGATAAATACATAAAAACCAGAGCAAATGCGTAATAAAAACATAATTAAACATTTTAGTTTAAATGATTTGCTCTGGAGTAGAACACATAATAATATAACATATAATATCAGGTAAAAAACTATCAAATTAGCACAATTATTTTTGCAAACAACTATTAAGAATTTTACAAACTAAAACATAACCAATGAAATTAAAAACATTATTTAATTATGCTAAATACTAAAAGTTACTAAATCTTTTCGAAATTATTTTTATAAGTCTTTGGTGTTGGAAGATTTTAATTTAGTCTATTTTGAAATGTGATCCATCATAAATATATTAGCTATATATTTTTTACTTATTTACAGACTATAAATTGAATCAAAAACATTATAAAGAAAAACATTATAGTGGTTAAGTCGATTTCTTAATCTACAATTTAATAAATGCAGACAACTGGACTACTTCATTGTATATTTGACATTCAATTCATAACACTTCTTAGACCATACAACTTTATGGACATTAATTCACTTTAGGGTTTAGTCCTCCAAGCTTCATCTCCCCATTAGCTAATAGCCAGAAGCAAATAACTCAATGTTAAAGGGGAAGAAAAATACTCAATCAAAAACTGATCTTATGATAGGATATACCATATATTTAAAGTCAGGTGAAACAAACAAGAGAAGGAAGAATACTTCTTAATCCTTGATCAGTTAAAATCTTAAGGAATATAAAATAAATGACTAAGTTTTACCCAGACTTATTAGACTTGGAGGTACCCATTCATCACCACGCAACGTCCTTCTAAGTGATAAAGCTTTATAATGAACATAATATTACGGATGAAGGCATCATTAGAATATATTGTACAACTTTGTTTTGATATGACCAGAGATTAAGTTGTTTTACTCATGGTGCAGCCATGTTAGGTTGACTTACGTCATCGAAGAATTCTTAGAGTCAATATTTTCCCCCTTCTCTGTATATATATATATATATATATATATATATATATATATATATATATATATATATATATATTTGTACTAAGGTAAAGTGGAAGCACTCCCTTTTGTGAAGAACTTGAACTTTGCAAAATAAATAAACAACTAAGTAGCTCCAATGGACAACTTATAGTCTTATAGAGCAATACATAAATTTACACTCAATATAAGCACATGCTATGCATTGAATACTAGAGAACTGAAGGTACATTTAATATCGGACATATGAGACTGTAAAAAAATCTATAACCTTCCATTCCTACAAAATCCAAGTACATACATAATTATATAAAATTAGTATGTATTTCAAATAATCTCTTATGAATCTAAAGAGTTATCTACTTAATTGTCCTTTGCTATAAATTGTTCGATATTAAATGCATATGAAAAAGTCACAGAGCAAATAAATAAAAAAATTTATCTCCCTTTCTTATCTACCGTACCGAATATCCATCCGATACTGTATATATATAATAAATCTACCGAATACCGACATCGAATACCGAACCGGCGGTAGATTTTCTACCGAATCCCAGCTCTGATATATATATATATATATA
>CP045896.1:17129077-17193478 GCA_013387185.1 Caligus rogercresseyi
TTTGAGATGATTATATTGTTTATCGTAAATTAAATAAAGGAAACGACCGGCTATTTTTTGAGCGTTCCGGCCCGGTGTCCCCGTTTTTTTAGGGCCGGGACATCTATATTCTCTTTCGTTTGTCATTCATAAATTTTTTGAGAAAAGATTAACATAATAAAGTGAGGACGTTTTTGAAATACGAAACGTCTTCACTTTTTTTGGAGTTCTTTTCTAAAATAAACGTCATCACTCTTTTTGGAGATTCTTTTCTAAAATAAACATCATCATTTTTTTTAAAAAAAGTCTGAAAAAGAAATTAATTATAAACTATAATGTTTATTTATGTTTTTATGAAACCCATTTTTTCCTTTATATTGTTCCTTTCATATATTATATATATAAGTGTACTTTTTATTCTATTTCTATATATAATGTGTTTTAATAAAGACTTTTTGATGAAAAAAAAAAAACATCATCTTTTTTCTTGGAGATTCTTTTCTAAAAAACGTCATCCACCTTTTTTTTGGAAATTCTTCACTTCAGAATGTCGAAGGAACAAAAATAATTATATTATGTCCTGCCCGGCTTGAAACAATTAAAGTCCGGCCCGACCCAGGTCCCAGTTAAAAAAGGTGTCCCGGTCGTTTCCTGATTTTTAATATTTACATAGATCTTTTAATGAAACAGAAAAATAAGTTATTGGACAGTCAGGAGGCCTTATTACGCAATGTAATTATGAATGCCACTCTGGGACTGGAGATCATTTGAAAAAAAGGCGCGAAAATAAAAACGAAGCTGACATTACTAAGTTTTGAAGAGTGGGCATCAACTAGGAGAAAATTAATTTTGAAATCACAAAGTGTCTTATGTTGATTTTATTCATCATCATACCTGGCGATAAATGGATCATTCTCTCTAACACACACGATGTAAAAAAAGAAAAGTTGCTATTGACAAAATTTATAAATATTTGTGAGTTTTACAAGAATGTATAAGAACATCTTTTAACATATTAATAAAGAAAAGCCCATAATATATGACTGTCTTATTCATTTCCTGAAAATTAACAAGAGCTAAAAATAGCATTTTAAGAAGTATCTCTTTTTTCATGGACCTCCACCATGGCATTCATAAATCCATGATAGCCTCCAATCATATTCATATTGGCTATATAAAGTAGCTGCTCATTATAAGTTAAATAATATATTATTTTTTTCATCATATCTAACGATATAATGAATCGTTGACATATGAATTTGTTAGGTTACCAACAGAAAAAACTGAATGTTGGGGGTTTGATATCAAAGAGGCATCCTTAGCTATAATTCTTTATAAAAGACCCCTTTATTTATTCCTCCACGTATTTCATTATTATTGTATAGAGGTTGATTAAACACTTCTAAATATTAAAATTCATGGAATATATGTGTAGCTGTTTAAATTTGCAGATCATTGATGACAATCATGGCAGGTGCATATTACTTTTTATAATATATACATGCAAGTAAGAGGCCCAATGAGTATATATATATACACATATTATATAAATATATCTATTTAGATATGTATGTATATATATATATATCAGGAAACGACCGGGACACTTGTTTTGCCGACCAGTCATTAAAAGTCATGGAATATATGTGTGGCTGTTTAAAATTTGCAGTCATTTATGACAATTATGGGAGGTGCATATACTTTTTATATATATACATGCAAGAAAGAGGCCCAATGATATATATATATAATATTATTATATATATATATATATAATTATATCTATACATTTAAATATAGGTATATATATATATATCTCATCCGGCGAGGGTTCCTTCGCGGTGGATGAAGGGGTGAGGGATCATCCGGCGAGGTGAACGGAAAGGTCCGTTGGGTGATGCCTTCGCCGTGGATGACAGGGTGAGGGGTCATCCGGTGAGGTGAACGGAAAGGTCCGTTGGAAGATTCTTCGCCCGTGGATGAAAGGTGAGTGAGGGTCATCCGGCAAGGGTTCCTTCGCCGTGGATGGAAGGGGTGAGGGGTCATCCGGCGAGGTGAACGGAAAAGGTCCTTTTCCGTTCACCTTGCCGGATATATATATATCAGGAAATGACCTGGACACTTTTTTTGCAGGGACTTAAGAGTTTCTAGCCGGGCCAAAATAAAATATATTCGTTTCTTGTCATTCTGAAAGTGACGACGTTTTTTTTAGGAAAGAATTTCTGATTTTTTTTAATTATCAAAAAGTGATGACGTTTTTTCCCTGTCAGGTGATTTTAGACACCGGCCAGGATGTTTCCTGATATATATATATATATATAGTTATATATAAATGCATTTTGCAGATATGGCCTAACGAACGGTCAAGGCTGGTTGCTCTCAAGGTGTTAATAATAGTTATGATGAATAGTCCCACACCAAACTTTTGTGCAAGCATTAATATAAGTACAGTTGAAAAATTCCTGATTAGCAAACAATACAATTTAAGAATCCTTGTACCCCTATTTGGTTATGGTGACAAATAAATGAATATATTAAATATTTTTAGATGAATGAAAGGAATAGAAAAATGAGTGAAATTGCACATTAACTAATATTAATTCGTACGCTTTATATATTTATTAAAACTAATATTATTTCCAACTTTGATTTAATGAATACTCTAGCATTTTGTTTGTAAAACTTGTTGAATGAAAAATGAAATTACTGACGATTTTTAAGGCTTGATATAGAACATTTTATAATGATTTGGACAAAAATACCTTAAGTAGTCGAAACCTAAGGAATCCGTGGTTTTCATGATGTTCAGAAGCAAGGGCAAAGAAAAATACAGTCTAGGAAAAAACAACTCAAGAAGAAATGACCCAAGACAGAAAAGGAAAAGTATGACTCAAGAGAAATGACATAAATTCATGATTAGTCATATTTTGAGTGGAATGCAATTCACAAAATTATATTCCTTATAAGTTGCGTAAATAATGGAAAAATAATTGTTTTAGCAATTATAGGCAAATGAGTTTCAGTAGACGTGGCAAATATTACTGGGCCATTTTTTCATGCGTCATCATTTCCTTTTCTATTTTGGGTCATTTCTTCCTAGGGCGTATTGTAATTCGGTCATTTCTTCCTAATATTTTTTCATACCGAACATTTTTTTGGTTTTTAAAAAGAGTGGCGATGCTAAGTAGGCTCCGGAATTGTAAGCTCCTCTCATATTATATATATATATATCAGACTTGTTGATTTATCGTTCATTTGTTGACAAAGTTTTTGACGAACAACGAACGATAAGGAAAATTCCTTATCGTTCGTCGTTCGTTTTGGCACCAAAAAAGACAAAGATTTTAATTTTCATTGGACAAATTTCTTTTCTAAAAAAACGTCATCACTTTTTAAACGTCATCACTCAGAAATTTTTTTCTAAAAAAAATGTAAATTTTTTCCAGAATGACGAACGACAAACGAACGATGAACGAGGAACGATTCAATGTAAAATTAACGATGAACGACGAACGACAATTTTTCGCGAACGTCAACAAATCTGATATACGAGTATATATATGACATTTACTGTTTTAAGGCCGCAAGTTTTTATGCTATTAATTTAAGTATTAAAATAAGAATAACCTACATAAATAAAAGCGGAGTAATTGCAAATATACCAACAGTTTTTTATTATTATTCACACTTTTCTACTTCAAATCATCATGTTTAAGAAAATATTTGATGTCCTTTGGCATAACTTCGGCATTTAGTTGTTAAAACGTTGCCTTAATACCCTCTTAAAACCTTCTTTCTATTTTATTGAGGTAACTGTATTACACAGTATTATATGTAAGGAAGAATAATATATCATATTCCAGTATACCTATGTATTTAGGTCTCAAGTGTCTTGTTGGCATATTTAGTTTCCTATCATTTGATCTGTAGGAAAAAGAAATATCATTTATTGTCGTATATTGGAAAAGTAGGGCTTTTTAAGTTCTTGCATTTCTTTTTCCAATTTCATTTTGGTGGAAATAACACATCTAACACTTATTCAGTGTTATATATGAATGCCACCTGCCTTATTTTAATTGGAAAACATTCATACTTTAGGCTCCTCTTAAAAAAGGTATATAGTACTTAAGGCTCATTATTCTCTGTAAGCAACAGTTGCTCCTTCTGACGTCACTATCAGTGTTGTGTGTGCCAGGGAAACTTAAAAGAAAAACTATCCATAAACATATGAAAAACATTTATCAGACCATAGTTTTGAACTATTGGAATACATTTAACTTCTAACCAACTTTTACGATTGTATAAAAAAGGTTGCGTATCGAAACTGTAGCACTTTCTTTTCAAATGCACCAGTTGTATTTAGATATTATGGTCAATCTGAGTTTGTAAAATTAGTGTATCATAAACCTGAATAAACAAAAAGATCATTACTCTATGAAAAAGTTTGCAATACAAACACATTTCATTTGTAGTGATGTTAATTATAAAATATATCCATCATATAAGCATTTATAGCATGCAGGTTAAAATGTAATTCACTCTCGTGTCCAAATATGTTTTGTCCTAGTTCCCTCAAACTTATACACCCCTCTTTCGACAGACACCGTACTCTGGACTTTATCTTCTTGGGGAACGGTGTTCCGGACCCTCCCAGCTCACCTTCAACCCTGCCTATCTAGAGGTCAATTTAATCATTCACTTAACTACTTTCCTTTGAGTTCAGCGATATTCCTTCAACATTTAAGATGATTAATGCCTACAATTTTTGGTGATATTCTTATTTTTGTCATCGGTGTGAGTTATCATTTATTGTAGTTATATGAAACACCTTTGTCAGCCAGGATGTGCTGGGTTAAAAGTATTTAATATAAAAGTGATAAACCTACTGTAATAAAATATAAATAATGATACAACACCAATAAATTAAAAACAGTTTTAAGAGGAATGAACCACTTTAAAAAATCGCATCACCATATAATCTATGGATGCTCCGGGCCTATCATAAAGGCTTTTCACGGGGCCATATTGCCATTGTTGTTGCCGAGGAACGTCAGCAAAGGCCAAAGTAAGAGTATATTATATAATAAAGCATGTTTATCATGATGCACCTCAAACTAACAACATAATTCATTATTACGTATTATAGGTTTAACAGTCGACATGGTTTAACAGCATTTAAATACAGGGCTGTTCACCCGCTTGTATTCATACAATTAAGCCCTTTGTCTACATTTCTCCTTTGTCCGTTAACCCTTCATGTGGGTGTTTATTGTGGGATTTGAGAGGAAGTTCATACAATGAAAAACCTTTTTTACAAGTTTATATTGTATATGTACCTTTATTATAATACTTATATATATGTATATATATATATAGTAGTTTATATCATAATTATGAAAGGAAACGTAGAAAGTTTAACAAATCGAAAGTATTTTGTGAATATACATCAAGACATCAAAGTTGTTGTTTTTTACTTTGTTCATTGGTGTAATTTCGTATCTTAAAATATATTTAAAATCCATACTTTTGAAATCATATCATGAAACATCAACAAAGTATAAGGCATTTGCATAACAAATGAGACAATTGAAATATCATAAATAAGGAAATAATAACCCTATACACAAATGCAACATAACGAAGTCACTATACATTGTAAAATATATTTCCATGATGTGAAATATTTTACTACCTCTCCATCAAACTATCATCGCGATTCTAATATATCTGCATTGTTGAGGACATTGAGGATATCAAGACTATCACACGTCTTGCTCCTAAAAGGTGTCACAAAATGTCAATGACTAATTTATTAATAGTTTTATCTCTTTATTCAGGTAGTCAAAGAACGCAACTTGAACGCCTTTAGCAAAAAAAAGTCAAGTCATCAAAGTTATATTTGAAGCACAAAATGTAAAGAACTTAAAATATTTTATTTATTTTTATAGAAGTCCACATCAGTAAAAATGTTTTTTGTGGCACCTTTACAAAATCTTATGAAGTTACTCTCTCCCCTTTGACTTTCCAAGAATTTTAAATAATGTTAAAACTATCTCTTTTCTAATAATTTGAACAGTATAACTGCCAAAATATTTAGTTACGCAAATAAATATAACTTTGAAAAGTGTCGTACATTGTTTTATATATTACATATAGTGTACTTTTTTGTTCTATTTGTATATATAATTTGTTTTAATAAAGACCTTGTTGATGAGAGAAAAAAACTTAGGTTGATGCATTACACACAAAATATTAAAAACACAAACAGTTTTAGGATTCACTTTTAAACACAAAGGTATATTTGTGTTTTTGTAGTAATTTATATTCACTCATATATATATATATATATATATATATATATATATATATATATATATATATATATATATATGCAGGAACGGAGTGGGAAGAATTTATCCACTGGGACAATTATGCCCTCGCCGGCCTTATAGAGGCCCAATATGCCATTGGGAGGCTGTCAACGGCCGTTTATGTTTCTTGAGACCAGTGGCCCACCGGAAATAGTCCTGGTACTCCCGGTGACCCCTCCGCCCCTGTATGTATATATATATATATGTATACATATATATATATATGTTTTTGCCACATGTGATACTGTAATTTAAAAAGGAAAGGATTTAGCCAACAAATAACTAAAACAATTATTTAACAAATAATACTAAAAACTATATCTCATATTCATGTTGTCTTCTTTATCAGCACTCTTTAGAGAACAGTGTGATGACAGGGGAGTTGATGGATGGGAGATTGACCATTGTTGTGATTTTTTTAAACAGACTGCTGCTTAATTACCTCTTATACATAGGAGGAACAAAAACAAAACGAAGACAAGACACCTCCATGTTTTCATTTGTTTAATACAAACATCAATTGACAGAGTCCACACAGGAAGAACAACATTCCATGCAATGAGTAAGTATTTACTTCATTTAGAGATTCCGGGCTGCTTATTTTTGTATATGTAAATAATAATAATAATAACATAATTTGTCAGGACTATGTTGTTTAGATATGCTTTGTATAAACATATGCGAAACTTGAGTTTATCCCTCCAAGGCCTACATGGCTTGTCAAAAAATTATTATAGTGTTACATGTAATGGGACTTATGTCATACCTTGTAAGGATTCTGGAATAAATATTAATTAATATCATGTGTTTATCAGAAATGAGATTCGGAGAAAACCTCAACGGCCAGAATCGGTAGTGGCATGAGAGATCTCTAACAAATGCAGGGGATTTGCAATAATCATAAATTCATGTACATTGTAAATATATTTTTATAATAACATTGAATGTAGAGATCATTTTTTATGTAGTATTTTTATGATACCTTGACACAAATCTAAAAAACACATTATTATTCATTTTTTTCATAATCAATTTCTTATAGGTCAATACAGGTTCTGAATCATATGATGTAAACTCAGATTGTACTGAATTCTGAATTGATAGAATGGAACCAGGTCATTTTGGATTTATCTTTCAAAGGTTTACTAAACTTAAAAGTACTATTTTACTCTGAAGCGAACAAGTCATCTTCTACAGGTGAGTGAAGTTAATTGATACAAAAAGCTTTGAAATATGCTAACATTACACACTCCATTTTTCTTTGTTTTTACAGAAAGCTTTGTTTTAGTAAAAAAACATTTAAGATACGTTTGGTAGTAATTAGATTTCCTTTAAATTAATAATTATTATTGAAGTCTGTAACGCCCACTATTTTCAAATAATTTGCTGAAAACTATATTTTTACTAAATTTTTAAAACTTTGACCTCGTTGAGCAACCTCGTAATGTTGACTGATTTTGTTCAAACTTTGTATGTTGTCTTCTTTTATCACCAAGAAACAGAAAATCCACAATGTTGCTAACATTTCAAACATTTGAAAAATAAGAACAACCCTAAAAATATATATATATATATATCAAGAATGGGATTTTATATGTATAGAAAGTCCCAAGGATCCCAATTAAGTGTAAAAAGACACTTAATTAATTTATTTTTATAAATTATTATTTATTGGTCATCAATTAGTTATATTGTTTTATAAAACAATAAATATTTATTGAGCAACAATTCATTTTATCATAAACGTAACATCAACAAAACAGGAAAAGCAAAATTCAAATTATAATTTCGTAAATTTGTTGGTTAAAAATGATAAATTCTATCGTTTGATTCAATTTAAGGGTAAGAGTCTTGAAAGAACAACGAGGCAACTTTTATTTGTTCATTGTGATTATGTAATAATACTCATTGTGTTGTTTGTATGTATTTCTTAAAAAATAATATCGAAATAGGGCGTGCCGGCTTGGCTTGCTTCATGAGGAAGAACACACTGCACAAATAGACACCACTTTATTGTAAGTAATTTATTCTAATAGAAACATGTACAGATTAAGGCCAATAATCATTTTTTTCTTTCTCTCTCTTGCTCTCTATCTTTAAGGGCCTCTATAATTGAATGAGGTCGATTCTTATTGTATATATACACACACATATATATATACACACATATATATATATATATACATATATTTATATATCAGACTTGTTGATTTATTGTTGATTTGTTGTCTTTAGCGAACGATGACGACGAACGACAAGTTTTTGACGAACGACGAACGATAACGAAAATCCCTTATCGTTCGTCGTTCGTTTTGGCGCCAAAAAAAGACAAAGACTTTTCATTTTCATGGAAAAAAATTTCTTTTCTAAAAAAACGTCACCACATTTTTCAGAATGGCGAGAAAAAAATCCTTTCTAAAAAAGGTCCTCAATTTTTTTCAGAATGACGAACGACAAACGAACGATGAACTAACGATGAACGACGAACGATTCAATTTAAAAATAACGATGGACGACGAACGATAACTTTTGGTGAACGATAAACGAATGACAATTTTTCGCGAACGTCAACAAGTCTGATATATATATATATAGTTATATGCATGGACTTATACTATCTAACTAGAAATGTTTGTAGGTTCTTGAAAAAATCACCAATTTTTCTTCTTTAAAAAACCGTCCCGGCTCGCTTTCCCCTCTTCTCGTAAATCCAAACAAGTAACCAATGGATCTGGAAAGATATTCGACACTATAACCAAGGTAGATGCATCATCCCTTTTAACTTTGCTTGGGTGCCCATTAAGCTTAATGATATTCAAACCTTTATCCACTACCAAAATAATCGAATATTCCATTTTGTATCATCACTAATTTATCCTCGCTTCTCTATGAGCGTTACGTAAGAATCTATAAACCAGTGGGAGCTTGTAGGTAGTAGTAGGTGTACTATTATAGAGGGGAAAAATGTATTTTTAAGAATCTGTTATTTAAAGTACATGGTCATCCTTAAGGTAGATTGAAGTCCTTGATCCTACGAATAGTAATATTATATTTGTTAACACATATAGATTGAATATTGACGGGTTTTTTAATAATATTTCAATTTTGTCAGTCAATGCCTTATAAAGTTACAATAGTAAATATAGCAACATAGCTCAGTGGAAGCGTGCACAACTCTTCAATGTTGAAAATGCAGGATCCATACATCCCGAGAAGAAAAGGTCAATATAATGGAGGTCGATGGCCATGTGCGTTAAGGCGTGTTCATCTTTCAAAGTCGGGGGAGCAGGTTCGAATCCCGAGAGGGGATTTTCGGTCTACCTCATTGGTAAGATCCTAGGTTCGAGTGACTATGCTATGATGTTCATTTATATCGAGTCGGATGGAACTCGGTTGAACCATATAGGCAGGAAAAAATGTGTATTTATGTATTTTCGCAACTAATATGAATAGTTTATCTCTGTTTCATGTATATGCTTTTACTGTTTTATTTTTACAATGTATGAAATTTGACAGATTACCGAATAAAATCTTTTTAACCGGAAAAAGTCAAAATGGGTCTACTTCATTAATAAGATACTAGGTTAGATAGACTAATTTTATATCCCCACGCATATTGCAATGCTATGGAATCCAATTAGGACATAAAAGTTTACAAGCATCAAAGAATCAACTTATAAACCCACCATTATAAAACAGCGATAGATGTTTGCGGGTACCTCGAGCAATATTTGCTCCTATTCTTTATTTGAAAAATATATGTATATGCAAAACACATGCATGTATAGGAAACTGGAGAAGTTGAGTAAAAATATCTTAGATAAAAAAAATTTTTTTACAAAATCAAGGACGCTAAAATGTTTTACTGTAATGGAACATGCAAAAAAAATAACAAGTTCATCCTCCTCCTTTCAAGTAGCTTTGTGAAGCGTCAATCCATTTCCATTAATTTCAATTAACAAGATTTGTTAGGGATTATCCTAAAATTTATACTTATTATTGTTAAACAACTGCAGAAAATGCTTCTGTGCCTCATCAGCGAGCAAATAGGATTAGTCCATGACATGTTCAACATTCTCAGTTAGATATAAAAGGATTGCAATTGTAGTATGCTATTCCTTTGAATGCATTTGGGAATGTGTTGACTGTAAAATAGTTCATATGTAAGATTTAATGAGTTGTTTTGTTATCATCCTTCTATGATAGCAAAGATTATGTTGAAGGTCGTTTAATTTAATTTTTTCATGAATAAGCAGTAAGGGGTTAATTATATGGTGGAAGAAGTTTTTGAACCGAAACTAGACTCAAACCAATTGATCCTGACAATACTTATATCCATCTATTTTATCCTAACTGCTTTTATTTCCAAGTTTTTATCTTTAAAATGTAAGAATGTATAATCAAAGATTACATATCGTGTTCCGCCAGCCGAAAGTAAAGTTAAATCAGGGTTGAATCCCATATATAACGAAGAAAAAGTCTTGGAACATTGCTATATCACACTAAGCGTATATGGATCCTTGGGGCTTAAAAATTATTTTCAGTTTGGGGTGTAAATTCATATCTAATGACACATCCGGCCCCGAGTGTCTTAATTGTATATCACATTGAGGTCTTTTTTTAAATAAGCCTTTATTGGTTTTAGATTCCACAAAAATCCACTTCAACATCAACATTAGAGGATGCAGAATTGTAGAATCTTTTGAAAATGAAAGAGTGAAATAAGAACAGATAAATTTTAAAACATTGTATAAACAACCAATTAGATTGTGTTAATGATTGAGAGGCTTTTCAACACACAACTTATAGTTCATATGCCCATATTTGGCTTTTGCCAACACTTTGTTAACAACAAAATTATCTGGAGGCTTTATTACCAGTACATTCCTGTCTTGAAACGACACCGATCTCAGCTAGGAGATGAACTGATGCCTATAAATATATTATGTCCTTGGTGATATCCTATATATATTATATATTACTAATAATATATATATATATATATATATATATATATTAGACCTCCCAAAAAACCCACTTTTTTAGTTCTTTTACATATACCCTGCGATTCTGGTTCATTTTTTGATGCTGAAACGAATATCTAATTTAAAAATCTCTAGAAATCGGACGTCACTGGTGTCAAAGGTTTCGTTATGAAGCAAAACTTTTTTGTTATTAGTTATTTTGAAAATAATTAGTTTTACTAAATTTAGCTATGATCAATTTATGACTTTGGATTTTTTTGCAAATTTTCGTCAACAATATTTAGTGCCAATAAATGAACATGAGTGCTGACGCACCAACCATTTTTTAAATACTAGGGTTCTTTATAGTTTCAAGAAGGAAAAAGAAAAAGAGGGTACTCATTAGGGTTGTTCTTATTTTTCAAATGTTTGAAATGTTAGCGACTTTGTGGATTTTCTGTTTCTTGGTGATAAAAGAAGACGACATACAAAGTTTGAACAAAATCGGTCAACATTACGAGGTCGCGCAACGAGGTCAAAGTTTTAAAAATTTAGTAAAAATATAGTTTTCCGCAAATTTCTTCAAAATGGTGGACGTTACAGACTTCAATAATGATTATTAATTTAAAGGAAATCTAATTTACTACCAGACGTATGTTTGATGTTTTTTAATAAAACAAAGTTTTCAGTAAAAACAAAGCAAGAAAGGGAGTGTGTATTGTTAGCTTATTTCATAGCTTTTTTGTATCAATTAACTTCACTCGCCTGTAGAAGATGACTTGTTCGCTTCAGAGTAAAATAGTACTTTTAAGTTTAGTAAAACTTTAGATGATAAATCCAAAAATGACCTTGGTTGCATTCTATCAATTCAGAATTCAGTACAATCTGAGTTTACATCATATGATTCAGAGCCTGTATTGACCTATAAGAAATCGATTATGAAAAAAATAAATCATAATGTGTTTCTTAGATGTGCGTCAAGGTATCCTCTCAAAATTTTACTTTGTCTCTGACGCATTTATAATCCATTATATGCGTCATTTTGTACGCGAGATAGGCTTTTTTAATGTACATATAACTCTCTACTTATTAAATTGACATGATTTAGTATACCAAAATATTAAAGCTGGTTAACCAAGCTTTCATTTGATATATTTGGTGTTCTAAAAATCGCTATACTTTAAGAGATATAAGCAAATACGTACTCTCCCCCAAAATTGATCTTTTGATATGAGAATATACGATTACCATTTGGTAACGGCAGTTAGTGTAACCTTGATAGGAAGAAAAAAAGAAGGTAGAGAAGTGAGGCAAAATACTCCCTCCCTTCTCTTTACTGAAAACTTTGTTTATTAAAAAACATCAAACATACGTCTGGTAGTAATTAGATTTCCTTTAAATTAATAATTATTATTGAAGTCTGTAACGTCTAACATTTTGAAGAAATTTGTGGAAAACTATATTTTTACTAAATTTTTAAAACTTTGACCTCGTTGGGCGACCTCGTAATGTTGACCGATTTTGTTCAAACTTTGTATGTCGTCTTCTTTTATCACCAAGAAACAGAAAATCCACAAAGTCGCTAACATTTCAAACATTTGAAAAATAAGAACAACCCTAGTACTCATGTTGATATTTTTAAGTTATATATATATATATATATATATATATATATATATATATATATATATATTGATATAAATATATATATATATATTATATATATAGACAGGGCTCTGAATGGATAAAATGGAGTATTATATTCTTTGTTCTAATGTTGTATGTAATTAAATTTGTGTAAAAATGGAATGGAATGTCCTTTTCTTACTTAGGCATTGTTTTAAACGGCACTCCAGGTAAAATGAAAGGGTTGGGTAACAAACCGGCTTCAAAATATGCTTAACTCATATATTTTTTTCCTCCTCACTTTGACCAGGTACTTCTCGTTTGTTGTTATATATGTACAACATATTTCCTTCAATATTTTACATACATTTATCATGGTTTCAATTAAGAAGAAAAACAAAACCACAAAAAAGCCAGCCAGTTAGAAAAATAGCTTATCATATTGAGATCATAAACGAGTATGTTAACCTTTTTTTAAAGTACTAATGATATAATAATTTGATTTCATGGAATAGCGTCCTCCATTTTGAATATGAATAAGCATTTAGATTAGTCTATCTAAGCTAGGACCTTTTTTATGAGTTTTGACCAATAATGGCTTCATTCTCAGAGGAGGAATCGAGCCTTATTGATTATTGAGAGTAGAGTTCGCTTCCAATGAGCTGTTGTTGTGTCGGTCCTTATATATAACTGCAGTCCCATTCATTCCTTTTTATTAGTCCTTAAAAAGAAAAAAAAATGTTCCTTTATGAAGTCATATCCAACGTCATGTTGTCAACATCTCTTAATACTACGAAAAGGAAAAATATTTTATAGGAGGGAAGTAACATCTTCAATGAGCTGATGACAAATAAAGATTTTTACTTATATTATAATAAGTATTAATTATTTATTATTATTACAACAATAAATCATCGATGCTTAATGATAATACCTAAAAATTAGTCTATATAATGAAATGTTCCAAACTGTCTAATACACATATTATTAAACCCTTTGTTGATGTTCAATTAACGCCAAGTTATAATATAATGTATACACAAATATTAAAAGTTAGAACGTATTAAATACAAACTCTTTCAACATTATATGGAAAATTAAAGGACTGACAAAAGACAATCTCAAGGACCGATGGACCAGTCCTAAAACTGGACCGGATCCAATAAATTGGGACCGACACAAGCTACACTGAGCTGACTGATACAATTATTCTGTAAGTTCGTTTCAAATCATGTGATAAAATTTTATTCTGTATAGCAGCTTTTAATAACTTGACCACATCCCAAAGTCTTATGAGAAATAACTATAGTTGTTCGAAATAAAATAATGGTCCAATCCATCGTTGAAATTTATGTGTATTGATACTCATATTCTACTCATGGCTTGTGGTAAAGCCCACTGAAATACATTACAACTACGTTAGAAATGTCCATTCTGAAATTGTAGTGAGACATAGCGAATATGTTCTAGGTCAGGAGTCGACAACCCGCGGCTCTAGAGCCTCATGTGGCTCTTTAGAGCGCCTTTGTGGCTTCTTGGTGCTTTTCCAAAAACGTTAGAAATGGGAAAAGGATGGGATAGGAAAATATATAGGACCAAAATGTTCACCGTATTATGAAGGTTACATAAGGATTTTTTTGCGGCTTCTGACACATTTTTTAAAATTGTTTTGGTCCGTTATGGCTCTTTCAACATTTTGGGTTGCCGACCCCTGCTCTAGGTTATGATAAAACCTCTTTGCTATTGATCTTCTACTGACATAATAACGGCCAACAATGCGTTAATAGATAGAGACTCAGCACACGGTTGGTATTTTTTATTGGCTAATAACAATTTTGTTGGCACAAGGTTTGTTCAACTATGAAAAAATTATCATAACATCTTAATGCTTAAGATGAGAAACCGAACTACCGGATCTGAAGGGACAAAGAGATAACCCGCCATAGTCATATAAAAAATAACTGACAAGAAAGAACGAGAGATAATTCGAGAAATAGTTCCAGAAATCATTTTTGTCCGTAAAGAAATATGTTCCTTAAAATGTTGTAAATGTAAATTCCATTAATATTGTTCATAATAGTCACTACAAGGTAGGTCATTGCCAGTTCATGTAGGAATTCTTTGTAGGCGTTGGATCTACTGAAGGGTCTGAACAAACAAACAAAGTCAATTTTAAAAGATATTTCTAAGGTCATTTAACTATATGTGAAATAGATGTGGTATGATTCTTCGCCAGCGATGAATATTTGCAACGCGTGTAGTCCTTGTTTTAACCCGAAATATTAAGTTTAAGTTAAGTGGCACAAAGAGTTTATCATTTACACACGTAATTTTTAGATATACTTTTATTGCTACTCATCAACAATAACATTTTCACACTGGACATATAAAAAACCACTTATGAAGACATCTATTACGTTTCGTCCTGTTCGTCATCAAAGGATGGCGCAGAAAGCAGGCATTTTCTGATCGCTGAATTTGCCAAAAACTTGTGTACCTTAGATATACTTTTCTCCTCAAATTCTTCGTTATAATACAGGAAGATGATTCTTTCGAGCTCAAACTTAAGACAGTCACGATGTATTTGATAAAGTCCTCTTATTTTGCTTCAGTCAAAGTGTTCACTGATTTTGTAATGTTTTCGGAGAAGGTAATGTCTAGTCATTAATTAAACTATTCTTCTTTTTTCTGGAGAAATATTGAAGATTTTGCCCTAGGTTAATTAAAGTCTTTGTACAACTTTTATTAGATTGGACCAAATAGTATGCCACTCTTCTACATAACAGTTATAAATAACACTCGAAAAGGGATCCATATCATGAGTCGAACTCTTATTTGCAGTCCCTCTCTTTGCGAGCATGTCAGTCACTTCATTGTATATTGATATCGCTGTGACCCTTCTTCTACGAAGCTGTGATGGAAAATATGTCAGCAATTGATTTATATGTATATGCATTTGGTATTTCGAGTTCACACGTCTCACAATGATCTTGGTCATCACGCCAGCAATCTGGCCAACCTACCAAACCCATGCATAGTTCTTGTTATGTGCCAACAAAACGGACATTCCATGGATCTTCAAAGTATAAATGATTTTGATATAATCAATCATATGGTAGAGGGTATGATACAGGTAAATTGCATAAAGTATAATGGTATAAGAGAAATAACCCTCTTCTTTTTTAGGGAAAAACAATTAGATAATCCCGGGCCAGCACGATCGCTGCCAAAACGTTATTACATGATTTGTGTTGTGAGGGACCCAAATTGTGATCCATATACGGCAATTTCATACATATTACGTAAATATGATATGATATATATATATATACCTATATAGATATATATATATATATATATATATATCATCATATATATGAATATTATATGATATATGGATAGGGCCCTATGGCCAAGGCCCTTCCTCCTTCTACGCCAAGATCAAGTGCTTCTCGATGCAGAAGACGGATTGATTGAATAAGCAGAATTTACACATCTGTACGAGCATTTAATGTCTAAATAAATAAAATTGAATAGAAATTATCGATGCAGATGTGTATGATTGAATAAGCAGAATTAAACATTTTACGGCATTTTATATATTTATATATACATATATAATTATATATATATATATATATATATATATATATATATATATATATATATATATATATATATATATAATATATATATATATATATATATATATATATATATATATATATATATATATATATATATATATATAAGCAGAACTTGAACATATCGCAATATTGAAAATTGTCATGAAAGTATAGAAACTCTTCAATCTAATTAACGACATTATTGCTCAACTCTCAATGTTGAGGATGCATGTTCGACTCCCGAGAGAGGTGAAGGCCAATTTTGATCAACCTCATCCAAAATATCCTTTCTTCCATGGACTAATTTGAACGCTATAATGATAATCCTATTCACACGGATACTGCAATCTCTTTTAACTGGTTTTTACGAGATGCATAAATTAAATCTTTTTTTTAAAATATTAATTAAGCTTTTTTATATCAAGAACAAAAATGTTTTAGTTTTTTTAATACCAGAGTAGAAAACATCAAATAAAACGATACATGTAAGGGAGAGCACCTGATTTGATACACTAATTCTAATGCTTAATTATCTTCCATCGAAATATATACGTAATATTTAAATAAAAGTATGATAATATTATATTGACAAAAATAATATTGCGAGGAACTAAGCAAACAATTCTGGCTAATAAACATAGCATTGTGTAATCCCTCATTTGCTTATTCCTTGTGTCATGCCTCAGTTCACCAGGAAGGTATCTCTATCAAATAGAGTCTCCAAATTGAGTTCCTATGTAATCCTATCTACAAACACACACACAATAAATTCCAGGCCCAGTAGGTGGAATTGAAGAAGAGTAGTAGGCTCTCCATTTATTTGTATTAAGTTTGCATCGCCTGCAACCCTGCCTACCACCTAAGTACATACATGCCCCACAATCAGGTAGTTGAAGCTACTTGGTATACATACATATAAGAAAAGCCAGGTTCAGAAGGTATAGAACATATATGCAATATATTCCTGGAGTATATCCCTAGAGGGCGTAGATTGCCCTTCACAAATAATGAAAAGGAATAAAGTCAAACAAATAGGTATTAATAACTTTTTTTAATCAATAAAAGATCATCGTTCATTTTTCTCAGATAGTGACCCTGTAGACGCACCCACACACACACACATATATATATATATATATATATATATATATCAGGAAACGACCGTGACACTTTTTTTCGCCGGCACCCGGCCGGGACTTGAATTTTTCAAGCCGGGCCGGCCAGGACTTTAATATATTTTCCTTCCTTCGTCATTCTGAAAGTGGCGACGTTTTAATTTCAAAAATCCTAATATTTTTTTCAAAAAAAATCAAAAAAAAGTGATAACCTTTTTTTAAATAATTTTTTAATTTAAAAAGTTAGTTTCTAAAAAAACGTCGTCATCTTCAGAATGACGAACGAACGAAAATATTAAAGTTCCGGCCCGGGACGTTCAAAAAACAGCCGGGACCCGGACCGGGTACCCGGTTGTTTTCTCATATATATATAGATAGATAAGATAGATATATTGTTACTAGGAAGGAAAATACTGAAACTTGACTTGTTCATAAGGGAAATAAGAGGATGAAAACATAAAAACCGTTGCGAAAAACTTCATTATAAGTCAGGGATGATAACATTATATGCCTTATAAACTAATTGCACTTCTAAGAATAAAGGAATGATTCATTTGAGCATTTTTAAGCGGCCAAAAAATATATAATATCTTATGTTTTACTCCTCTCGATAAAGAAAATATCAACTTCTCCCACTTCTTTGGTATTAGATAAGACCTTTATCAATGTATATCTCTAGACTCACTGCCCCTTAGTTTTGATATCATGCTTTTCAAATATAAAGCAAAGTTCAGAGGCCTAAGTATTAAGAAAAAGATATCATATTTTTAGAAATAGTGAACACCATAAAAGTTGAGTATTTTGTATCATTGAGGAGGAAAAGGAAAAAAATATTGGGCCCTTGATTGATTCTCCATCCTTCTAAAAATTAAGAGCTAGCAGTTCATACATAAAGAGTATTCTTTGAGCAGTCCTTCTAATGAAAATCCAGTCAAGGTTACCACTGTGTCTTAACCTCTCCTTGATCATGGGGAGGTTCATACTCAAGAACAAAGCATGACCTCGAAACCAAAAGGTCCGGGTTAGACTTGTTTCCATTTCATAATCAATAAATTAACTGAGAAAGACATCCTCTGTATTCAAATGTATATATGTAAGATCAAAGCAATTCTTCAAACAAATCTCTTACCATCATGAAAGGTCCATGACTTCTCCCCGATAATAGTCACAACAAGAAAATGCAATTTCAAACGAAGAAATTGCAACACTGGAGGTCATACAAGAGTAGCTGCTAGGTAAGCTTGGCAAAACTAAGAAGAAACTCGAATTCCTTAAGCCACTCTTGTATCCGATTTATGTACATATGATATGGTATCATTTATGAATTGCTATAAATGTTTTCTTATCCATTTTTTTTCTTATATATGTGAAATCCTTTAAGTAGACTTTTTTAAATCTCCACGGTAAGATCTTTATTCAGCTGAATGTGTATATAAATATACACTCAGAGAGTGCAAACCTCCGCCGTCACGGGGTCCTTATGAGCCTTCCGAGGCGGATTTTTCACGACTGGGGCGGCGTAGAGGGACGGGGGAGGGTTCCCCTCGACGGAAATTCCGAGAAAAAGACGCTCCGGCACCCGATTTTACAGCACAGCGACATCTATTGGCAGAGTAGGCTAACTTGAAATATTTAGCTCATTTTGCATCTTAATTCTGCACTCAAAGATGCCAAAATTTAATCACTTGTTCCTTTTGGCATTTCCAACAACTACACAAAGTTTCATCCGAATCTGTTCCGTACTTTTTGAGTTATCGTGCTGACAAAAACAAACAAACAACACAAACCAACGCCAGTGAATACAATACCTCCTTCGGCGGAGGTAAAAACAATAAACATGGAACTGAATAAAAATAGGAAATTGTGTTAAAAAATACATAACATAAATAAACATTTTAGTTTAAAATTATTTTCCCTACTAAAAGACCTAAATATTTATAAACAAATAATACAATAAAAAAAGTGATCCATTCAAAGAAACATTAAAAAATAATAATCATTTATAAATAGAAATTATTTAAACTGAAAAATTGAATTTTAAAAACAGTCCTAAGCTTCGACGGTGAGTTTGTTGTGCAGTTTTAAAATCCTATTCAACGCTTGGAGATGTCGGGCAGAGTTCGAAGGGAATAGCGTATTATTCTAAACGCATATGTCCAGGAATCATCACGGGCATCGGGATCTTAATTTCCAGGGCACAATATCTCGCTGCAGCGGATATCATAATTGCTCTTAAGTTAGTAACATCCACACACTTACCATAGGTCAATTTTTATCCTATATAAGATTTACAGTTCCTAATAGCTGATAAAATAGCTTTTCCTTCTGGAGAGTCACATTTAAAATGTTTAAAAGAGCCGAAGAGTATATAAGCTTTCACAAAGTCTAGCCTAAATTCAAAATGAAAACATAATTTAGCTCTAAAAATGACCTAAAAATAATTGACATGGGACAATCGACAAAAGCATGAAGAGTATCATTGTATAATTTACCACAATTTTTACATGGACTGAAGAAGCGTAGAAGATTAGCAGAGATTAAAATTGTGATGTAAAATGTCGACCGTCATAAACTTTTAAAAGAGAATGTCTAATCATTCGATCCCAAGAGGATGGGAGGCCAATAGCTTTTTATAATATTCAGCAATTTTGTTCGCGTCTGAATTTTCCAATCTTGTGCAAATAAACTTCATGCACCATGGAGTTAAAGGAAGATGATTGAGAGCACTTTTTCTTAGGGGGAACATAACCTTCCTGTATTAAAAGCTGATTCTCTTTTCAAGTCGTGAATTGTAAAGTGTTTGTTTGGATGGCTATATTTTCGAGTTCTTCAGGAGTAGGTAAGTTCCTGAAGAAAGGAGCCTTATTAAATTTTTGGCATATAATATCTATGATACGGTTTGAATCGAAACAAGGTATTAACTTCCATAAAACTCTTTGAGTTGCACTCCTTTCACTAGAAAAACGGACTAAAATATTATTGGATAAAGGAGTGCCAAACATAAGATTTTAAAAACACAAGAACCGCCGACAAAACCTCTCCATTCTTTGTCGGTTTAATTAAAATGTCTTTAAAAACCCTCATATAAAACCTCGGTAAAATATTTTCTAATAAGGCAAGCCCTCCTCCCAATTGAGAACGTGGCCTTTTTAGAGCAGGAAGAAATCTCGGATGAAATAAATTTCTAAGCCACCTTTCCTCTTCCTTGATTGCCTTTTCGGCGACTGAAGGAACGGATGTTGCTATGTATAGCATTTGTGGAATAATTTGAGTATTATATAGTACCACACGGTCATGAAGACTTTGGTTCTTCCCGGTTTTACAAAGTTTTTGTGCTTTTATGAACCGATGATCCCAATTTGAGACTGCAGCTCTCGTTTTTCTCCCATGCAATACCTAAGATATTGATTTGATCAACAACTTTACAGCCACCTATAGTTGTAGACTTTAAATTAGGTTTTTTAATAAAAAGAAAGTAATTAACATATGAAACATTCATTTTTAAAAAAATCCTCAAATCTATATAAAAATTGTTAACCAATGGTCTCTAAGCCTCAGCATTTCCTCAAGTATAGTTCAATACATTAAGCCCTCTTTATTTAAACCGCTCCAAGATACATTTATGTATGCTGTATTAACACCCGGGACTCCGACATGGTATCCTTCAAGATACACCACTCCATTATGAAAGCCTAAAAAGCTCATGAAAGTCGAACAGATTCAGTCATAAAACATAACCAAGTATTTCATCTAGGAATAAATGTGAATACTTAACAGATTTACCGCCAGGTGTCGTTAGTTAATTATGCAATAATGATTCCTGGTCCGTTTTGAATGGATTCTACCCACAGAGAATACATATAATTTTCGAATAATAGTAGTAATATGTAAGATGTATGTGTGTATATAATATGTACACAGAGTAACCTCTTTAGATGCCCAAAGAAGATATATACAAAATAATGATAAAAGTTATAAACCGGTTTGGCAGCCTCTGCAAGCATAATAATAACATTTTCTGAGTGCGTGTGACTGGATTATTGTATTGATACACACACACACACACACAACTGAGCAAAGGCAATTCCTACCATCCAAAAAAGGTAGAGAGAAGATGACTTCTCCATGTTTGAAAAATCGTTTTATACCATAAGAAAAAGAGAGCTCCACAAACCAGTTGTCTTTTCTGAGACAATAACTTCTGTCTCTTCAAACTTTTATGTATAGGGTCCTCGAATAATTGAGGCATTGATTAAGAAAGGCATAGTATGAAAAAGTTTTTGAGTATGTATCTAGAGAGAGGCGTAGTCCTTTCTGCTGAACTTGTATCCTTAAGATTTCAGATAATTTGAGAAGACTTGAAGCATTGTCGAACAATAGATAAGATGGCTATTCCATGTATTTAAAAGCCTTTTATTATGTGACAAGAGACAAACGGAGGAAAAAGGACATACAGGTCTCGGATGGATCAATAACTCGCATCCTTAAAAATTTGAGGGTATCTTCAAAAATGATTGAAAATGACGATTATTTCATGTTTGAAAAGCCTTGAGTATACTATGGCGGAAAATGTGGAGTAACGGGAGACGCCAATCTCAGCTAGACTAATAATCCTCAAGGATATAAGAGTATCCTTTAGGATACTTGAAGTATCGTCAAAAGTGATTTTATGATGGATAAACCATGTTCGAAAGAGACTTCATTATTAGAAAAAGTTCAAAATGTATTAACTGGACACACAAATAAATGAGAGGTTTTGTGATGATTTTTAAGCCTTTTTTAATGAGGTATCACTCAACCTTTTAAACAATGTTACATATCCCCGCCTAAAAAGACTTTTTGTATACATATATATCATTAAACAATAGCATAAAACTAAATACCAATAGATTTTAAGCATCAAGTTATTTTATATATAACTGCGTTGCAGCAACCATATTATTACTTTTATTTCAAAATTTATTCAAAATATAAACAAAATGGTGGCCAAATGTTTTTCTTTCCTTTCTTAAAACATATTTTTTTTCTGCTTCGAGATAATTATTTTTTATTTGTAATAACTCAAGAGTTTTTAAAAGGGAATCTTTGATATGGACACAAGTAAGCTTTTGAAGTAGCAGCAATTATAATTTAACTTCTGCACAAAGTAGAACATAAAAGGCCGTCAAATATTCGCATTTTCTTTCCTTTTTATTGTACTTATATGGCGTACTTATAACACAATTCCTCTAGAGTTTTTAGGAGGAATCCTTGAGAGGGACTCAAGGGCCAAGACTTCCTTCCCCATCAGTCAATGAACTTGGCAATTTTTACTTCTCTCTCTCTCTGTATATTATTATGATTATTGCAGTTTTTTTTTCTTTTTCTTCTTCTTCATATCTTGAGGCTGCTCCTCTTCCTAGCCTAGCTTACCCTCACTTATCAAACCCCCCGTGAGTCTCTATATTAGACTGCCATGGTAGGCGTCTTCCCTCATCATGCAAGGAAGGATCTCCACTCAATTGCAACACACGGAAATCCCTGCAGGGGGTCTATTTTTTTCTCTTCTTCTTCTTTACTCCCCTTCAACTTCTTCTTGTTCTCCTCCTCGTAGTAGTAGGAATATTCTTCTTATTCTATAATATAAATAGTAGTACTTCTTTTTCTCTTTCTATTCGTCGTGTGGGTCTCTTTTTTTTCGCAAACTTTTCCCCCCCTTTTATGTTATGTGTTTATGGCATATTATATCTAGTTTTCATTATTATTCTTGCTCTGTTACTCCGCCAATACTATCTTACTATATGTTGTTGTAGTTGTATAATATCAGTGCGTACATAGATCAGAGATGTATATATATATATATATATATATATATATATATATATATATATATATATATATATATATATATATATATATATATATATATATATATATATATATATATATATATATATATACAGGGGCGGAGTGGCCAGCGGGAGTACCGGGACTATTCCCGGTGGACTGCTGGCCTCAAGAAAAATAAACGGCCGTTGACAGCTTCCCAATGGCATATTGGGGCCTGTATAAGGCTGCCGGGAGCCTAAATGTCCCGGTGGATAAATTCTTCCCACTCCATTCCTGTATATATATATATATATATATATATATATATATATATATATATATGTATAAGGCGTAAATAGGGATTATTCGTAAGCCTCTGGGGGTTATTATAGTATAGGTATTGAGGATTCAAGTCACAGACACGACAATGAGCAGCCCCTTGGAATAACCTGTCAGATCCATATTGATATAAAAATAAAGAGAGGTAATGTTTTGAGAAACTATCAGATGTTGATGGAGGCCCAATCAATGATAGTCTTTTTGATGCTTGTTTTATTTCAATTATCTCAGGACATATATAGATGATCTGTTTTTTTGTCCTCCTTCCTCGACTGTAGACGAGCTCACATATGTCTCTGAATAAGCTCTCTCTATTTTTATCTCTCTATGGTCACAATTATTGCAGTATGCGTATTCATTTGGATGGTAATTGGGTTCCCAAGTCCTAATATTAGTTTATTGATCATAGGGTCCATTGATATTTTTTCTCCCTCAGGTTTTACAAACCAAAACTATGGTAAATTGAGGTTTACTGGTCCCTCGAGTCCTACAATTGGTAATTATCAAATATTTCTCCAAATGAACATTGAGTTCCTGGACTAAAAATGAGTATGGTTTTAAAGAGTAGCGTCATACTCGGGGTCACTGGATTTGCATGACTGGTTTACAAGCAAGCGTTCCTCATGTATATATAATTATGGTAGTTTAGAGGGTCGAATCGTTCATAAATCGAACATCAGTTTCTGGAACTTAGAATTGTGTCGTTTGTATTCCCTTGGGTTCGTCATATCATTATAGTGTTTGCGACGTCCAATCGTATTTTAAAGAAACTCGGGGTTCAAGGTGTCTCAGTTATGTCTAAATAAGCGTCACTGGGCCCTTGGCGCATTTGGATTGCAGACCCAAGCGTGACAGGATGCTTGAATTGTATCATGCCAATACAATATTGCCCGTTTCGGATTAATGATCTTCCTCTAATGTAATAACGGATTCTTAGATTTAAAATTATGTCAAATTTAAGTCTCCAAATAAGTATACTCCATAATATTTCGAATTTCAAATGTAATAAATATGCCATATTTGGGGTTAAAAAACCCGCTAGAGAGACTAAGGAGCGATTATCTATATTCTATCGTAAGATATATGTAAAGAAAACTAGCAAATCAAAACATTTAATATCATTCACCAAATTTGGATAAGGATCTTTTGAAAATTAATTTATCAATAGATGTAAGATATTTAAATATTCCTGAGTGATTAAAGCTGGTACAAAAATTGTTCTGACCGTCAACAACTTATTTTTGTGATCCATATGTGTATGTACCATGTATACAACCACTGGGAATGTCAAAATAAGAAGGAAAATGGTGCTTTGAGATGGTTGAACTATTATGGTATTGACACTTATTTACATTGACGTCAGAGATGCCGTATTTGGCGTATTTTCTCCCCTAATGCTTATTTGGAGTAACATATAGTTATAATTTTATTAGAGGGACTAAATTGCCCCTTATTCATTCATCGGATGACGATGTGGCTCAAACAAAAACTAATTCCTACACGACGTTATAGTAAATAGATGATTACGTCATAATGTAGTTCTGATTTTATGCTATTTGTGTTGTTGGGAGAGGTTGGGAGGGAAGCTATATTACCTGGCCAATGGTACCAGATAAATGAATGACATTGTTTTTTTCTTCATCTGTATTTCAGTTCTTAAATAATAGTCGAAGTAGTTGTTTATACAGGACATAAGAAGATATTTTAGTAGTAAAATGTTGTTTTTATTCTAAATATGCTATCATTTATACAATAGCTTAATGAACCAAGTCCTTATTGGTATCTCTAAATAAATAACTTTTTGTTGTGAGAATGATTGATGAGGCAACAAGTACCAAGCGGGATAGCACAGTGCGTTCAGATCTCCATATTGAGGACTCAGGATCGACTCCGAGAGTGGAAGGTGTATTATGGTCAACATTATTGATAAGTGTATCCTATGTTCGATAGAGCAATTTATACACTTGTATAGTCATTTATATCTAATATTGAATTTATATCTATATTTATATCTAGGATTGAATTCCATCTACCAACATCTCTCTATTTGGCCCATCGTAACAAAAGATGAGTTCTTCCAAACCACAGAGATACAAAGATAAAGAGAGCTCATTCCCTCTAATAGCAGAGAAACATCGTTCAGCTGTATTCTGGACACAATGACGTATTTCTCTGAAGAATCCAATAAACTCTCTGTGTCTTTATATCTCTATGTTCCAATCTCCCCAATAAACTTTTTTTGGATATTCTCCTTCCATTATACATCCCCAATTCAGAGTTTTGATCAATTTATCAACAGATATGAAGAAACAAAAACATTCCTTACTTCTCTGAGCATGAACATTTGTTTTATTCAATTCGTATTAATAAGTGATATAATGAGAGCCAATTCATAGGATTTGGGTAAATACATGAGACCCATAAGACAATATAATATTTTTAAGGATGATTTTCTTCGCTCTGAATTAATGTTGACACCTCAGTAACCAACCGCGAATAATGTGATGCTTTGTTTCATAATATCAACATCTTTTTGAATTATTCCCTCTTCTTTTCTTTCAACCAATCACGTGTCGAGAAAAAAGTTCCCCTTTTGTTATCCTTGCCCATCATTTCATGTAAGAGGGGAATTGTTCCTTTGTCTCTCTCTTTCTCTCTCTTGCATCTCTGACATAAACATATGAATTAGGAATGAAATGGCTTTTTGGCAACTCCGTTAAGCACATTATTTCTCTCTTTCTCTCTAGCTCCTTCTTGATCATCAATATAATTGATTTCACTCACTGTGTGTGTGTGTGTGTATCTTTCTTCTTCGGCGCCGAACTGACTCAGTATGTCAGTCAGAAGGAGAGAGAAAATTGACGTTGAGTAGTAAGAATGAATTGTACTTTAAAATATCTACGTACATCTGTAATTATAGCAAAGAGAGTAAACGGAAGGGTTCCTCTGAGTCTACCTTGGAAAAAGCTATTTCCCTCCTTTTTATTTGAAGCATCCTTCCTCTACGAGCCATTTTTATAAAGCGGTTCTTTGTTTATATATATTTAAACAACATGATGACATCATATTTTAATGGTAAATGCGTCTTTATTATTTTAGACAGTTTATATAGATACTCTAATACTTTTGAATTCGTGATATTATGTTGTTACATTAATTTATTCTTACGTCAGAGATGAAATAGACATACTTTAGAAAGAATCAAGAGCCGCTGTGCTATTTATCTTTGAGGCATTATTAATTACTACATGTAAAAATAATTCATTAATTAAAAAACTATAAAATCTCTCTCTATCATTAGCTTTTGTTTTGGTCTGTTGCTCAACCTATATATATATGTTTGTTTAACTCCTAGGTAAACCCCACCACACCAGAACTTAATCCGGTATCAGCCGGTGAAAGTTTACTTAGGAGCTAAGATCTTTATTATTGAATAAATTTAATTTACAAAAAATATCAAATATTTCAAGCATTGAGCTTCCATTGTGTCTTCTTAGCTTTGGACTCCTCAGCGAGCTGGTACATCTCCTTTACGGTGCGGGCACAGTCAAAAATTAGATGAATCGGCGTTTCCTCCTCCTCCTTGCCTAGACGACAAGTTGAACTTTCTGCTTTTCCTATCTTGAATAGGTGACTGTTAAGACCAATATGGCCGCTAACAATGGCCACAATATTCATGATTTGGTGTCTTTTGAATTTATAAATGGTATTCTTTAAAATTGGCTCTCCAATAAATATCTTAGAATGTCGGCAAGTTTTTAGGTTTCGCCAGTCTTTTTTCCAAAAAATCATGCTGCTCTCACGTAGGGCAGCCTTGCATTGACACATAGAAATTGGGAAAGTATATATATATATATATATATATATGCTGGAGAATGTAGTTACGACTCCGTTATTCAGTGACAAGTTGATTTTATGTTGTTTAACACTCAATATTATTTATAGACCCAAGTTTACTCAATCGTTATCTTTGTTTGTTTGTTAGCAAATAACGCCATGAACCAATGGACTTTGTTGTGCCAAATGTATGTATTCATAAACCTAATAAAACATCTTCAAACCTAAGGGCCTATCTTCATGTTTGTCCCTAGGCTACAGCCTAGAAAGATTTGTGCATTCATCAAAATAGATTATTGTTGTCCTTGTTGGAATATCTCCACGTTCAAAGACCAGATGATGATACTGCCAAAACAATGAACATCACTGACGCTACGCTATGCATGAGTAAAGAAAACAGATTCAATAAACTTGAGCACTTGATCTGGTGGGAAAAAGTAGCATTTTTATATAATCAACAAAACTACAATGAAATTATATACGAGTTCTCCATTGAGACAAGCGGATCTTTTATATTCTGACAATGTATTATTGGATGATGAAATATATATGTGAATAAGTATTAATGAATCCGTTCCCTGGAAATCCTCTCTAACACTTTGCACATATTGTTTTCCGCCTAACATTTTTGCAAATATAACTACGAATATTTCATTTGTGGAGCAACAAATGTTCTAATATCAATAGTTGAACTCCACTATGGCCGTAAGAAATGGGGCTTAACATAAATGTATTCCGGTGGCCAGACTATCTTATTATATGTCTATTGTTTTGTAATGGTGTACTTCTTTAACACATAAATATTATTAATATTATAATTAAAGTGTTTAAGCTATGCAATTATTCCAAGTAAAAAAAACCACCCGTTCTAAATAATCATGGTCTGTTTATGCATTATTTTGATCTATGCAATTATTGTATTTACACTTATTATATAACTATTCATACAAAATGAAAATTCACATATTACAGGAAAACATGAATTTATATGCTCATAAGAAAGGTTTTGTAGTGTAATAAGCATTTAGGCACTGCATGACTGTTTAAAATGTTCCTCTATATATATCAAATAATAAATTGTTTCTTCTGACATTACTTATATGATTATGAGTGATTGCTTATGGAGTAAATGGCAATGCATTCATAATGAATAAATGAGAAAAAGGAAAAAAGAGTTGAGACTGTCCTAAGATCTATAATTTAGGGGTGATAATCCTCTTATTTGGGATTGAAAACTGTTAAAAAGAGTTCCTATTTCGTTAGAACAATTTGTATCAATTAAAAAAGTATATCTTTAATCCATCTTAAAGATGATGAATATTGGTGTTCAAACAAACAAAATATGTATATTTCCATGGAAATTGTATATTTAGAGGTATAGGTTGCGTGATAGTTGTGTAAAATATTAGTATTTATTTATACCACTTGTATACACATTCCTAGACTCGATAATGATTGCAAGGGGCCAAATGCCGCGCACAGGGCTGTGCAGGTCGCCATAAATGACGCCGCCAGGAGCATCATTGGATGTAAAAGACGGGATCACATCCACATCGGGGATCTCCTGAGAGAGCAGGCCTTCTTCCTTCAACGATGTGGCCGCCAAGACGGTGGCCATGGTGACTTGAAAATGCTTCTACTCCAACGACGGGGGCGGCGGTGCCAGGAACCCGGTTGGTGATTTCGTCTTCCCCATCCAGAGGAGGCCCATGAGGTCCACCACTCCAGTGGCGTATCCACTTGGGAGGGAGACAGCTACTTTTGCTTGCCACGCAATATCAGTGTGGAACATGTTTAAGGCCTTGAGGTTCGGCCACGACCCTTCACACTGCCAGGAACGTAGCTAGGGTCATTGGACGCAGCGTCCCTATATAATCCATTCTGCATTGGCACTTTATTTTTATTTATTTTTTATCTAATTCTATTGTTTTTATTTATTTTTTAGACTAGTACAAAACGTAACACATGTGCCCAATGGCAAATATACTCGATTACACACACACATATAGCACTGTATGATATAGGTATGTAACCAAAAAATTACTCCATTTAGAGGTGTTGTTTTGGTAACGTACCCTCATTTTATTAATTGTTTTCCCTCTGTGATTTGAGTAAACATTGTTTATTCAATATAAACTTTGGTTTACCATCCAAAAAACAACTATTTGTTTATTTATTTCAATGACGTGAATTGTTTTTTGTGTTTTTTGTCGTTTCTCCTCAAATATAAATTAAGACAAGGAATTTTCGACCTTGGCTTCTTTTTATTGGTTCAGCAACTTTAAGAATTTTATGTATATGGTTTAGTTAAACATTTATCTTGTCTTCTCTTATTGAGTATTTTGTTCTGCCTGTTATTTATGTATGTTCATGGGTATAGTAAATAATACAATTTATCTATAAAAAACACGAAAAGAAAGAGCTCATCACGTCATGAACTTATTCTTTATTTTATTTTCTCGCTCATAGACATATTATTTATATCTTTCAATTTATTTTTTTCAAATATAATTTTACTTCCTTTCGACTAAAATTGTCCTATATTTTTGAAAAATATACTTTTTATTCATATATGAACTTATTTGGAAATATCAAAAACATGCTTGATATATTTTCAACTAAAGTGTTTTGTAATATTTTTATAAAATGTCTAGTGTTGGGTGTTTCATTGATTTAATTTTATGTTGTATTAATAAACAACATTAAAATAAAGGTTTGATCATAGAGAAAAACATAATAAAATTGTAAATATATGGTTGCATAAGAAAAGTAAAGTTCCAGAACACCGATAAAAAGATGAGAGTATTAAAGTGACCCTCTTAATGTCACAAATAAGGGAATCAAAAATATATGTTTGGTTTAATTGCTTTATATATACGTCGCATATAAATATGTGCTTTGGAGTGTTAGTTAAATATATATTCCAGCAAACAAAATGCTCTAAATATTTGTTACTTAATATATTTATTCAAATCCATAAATATACATAATGAAACAAAAAAACAATAGGCTAAGAATTATGCTATGTCGATACACCTCACTAGTAATTTTACATGTATGTGTATTTCATATATTATCAATTTAGTGATCCAATTTGTCTAACGTCTAGCTTAAAAAGTATATGAATATACTGTTTCAACTAAACAGAAGAAATATATATATATATAATAACCTAAAACTCGAAATCTCCTAAGAAAATTCCAATCAGTTTTTTATTGATCTTTACGAAACTTTTCACATATCTTCGAAGAAGAGTGAAAATACCTGGATGATAAAATACGTCATACGTCATATTTAAGTGGGTTATTGTGAGAAATAGCAAAATAACCTTTGAGAATAAAAAATCCCTTAGGCAAGGACACATCCTTTGTAATTTGAATACTTAGTATCCCTTAAAAACCCTTTTGTAACAGTAATATAATTTTTTTTAAATACTATAATATTTATTTATCAAAGGAGCAATAATTTCTAATAAAAATAACTTGATATATTAATGAATCGTGTTTATTACTATTCTTTTTTTTACCAATCACGTTTAAAAACGTTCCATATTGGTGCATGGATAGCATGTTGAAGTCTCACCCACTTGAGAAAAAGCTCTTCTTAGATAAGGCGATTTTCAATTAGGCTCTTCATAAGGAAGATATTTCATACATTCTGTAGGCTAACTGTTTAAAAAATGTAAATCATAGGGGATGGTGCAAGTCCATCACAACAGTTAGACAAAGCTATAATGAAAAATGTATCCTTCCTCATTTGCTTGTAGATTACTTTTTGGAAGTACAACAGAGATACAATTCTCTAATTAGCCAGAAAATAAATATATATAACTTTTTATTTTTATTATAATAAGCTAATACTTTTAAATAGAATAACGGATCGACTGAATTATTTTTCGAAACTAATATTATGGGATAGGAAAATTCAGTCCTCTATAAAAATGGTACTTTGTACGATGAAGCCCCATGGGTTGAGGTTGCGTTATTGATTTATATATTCCGTATAGTGTTTTCTGGCCTTGTTTAGTGTGAAGAAGTAATAAACATCCGAGGAAAGAAGAACAAGGGGGAAAGAAAGGCTTATTCAGGATTGATAGTTGTTTTATTTCAATTGTTATGTAAAGTATGATCAAATAGTATGTGATTTCTCTGGCTCATAATAACAATTTCGATTATCACTAATTTCTGACAGCAAATGCAATTATCAATCCTGAATAACCCTTTTTTCTTTATCTGTCTCTTTTTCTTCTTCCTTATAATATTTTGACCAACCATGCTTTATACGGAGTATATAAGCTCAATAATCTATATAATAATTCACCAATCTCTGTCCGTCCGTATGTCCGAACTCTATCTCTTCCCACATTTATGGTCAGATTTGAACTTTGAAGGTACCTATGGGATTCTTGGGTCAAGGCGGACCTAATAAAACTATTTACAAAGTGATGGGACCAGAAATGAAAAAAAAATGTCATGAATTATGATCAAGGAGGTAGAGAATTGAGCTTGATAAGCTTCAAAACACTGAACTTTTGCCTCCTCTCTTATATTCTTTAAGGTCTGTTTCACTCACAAACTAGCTCCACAACCTACCCATACCCGAAGGGCGAACATATGGGCGCCGTAAGCGGCCAAATATGCGATTGCAACATTAATAATAGAGTATTTATCTTTATAACTGCCTAAACTAGTGGTTAAGAAAAATATTTATTAACTTATTTGTAGTCAAAACCAATTATCCTTTCAATGACATATTCGAGCATACAAAAAATGGTAGAGCCATAATGTCACAGGAACAAATCGGTACGTATTAACTATTGGACACTTTTCAATAACATTATTGGCTCAAGGAACATGAAGTCGGTCAAAGTCGTTGGGCATTATCTTTTATCCCCTTAAAGTCACAACAACAAAGTCCTCCGTCATCGCCTCCGATCTGTGCAATTCGCTTCCTGGGTTGAGGACTGCCCTCACACGTAGAGGAGCAATAGCAGCTGCCACATATGTTCAAAATTAGCTTCGACGGCCACTTTTATTTTTTATTGCTTGATTTTGATTTTTTTTCCCCACTTTTTGATATATTTTCTTTTATAAATTATATGTTATTAAATAATTAACATTATCTTTAGCACCATAACTAGTAGAAGACTAAGTGTTAAATGATATAAAGACGATAAAATAAATATATGAAATCACACAAACTAATAAAAGCGATTTGCATTATGAAATAAGACATGAAAAAAGTATGTATATTTTTGAGAACTATTATAAAGCAGCCTAAAAGAATATTTGTGTCCTTGCTAATTGTGGATGTCATGATAATAATTTGCAGTCTGAGCATTAGCTATGATAACAACAAAAAAAGGAAAACCTATCGCGTTGATTTGTAATATGTCATGTTTGTTGTGAATATCACCATTGTTATACGATAGATCTGCAATACAAGTAATTTTAAAAAATCCTCCCACTTACGAAAGCATCCAAAAGGGCTTCTGAATCTGAATCATATGATGTAAACTCAGATTGTACTGAATTCTGAATTGATAGAATGCAACCAAGGTCATTTTTGGATTTATCATCTAAAGTTTTACTAAACTTAAAAGTACTATTTTACTCTGAAGCGAACAAGTCATCTTCTACAGGCGAGTGAAGTTAATTGATACAAAAAAGCTATGAAATAAGCTAACAATACTCACTCCCTTTCTTGCTTTGTTTTTACTGAAAACTTTGTTTTATTAAAAAACATCAAACATACGTCTGGTAGTAAATTAGATTTCCTTTAAATTAATAATAATTATTGAAGTCTGTAACGTCCACCATTTTGAAGAAATTTGCGAAAAACTATATTTTTACTAAATTTTTAAAACTTTGACCTCGTTGCGCGACCTCGTAATGTTGACCGATTTTGTTCAAACTTTGTATGTCGTCTTCTTTTATCACCAAGAAACAGAAAATGCTCAAAGTCGCTAACATTTCAAACATTTGAAAAATAAGAACAACCCTAATATATATATATATATATATATATATATATATATATATATATATATATATATATATATATATATATATATATATATATATATATATAATGGAAACAGCAACAGAGATTATATGATCTATAATTGAACATAATAAAACAACTATAAAACACAATCTTAAAATATGTATATAGTTTATTTTATAACTAAATAAAGACCGATTCACCCATAAAACTATATATTGCAAATGACAGAGATGAAAACAAAGATAATACAAATTGTTTCAAGTAAATTTTTATATGATACAAGCTTTTCATGTGCCTAGTTTTCATACTGGCTTAAACATGATAAAAATAATTTATTTTCTGAAGTTATTGAGGAGTACATGGAGGTCCTTTCATATGCAAATATAATAAAACATAGTGAGAGCTATAACGTTGGATTATCTATTCTCTAATCTAATAATTATTTTGTATAATTAAAAACATCAGCTTTTAGTATGAATGTACCTAGTATGTATTATGCATGAATTTTAACAATTTTTTTGTTACTTATTTAAGAACAAGGTTCATTCATTGTTTTTATAACTGCGAGGAAATGTTTGGCTGTTCCCAGATAAACATCACCACATCAGAACTATTTTTGGTATCAGCCGGCAGAGGTCTCTATCAGAGGTATTAGTGGTGATTCTTAAATAATATTTATCCTACAACGGCTATTTGAACCAAACTGACCATATTGAATCGCCATTTTTAAGCATATTCCATAATGTCTCAACATGATGAAAGTGATTATAAGGACCTTCGTAATTGATATTTTTTCCAAGCAATGCTCGGATAACATTAATAGGAACATATAAACGCCATATATGTATTGCCTGACATCGAATTCCTGATTTCGTGTTTCTTTAAGCCTTATCTCCACTGTCTTGAAATCCATGCAGAGGAATGTGAGAATAGTTACACTCTCAAGGGAGACATTGAATTGGATGTCAGAGATATTTTAAATATTCTTTCCAATAATACTACAGACCACACGAATCATTCATAGTTTTATTTTGTTAGTTGGATTTGGATGTCACCATAAAATAATTAAACATGGGTATCATATCCCATATTATTTGTTTTGTTGTATTGACTTATTAAAATTTATAAAGTGAATATAAAGAAATTATAAAATGGATATTCACTTACATCAACTTTGCTGAAAGGCCCTTTAGTGTTAGATCAACATTGACGGTTCTGCCAATGTTGACATTCATATGACTGAGTAACTCTCACAGGTTGATGACTATATCAACCTTGCTCCTATTTAGGAGTGACTCCTCTCAAACACTTGGCCCTAAATCACATCTGATATCACGCTGTATATGTTCTTATAATGGATACCATAAAAACATTTCATTCAAGTGTGCAATATATATATATATATATAAATCAAAAACTTAATCAAACAATTTTAGCAATCATTGAGTCAGTGCATAACCTATTCAATATTCTGCCCAATTCCAGGCGTTAATAGAAACGAATGAATCCCTCAATTCTGGAAAAATGTGTTTATGAGGACCTATTCATTTCATGCATATATATAAAAGCTATCGTTTGAAAGATAAGAGTTAAAAATTTGTAATTAAATAAAGCTCCAGTCTATCAGAGCATATAAATAATTATCTTCCTCTTTTTAAAAGATATAACTATTTATATAAAAACACTTAGTAAATTATCTTATATGGGCTCGCGCCCAAACCGGTTTTTGTTGACTCTCTAATTGGATGATAGACTCTAAGTCCTTGATAATAAACATATGTATTATAAATAAAAATAAGAGGACGTAAAGACCTATAATTGTTCAAGTCTCAAGTGTCAAGACTTTATAATTTCACCAGCATATAAATATTATAATTATGTCGTCAGCTGTTGTTTACACGATAGAAAATGAGCAAAATGGCTGCTGAAGCTCGAGGTTCCGTGTTTTCGTATTTTTTCTTCTATCTAGGAGAAATCATATACAGGTGTAGCACCAAATCAATGAGACTATTGGTGGGACCCAAAAAGTGTTGTGACGTCACTATGGATGCATAGAAATGACTAGTTATTGAAACCCGTACTAGAGTCCAAATATGTTATGATATATCTGCTGATGTGCCAACTATTTATCCAGTCAATAAAATAGGTTGGGGATCCTTGACGAATTGCAAGCAAATATTTTAGTTTTTTCAATGATTTTGTGCTTCCCTGTTTATGCATTAAAGTAGCTCAACTCCTTACTTGTCACTTCTTCATGAATATCACGATTTTTATTTCTTAATCATAGTTCCATAGTGACGTTAATACATTTGTTATTCATATCAATTAGCCCCCAAAAGTAGCATTAAAGGGACTACTTTTGTAAAAACAAACTATCATCAAAGTGAGTTTTTCTAGCCCAGACATTTATTTATTATGCGAACGCTTGATCGGGAGAAAATATATTTTTTTAATCAGTATGATTGCTTAATATAATGAATGGTGTAAATTTTTGAATAAAACCCCCGCATTCCAATTAATACAAGAAGAAAATTTGGTTGCTATTTTGTAAAAACATATTTGAACAGCTTAAATACATATACAAATATGGCATATATGACTCGAAGCAAACATAGAGTATCGTTGTTTCAAACCAATCTATTAGTGTCAACTAAGTTAAATGTTGGCTAAACCATTACAACAACTATCACAATTAATCAATTTGCGTCAATACGATTATTCACTTCTTTCCTCACGATGTTATATTTAGCAATCTTATATAAGGAATTGCTGTGACACTATTACCTTCATTGACATAATAAACACTGACCTATGATAAGAAACAACAACAATAAAGTACTTTAGTTCTGATGTTTCGATAAATAAATTCAAACACAAATTTAGTAAAACCTTTAAGTATTGTATTGCTTGTTTATAGAATATAATGTTTTTTCTCTACAACATCTTATTTTTTAATACTAAAAGTGTAATTTTCATTGTACGAAAAAACTTAGAGAAATACAAACTAAACCAGATGATAAGATTAAGATTATGGATGGCGTAAAAACTCATGGACGGTGTGGTGACTACATAGAGATATAAAGACAAAGAGAGCTTGTTGGATTCTTCAAAGAAGTGTGCCATATTCCCCAATATAAACAAATCCTTCTATCTCTATGATCAACTTACGATGACGTAGATCAAATTACTTTGTTTATGTCGGGCACAGAAATACAGCTGAACGATGTTTTCTCTGCTTTTGAAGGGAATAAGTTCTCTATATCTTTATATCTCTATGGGTGATTATAATGAAGAGCAAACCAGTAAATAAAATCAGGGTATTAAGACAATAAAAATATAAACAAAGAATATGATTTAACATTATAAATTGTCGTCTGGCGCTCATGATAAGAAGTCAAAGATTTGAGGAGCTCGGAATTCATGCAGAGCAGAGAAGTGATGCCAGATGCTATATTACTTACATTGAATCTGTATTTTTACAAACTTTATGAACTGTATTTTTACAAACATGCACTTTATGATGCACTGTGTGTAACATCTCATTCTGAAAAACCGTCTGGTGGGATCCTTTGTTCTGATGTATTCCTTTAATTACCGTTGAGATTGTTTTTTTAAAGAATGGTTTAAGTCCCTTAATTAATGTGCAACCGTAGTTTTGTTCCTCCAGATTGCGTAATTATTTCATATATCTCCATAAATGCACTTTGTGTTATAGGATGATGATGTGATCTGAAATTTTAGAAGGACTTAGGTCCATCTGCAAAAAGAAACTATTTCTATATTTTAGACCCTTTTTGGAATCCTTCTAGGTTATTATCCAATATCAACTGCTGTGGCCTAATTGCTACGATAAACAGTACGGCACGACTGAATATAATTGAAACCCCAGGGTTTTGGAAGTTTTCTTAATATAAGTTCCACAGAACCAAAAACTTTGGCCAATAAAGCAAGTGCTAAGTTTTTGTTATTTTGTTTACCTTTCTCAGTAGGACTGTTCTTCTTTTCTTATATCAAAGGGGAAAAAGGCAGGGGCTATATTATATTAAGGGATACCAATTGTAGACTCCGTTCCAGAACATGATTGGTAGAAGGAAGAGGAGATTTAATACAATCAGAATAAAGTTGGCTTGATAAAACCATACATTTTTTAACTTGTTGGTGAGGGAACGTCAGAAGAATGATCATTCGTAATAACTCAAAGAAGAAGTACATTTTCTCGAGAACCTCGATAGTTGTCAATGCCAAATCTTAGGAATCCACTATTCCTATATTATTTACTTAACACATCAAACTAAAAGATATAAGTAACTCTTCATTTACTTTTAAATAAAATCAAGTTACTAACTGAAGAAAGCTATTTGTGAGTTTGCAAGAACTACCATAAATATCCCTAATCATATGTCCAATCAATCCTCCTAATCATAATCATACGTTTCTATATACTCATTTAAAAAATATTTAGTTCTTATAAGTAGGGAAATACTAAAGCTTCGACATTTTACATGTTGATCATATGAAGGGAATGATGGGTTAAAGAAAATGGAGATTAGTTGTGCAACTTAATTTTAGTAAAAGAGAATAACACACAAACTTTATTTTCTCCTTATCCGTGTTATGCTTTGATCCTCTCAGCATGAAAAACATTATCATCTTCAACTCCACTCTGCTCTTGAATAAACTATATCCTGGATAAATATACAGTGATCCATGACAAAAGTATTAATGCATTAAAATTTGCACTAAATAAATCATCTCCATTTTGTATAAAACATTTTCCACATAATTTACAATAAAATGATTCATATACCATAAAAAACATTTAATCGGCTAAATAAATATCTTATCAACTCGATAATATATATATATATAATATATATATATATATATAGGCGAAGGGGAGATGTTTGGTTTGAGGGGGAAGCATTCAATTTGCCGGAATTTTAACGAGAAAGCTATGTAGATTAACATTTTCTTTAAATTAATTACATACTATTCAATATATGTAATTATTTATTCTGTTATACTTCAAAATCAGGTTACTTTCATAATTTCATTTTTTGTCTTCAACTGAAATGCCCGAATACCTCAACCGACTTGCCTGAATTTGATAACTCACCCGAATTTTCGGGGGCAGTTGCCCCCCCCCCTGCCCCCCTGTCTCCTACGCCTATATATATATATATATATATATATATATATATTGCTGGTGTATAAGTCATTTTAATAATAAATCATGTAGAGACAAAAAGCTATATACGAAATGGAGATATTTTTTTCGGTGAAAAAATACACATGAATATATGAAAGGTTTTGTTGATTTTGTCTATGATCCTAACTTATACCAGGATATATCTCTATGATCTATAGTTGATTCGTCATCGCCATTTCTTTGGAGGAAAAAAATACAAATCAGGAGAAATAGGGAGGAGCCACAAGGTGATTTGTACACCTTCCCCCCCCCCCCCCCCTTTTGGCACTCCTCTCTCTCTCTCTGCATGTCTGTCTGTGTTTTACCTACCCATTATCAACACACACACACATACAATATTCTTTACCCCCATCTACGATGTGTCTAAAGTCGAATTAGAAAGAGAAAGAAGAACAACAAAAAAGGTCTGAGGAGGTGAGAATCAGGCACAAGCCCGCAGTGACTTCTCCCGAACAATTAAGAAAGGTGCTTCTCTGCCTGACTGCCTGTCTGCCTCCCTCCCTCCCTGCATGCCTGCTTCATAATAATAAGCAATATAATCCCAACCTAGCAGGTAGGAGCAGCTCAGCTCCTTGGCCAATGGAGTAAAGACGCTCTTCGGTCCTCCTCCCACAAGACTTTTCCTTCTCTCTTCTACCTGCCCTCAGGAGGATTTAAAAAATACGTAGCCAAAAAATTAACAGTTCTTCTCCCCTCCTCATTTATAATTACGTTGAAGGATATATATCCAGGCTGGATGTATGTACTATCATCAATGCGTACAGCATATTATGTTGTCTAGGTAACTAAATGGCGTATAAGGGAATAAATAATTTAGGACAAAGTTAATGGTCAAAATAAATTAGAGACAGAATGGAACGTAATCAAAGTATTTACAAAAAAAAAAATTATTCATGTGTACATTCATATATTTTCTAAGATTTAATATATTTTTTCTTCATACATATTTAAAAATGAACTATTGATATAATAAATATATATAGTAAATCTAACACAATCTAAAAGAGTCATGGGATTCTCAAATCACTTATGTTTACAAATTTAGGTTGTTGTGATGACGTCTCACACAGGCTGCCAACTGCATTCTGGAAGAGTATTAATAGCCAACCTATTAAAGAAAAGGAAAAGAAAGAAGACGAAAGAGGGATTGACGTCACAAATCAACTATCGAACGTTATCCCTATTGTTGTTCATTTCTCCGACCCCTTTTAACTTTGAGCATTGTTCTTTTTCATTAACTTATAAATCAATAAATTGAGTTATGTGTATTTAAATAAATCTCATAATAGGAATATTTAATATAGGAATAATCAGTTTATTCATAGGTAACAATAGGGATAACGTTCGATAATTTGTGACGTCAATCACTCTTTCCTCTTCTTCTTCTTTCTTTCCTTTTCTTTAATAGGTTGGCTATATTAATACTCTTCCAGGAATGCAGTGGCAGCCTGTGTGAGACGTCATCACAACAACTAAATTTGTAACATAGGTGATTTGAGAAATCCCCGAGTCAATTTCATAATCATAAATTAAATTTCAGCTTTATATATTGAGCGTTTTCTTATCCATGAGTTATAATTCATGCAATTGGCCGTATTCAATGATTTATAATGAATCTTAGAGTGCATCCCTCATCAATACAAGTTTAATATATAATCATAAGATTCATCTGAGTCATTTTTTTAAATAAATTACATTAATTTCTTCAAAAAACAATATTAAAGAATCTAATTGTTTGACCATAATTCCCTTCGCCATTTCTTTTAGATATCAGGAATAATAATTTTTCAGCTAGAGACAGGTGTATGTCTAGGTTTTTGTACTCTTTATCGTCAGTGAAGGGAAGGTTGTACATTACAAAGATGTTTGCCACAGCTAAATATGTTTTAATGATGCCTTTACGAACGCATTAGGCACAAAAACACGAATAAACATAACTTTTTGAGTAGGTACTCAATTACCTATCCTTTTTCGATGTCACTATCCATCAAACGTCAGTTATGAGGACACACCATTCATTCAATCAGGGAACTTGCGAAATTTATTACTCCATTTAAATTATTTTATAAGAATATTCTATTCTATTGATTAAAATGTGAAAACCCCACTATATGTTCAATGGGCTTCTTATATATAGGTAGAATTTCACACAGCCATGTGTAAAACGATATCTTAATTCAGCTGTTTTTTTTAATCATTGGATTAAAAAGCACTTTAATTACTACAATGTTATTAATAAAAATCGAGAAAATAGTCTTGTCGAAGTAGTACTTTTTAAATATATTAATTTTGACTAAAAAAGTATTCGTATGAAGTATCAGTTAATCAATATATCAAAGAGACTTAGTTTATATATACAGCAATTAAAGCTTTAAAATAATCTTCAAAATAATGGGCTAAACTTTGAAAAACTCTATCCAGTACAATATTAATATAAATAGAATATGTTCTACTATATCCCACACAATCTTTCTACATATATGTGACGCATATTGTAGAGTTCTACAAATGTGCTCCATTAGATATAAATTGTATTATAATCTTTTTAAATGAAGAGTGGTTCTAAATAATAACACATAAATTAAACATCTCCTTGAATGAATGACGTCATACTAGTTACAAAACCTCGAATATAATTAATGCGCTCTTTCATATATATATATATATATATACTATTATACTGAAAATGGCTTATGCGATTAGATAATGATTATGTTGATTCTATTTTGAATCCACTGCATCAATATTAATCAGGCTCTATACCAAAGTTGAATATCATTATTTCATAATTTTTGCCCCCTGCCGGGAGTTGTCAGGGTAATTCACATACCTACATTTATGGATCGTCTGCTTCAACGTATAATACAACACACTTACATCTACATACATATGTAAGGGAAGGAGTAAGACGAAAATTCTATTGGAAGGAGATATATATTTTCAATTAATCAAGGAGGTGTTAATTACTTATCACACACAAAAAAAGCAAATGAAAATATCAGGTTGCCATGCATCAAAAGACAAATGTGTCTTGAAGGAAAAGAGGTGGTCCTCATCAAAAGAGGATAATTCTGTCTGAAGAAAGATGATGAAGAGATTGTCCTATTATGTTCATTGGAAATGAAAAACTGTTTCAAGGAAAGGTGTCTTTCCAAGTACTATCTAAATGCATCGTTTTTTCTAAATAAGGAGTGCAAAATGTGCACAAATGAATTTTTTTATTTACAGATATAAGAAACAGGGACACATCAGGCAGAAAATATTTTATACGTAGCCTTAAAAACATGAAATAAAATGCGTTAAAAGCATGTCTTTATATTGATAGTAAAGAAAAAAACATTGCCTTTTTCTATATTGTTTTTAAAAAATATATTTATTTATTTTATTATATATTTCTTAGCGTCATTATATATTTCTTATTCATGCGTCATTTTTTATTTGTTTTGGATAGGGACGTAATTTCGATTGTTTTATGACTAGCACATGAGCATTGGCTATCGTTAGGGAGCAGAAAGTATAATCTTTATCAAACTTGATTGGTTGAAAGAAAAGGAATAGTAATAAAAAGTATTTTGCATTATATACACATTACAACATTACTTCACTATCGGCTGTTGAGAATGAATATATGTATATTCAGAGATTCGAAATGAACCCCTTTAAAAATACTAAAGGTATCTGCTTATGGGTCTGTTTCTATTTGCAAATCCTTTAAAGCTTATATTTCAACTACTAATATTAATAAAAACCAGCCATACTCAGGGAAGTAAGAACTATATATTATTGTTTGTTCAACTCTGTTGATAAATGGACCATAACTCTGACTAATGGATGTAGAAAAGAAAGAAAGTTTTGTTACCAACTGAAAATTCTATTTGTTGGTGAATGTTCAAGAATAACCTTTTTTCGTATTCACGAGCTTGGACTTACGTGTGACAAACGCCCTGTTGATTTAACGCTGGGTGTTTTTGCTAAAATCTTTCTCAGCTCTGCCATTATTGACAATTGTCTGGATAAACCCAATACTACATGTACAATCCTTCTCGACAATTGACTCCCACGTTTTCATACATTCCTAATAGCATTTATACAAATACATATCACAAAAATACACCCTCAATACGGAATCCAAGGATCGAGGAGTTAACTCATAGCGGGCGACCATATATGATTATTCAAAAAGTAAAAAAGATTTAAAACCTAATTTGGGGGCTTAATTTCTTTATTTAATTTATAAATCTTAATATGGGATGTTCTTATAGTTTATTATGTTATATTCTTCCAGGGAGCGAAGATTAAAACTAAAAGTTTGTTATTTTCACGCAACTGCTCTTTTTTAATATTTGCAAGTGTGTTTTTTGAAGGAAAATATTTAATGGAAATGGGAAAAATATATTATAACACCTAAGCACGATTTATATCAAGAAAGGGTTCACTCCATTTACTTTAATGTGCTGCCTTTCCATTAATGTTACTTCAGAAAATATAGTCTATAAGTGAGTACGAACGTGAAAAGTACATATATCATATGAAGAAGAAATTAATGGATACAGATAAAATAGGTTATATCCCTAATTTTGTGACTAGTGCACACTAAAAATATTTATATGTTTTATATCTATATGTATATTAATTCACCAGTCTCTGTCCGTCTGTATGTCCGCACGCTATCTCCTCCCACATTTATGGTCAGATTTGAACTTTGAAGGTACCTATGGAATCCTTGGCTCAAGACAGATCTAATAAACTATTTGCAAAGTGATGGGACCAGAAATGAAGAAAAAAATTAGACCTTGTCTGATTTGAACTACCAACTTTTCAAGGTAAAAAGAGGAAAAAGAAAAGAAGGAGGAGGAGTTAGAGAAATAAAAAATAAAAAAGCATCTCATATTCTTTGTACAAAGTCAAACTTTTTATGAGGAATGTTTGTACAAAACAGAAAATTATTTTCTCTCTCCTCTTTTATATTTTTTAAGGTCTGTTTCACTCACAAAATAGCTCCCAAACCCTACCAATACCCAAAGGGCAAACATATGGGCGCCGTAGGCGCCAAATATGCGAGTATTTATTATTTCATTATTTTATATTTCTGCTCTCATAATATTGATTAGATCAATCATTGTCAAGAGCCTATTGATGATCCTCGATGTAAGATTATAATGGCAATATTATGGATGGGTCACTAAAGGAAACAGTTCAATTCAAATAAAATGTATGAAAGTAACAAAGTATGTAAATCATAGAGAGCTATTTCTCTTCAATGGCAGAGAAACATTGTTCAGCTGTTGCCTATGCTCAAACCATAGAGATATAAAGATATAGAGAGCTTATTCTCTCCAATTAGCAGAGAAACATCGTTCAGCTGTATTCTGGACACAATGACGTATTTCTCTGAAGAAGCCTTAGAGATAAAAGGATATAGAGAGTTTATTCGCTCCAATAGCAAATAAACATCGTTCAGCTGTATTCGGGACACAATGACGTATTTCTCTGATGAATCCAATAAGCACTCTATGTCTTTATATCTCTATGGCTCAAACTAAACAAAATAATTTGATCTACGTCATCGTAAGTTGATCATAGAGATAGAAGGATTTGTTTATATTGGGCAATATGACGTATTCCTCTGAAGAATCCATTAAGCTCTCTATGGCTTTATATCTCTATGATCTAAATACATTTGTTACTCAAGAGACAACTTGCTAAGTATTTCATTTATCTTTGTAAATGGAATATGTACAAGAAAATGTTTAAATGAATATATGAAATATTAATTATTATCCAGAAAAAGGTGGATAAAGCAAAGGTGGAAGCACAATGAATAACATAATCGTAGTAATAAAAATTATGTAATCATCAAGTTCCAATCACTTATGAATACACTTATGCATATGCAATCCAAATATTTGCCTATACCCTTCCCGCAGAAACATACATGTAAATAATGAAGCCCCTTTATTACTTTTTTACATCAGTGACTTCTTCAATGAAAACGTAATTTATGTATGGCTTTCCGCATGACAAAATGATAATTCCCTGTGTAAACCGCAGTTTTTTTAAATATCAATGATTGGTCCTTTTTTACAGACTATTTTTCTTTAAACAAAAAATGCAATAAAAATGTGTTTATATTCAATATATTTTCTATTATCACACTTATATTTTATTTTAAAAGCAAGGACTTTATTTCATAAAAAGGAATCAGTTAACTTTATATCCCTCAATACGAGTATATATATATATATATATATATATATATATGGCTACTTCTTGTTTTTCAGATTTTGGATTTGAGAGTCAGGCACCCTTTAGGCTTTAATAAATTTCTTTTCTTTATGCATAATGTCATGTTATTTCTCATTACATCAATGAAGAAAGATTTTCGCACATGACCATTCATAACACAAAAAAAGAAGAAATGATGATTTAAAAAAACAGTTTAGACAATAATAATAGCACAAATAACAGGAATGGTGGAAGGAAAATAAACACTCATAAAATAACACTTATCAGCCGATATAGTTGAAGTTGATAATATTTGTATTTTGTTAAATTTATGTATAACAAATTTATACCAAAACACTTTCGGAACGTTTCAAGAAAACCAATATGATTGTCTTTGACAATTTTTTTAAATCTATATATGCCTGAGGTTTACAACTAAAAGTCAATTGGGTCCAGTCCAAAAAATCCTAGGGCAAAGATCCGGAACAGCATAGTGACTGAGTTGCGTAATTATTTTAATGCATAATATTCTAAAAAAGCAAGGACCTTGATTCAGTCTCCTCATCGTAAAAAGAAAAACATACAGAATTTATTTGTATGACACCAATTAAAAATCCATTTGATGTCGTTTAAAACTTTAAATTTAAGTAATTTAGACATTTTTGCCAGCCGTCATTCTTTTTTATAACTTTATTTATTCAAATGAATTACACGTAATATAATGTATAAATAAACATTGTAAATTAAAATTAGTTCCCTAAAAATAAGAGTTATTCATCACTATTAAAACAAAACACAATACATCAGACAATATCAATAATTAAAAAAATATTCTTTAAAAATTAAATTCAAATAAAAGTAACAAAGAATATGATACAAGAAAATTTGAAAATTCCCAGGATGAATGACTTCCACAGAAGGGGTAAATTATAATATTATTTATTTATCTTCTTATATTTTTTGTTAACCTTAATTAAGTCTTTTAAGAAATTGAGATATTGCTTTGATCGTCATTCTTATACTTCATATATATATATATATACAACAAACAAATACATTGAACACAACTTATAAGATTTATAAATAAGTATACATAATCAAAAGTTATATTAGGATGGATATGATAAAGCAGAAAAATATTACCTTTATTTAAAATCCAATCATTTTGCTATGGAATATTTAAGTTTAGGGAATAATTTTCTCTTCGCTGTGATAATATAGTGTCAGTATACAGCAATTTTGTAATAACTGCATCGTTGAAGTATATTTATTGTTCGACGATGTAATAAAAAAATGTCTCAACATGTAAATAGATTGAGGCTTCAAGAAACCTTTGTAGATTCAATTGAATTATAGAATAGATTGGGCGAAGTTACAAGTATTTAGTATTTATGTAGCTGTTTCCTCCTTCACCGTAACAAAATCCGCTTTTAACTTAAATTCAAAGATTTTATTAAGAAACCCAATTACCCAAAGGAAAGATCAGGAACATCATGCTCTCATTTTAGAGTAAAGATTATAGTGCATGTTGTTCTGAAATAGTCAATTCGTTGTCTCAGTGCCTGCATGTAATCAACATCTAACTTTCTAATCAAATAAAATACGCCTAAAAATATATATATATTGTCATTGAACATAGAACTATACAGAGTTGTATATGGAGGGAAATAGAAAAGATATCAAAATCCGCTTGATTTGTGGAACTATTGACCTTTTTCTTTTTTTTGTCATTTTTTTTACATCATCTGCCCACTCTTTCCTATTAGATATATAGGGATATATTATTATAGAAAATTTTTATAGGGAGGCAAATACCGATACACAGAGTCTTAAAGATAATGAGAGGATTAAAACAATGAAGAGTATTTTCGCATCAAACTTAATTTTAAGGCAAGAAATAAACCCTTTTCAATAAGATCCAAGAATCTGAATATTCTTATTCGATTTAAAATACAAAAAATTGGAAAGTCTTTTGATACTCTCCCCATGAACAACATAGACTTCAACTCCTTCCTCATCTGTTTGTACTCAGTAACGCTCTATACTATATATATATATATATATATATATATATATGGTCTTATTCCATATACAGTGTTCAGAAGAAATGGTAAAAAGTGAATATTTAAATCGAATAAATTAACAAAATATTTGTCCAAACCAATTTAAATGTCAAAAGGGAGTGTTTCTACATTGCTCAATGTAAGATCTTGGCCAAGACTATTTTATTCATCATTAAATATAACTATATACAAAGGACTGAGGAGATCCTTATGATTTGGTTGACTCTTAAGTCTCTAAGAGTCGTGACCACACACTCAAATGAGCGTAGACGTACAAGTTTAGAGCAAGGTATAGAATATAATGAAACGTCATAAATCTCATTATTATTGTGACGTCATTATATATATTGTGTAATATAGTTCAGGAAGCTTTTAATGTTACTATTGTCGCTCTTCAATGGTTTTATGAGGTTATCCCCAGCAAGCATAATTTAATATTGATTTACAATCTGAATATAACTTGCTTTTCCATAAATTATATTTTGAACAATATTTAGATATATTATTTCACTCGATTCACTCTTTAATATGTCATTATTCTCCTCATTTTGACCTTTTTTTCTTAAGAATTTTTTTACCCTTTATCTTAGAATATTTTTTCCAAGACCCTTTTTTAATTATGTCAAATGGTTTTCTCACTAGGAATCCCTACAGATGGCGCTAGGAGCGTATATTTATATTTAGAATATACATTTATGAACCACCTTTTCCCTTCTTCATCTTAGTATTATACCTCAACCTACCCATTGCCCTGCCTACTTTCTCCCCGAGTATATTATAACCTGTGAGTGAGAGAAGGAGGAACACACTTACGTAACGATAGGTGTACGTAAAAGACTCCAACTAACCTGATTGGTGGAACCCATCTTTTTTTTGTGTTGAGAAAGGAAACTCTCCTATAGAAAAAGAGTCTATTTCTCTTACACTTGCTACTACAACTACTACTCTTACGGTGGGGGTGGTAGGGATTGTGGTGCTCTTGGCTAAGAAGTACTTTTTCTCATCTAAGAAAGAATGAGAGAGATATTTCCTATCATATTACAAACACATATGTAAGTTGTTACGCATAGGAAGAGACATCAATGATATCTTGAAGTGACGAGGATGACTACAGACACCCCCCACACGGATGATGCCGTCTTCATTCCTCGTGTTATTCGAATCAGTATAATAAAACAGATGTTAAATAAATTAAGATGGTGATAATTATAGTCGAATTAATGTGAGTGTACATGCGTCATCTGGGAGGAATATAATTATATATGTAACTTGACTAGATTGAAGACCGTTCATCTTCTTTCTTTTATTTTGTTTCTATGTATATTGGAAGTCTTGCTAGTTTTATATTATTTGTTGTAAGGATGATCGATTTTCTTGTAAATTCACCAAAGAATATATATATTTTTCATTTAATATTTTTCCCATAGACCAGTAAAATGTATAAGCACATAAAAGAAATGGTTATAAAATGATGGTAATGCGTAATACACATAATTAAGCATTTAATAACTTCTTTATGGTCTTAGGGTTAGAGTAAGGATCTATATATCGTCAGATATGACGAAATATGTAGAAATTTGGATAGATAAATCGCCATTTCCTACAATTGTAAATCATAGCCATGGTTGTTTTCAAGCTCACCCATAAACGCTATTTTTACTTGGTAACAAAGGGTTCTTTCAAGGACTCATAGTCTATTCAAAGGATTCGTAGATAACTGATTGATTGAGAGTCAGGGGGAAGCATGTTGTGCTTTATATCATTATAAGAATATAAGTAAATGCATTTTAATTCAGCGAGATTTATTGCTTTTCCTACTGTTTTCGTTAATTATAGATTTAACCATCTTTAGATAGTTTAAAGTCTATAAAATATTGACAACTAAAAGAGACGCCTGGAAATATTTATTAAACATTAGGAGCACTTGTATGTACCTAGGTCCTTAGTTTCATCATTTTGTCGTATTGCTCACAATCTTAAGACTTTTTGAGGACAATTCAGGGGAAGTAAGCCCGTACTCTTGGATTTGATTGTGTCTAAGAATAAAACTCGTTTGAACTTTGAGTCAAGGAGTGACGTAATTGAAATGCTACACCTCGTACTCAAGTTCCTAATATGTAATGACATACTAATATCGATTAAGGATAAGGATATAACCAAACGTTGTAATCAAACGAGTTCATAGAAACATTGTTTCTTTAATATATTTTTAATAATAAGTTATTGTCAAACAAAAACTGCACGTGTTTATTCATTTTTAATTTCTTTTTTGACATAAATATTCCACTTATATACTTAAAGAATCCTTTACAAATAATGAAGCTTTACAAATATAGTTTGTATAGGATATCATTTTTAATTTTTCAAACTAAACAATGTCATTTTGAAAGATTCCTTGTCAATGATTGACAAAGTATTTACATACTATAAACCCATAGGAGGAGTGATGAACCAATCAAGTACTTTAAATTTAACCAATGAAATGCTTATATTTTCTTCGCGGGGCAAACTTAAAACTCTTGATTCCCTCTTCCCAGTATTGAAGCATGAGCAAGAACGCAACGATGGATATGAATTGGAGCGAATAAATTATAATTAAGAGAAGATTAGACGTATTTACATATATATTTAGGTGAGTTAATCTCTTGTTCAACTTTTAATTTAGGGTTTGTAAACATTTAGAGAATCTGCTTGGATGTTAATCCCTTTCATGGCATTCCTCTCCTCACGTCTTGTAGAATTATCCATTAATCCCGAATGCAATAACATGAGGATCATATTATATACGCGGGTCATAGACTAAGATAAATATTTCTTGAAGACCTAAAAGAAGAATCACTGCGTAAGAAAATCAGGGGGGGGGGGGATCCACTCTTATCTACAATTAAAATATATGTGGCTAAATGATACTATCTGACATGAAGTATGTTTTTTTAACAAACTGAATAAATGTGCTTATCTTTTTCATCTATATTGAAGATAAACAATTGTTAAAAGTGTTCATTTTAATGCTCAGTTGGATGAAGGTAAACAAGCTAATTAGATTCCAGAAAAACCGTCTCTATTTATCAGTCCAATAGATGTCATGGAATTAGGATCGATTATTTATTTATAAGTCAAACCCTGATATTCTTGACAATAGTCAACATTACAAGTATTTTTAAAATTATCGAGCTCGAATGTCTGGTTTCAGGGTCCCCCATTGTGCACTCAGTCATGTTGTATCTGGTTTCTATCTACAGTGATACAACCATCCTATAGAATAATTTTATTTAATAAAAAATGGCTCAAAATATAATTCAAGCCATTCTTCTGTATGGTTTTACCAGCAGGAAAAACCCAATCAAGTCTGGAGTGAATGATTTGCCATCTTAAATTCAAAAGCTCTGATCACAAAAGGACTCTCAATTAACACTGAATAAAACCATATGATATTACAGCTATTATAGTAGTTGCAGTTTCTAGGTAATCAGCTATTAAATCGAATATACCACAGGAGGTTAATACCAATGGGATCCTCCCCATCAACCAAATATAATATCTCCCAACAACGGCGCTGCAACATAAAAGTTTTAATACAAATAATCCATAACTTTAAAAAGAACATTAAAAACTTACATCATTACTTTTTTTTGTTCCTTGCCTCATTACTATATTTCATTAGTGATTTTTTCTTTTTATCTGATTGTGAATCCAATCTATTTACGATTTATTGATATGCATAGGGTGTTTTTTGGCGACTACTCTATTCTTGATATTCAGCTAACATTCATTTAAACTATAATGTTTATTTATGCGTATTTGTACGAAATTGCTTGTACGTATAGAGTACTATAATTAAAAGGCCTTCCCGATATAAATTACAAAACGTGGAGGTACGCCGGAGATATCATCCGGTTCTGCCCTTCGTGCAAGAATATCTATTTGGATTATCTTCATCAACTCCTTAGGACCCACAAATAACTTATAAAACCAACTCAATGAAATATTTGATTCGTGATATTCGTATTGGATTTACTTGTTTTTTTCAAACATTTTAAAAATAATTATTATTTTTAATAATTTTGCCAAGGGATTACTTTATACCTGACTTGACATAGAAAGAGAAAACAGCTGTCGATTAGAAAACATAGAGACATCCTTTTTGTATCTCTCTGGCATCTCTTTGATTATAGTATCAATTAATCACAAATCTCTCCCTCTTTCTATTATTTATAAGCCTATGGTGTTATTAAGCAGCTTAAGTTCTTCTATTCTGGAGGAGGAACTTTGATACGGAGTTCCCTCTCGTGTCCGGAGTTACTTATTCCACATGACATTTGGACAAGAGGAACAAAACTTTCCCTTTTTAAAGTTATAAATAACATTTTTAAAGAAATAAATCGAAAGCTGTGGTTATTTTTATTTGTGTGTTATAATAATCAACTTGAGTTCTTTTATTCCTCATATAAGGGTTCCTCCTCAAGAATAAAAGACTCAAGCTGTTTATGATAACGCAAAAATAATAATAGCAACAGCTTACTAATAACAGAAAAAAGGAGAGGCTTATAATTAATTTTTATTAGCCATCATTTATGATTATTACACATTTCTACATTCTATTATTTAATTATGAGTTTTAGTTTGAGACTACAATGCTTGTTTGTATATATTTGTATTTATAATCCACTACTTTCATTATGTCTAACAAAATACACAACGTACTATAATACAATAACATGGAAGTTGAACATATTTCTAAATAAAAAACACATCTTCTATATATACATGAATATTCAACTGTTATGTCTTAGATTAAATTAACCATGACAGTTTAACTATGCGAAAGTTTATTTTGTGTTTGCTAGGCAATAGGTGCTTTCTTTTCTTAATCTCAATCTGGAAATATATATGCAAAATTCTTTAAGAGTTCTGATAAATAAGAAATTACAATATTAAATGATCGGCTTAAAAATGCTTAATTCAGTTAATGGAACTGCGTCTATTCTCTTAACAGAATACATTTTTATATTTAACCAGAATATCGATTATGATAAGGTAGAAAAATAAATAAATAAAAATAATTTTTTGAGAAATAAATCAGGGACATGGACGCTCAGTTGTATATCTTGAAGTTTCTGCTTTAATGCATTCATCAATTAAAAACATGACATATTTTAAACAAATTAACAAACAAAACCACATTTTAAATTATACAACAATATAAGACATCAGGACTTACATGGTCAATTATATTTATACATATTAGAATGCTGAGCTATTATAACTGGGCAAGTTAGTCACAAACAAATACATATATTATATACCTTTAATAATATAAAGCACCCATTCTCAACCTTGGGGCCCGCGAGATGGTTTTTGAGGGTCGCCAAATTATTCAGGAAAATATAGAATGGTCGAAATTAATGTGTTGTTTTTTGGTCAATTTCATATTTTGTTGGTTCTCGTTTTTTTTTCATTAAAAGAAATATAAAGTTTGCCTTGTTTTATGCCTTTGAACCGTGCTTGAAGAGCATTTCTTTCGGTATTTGATGCTAATGAAAAGTAGCCTCGTGATGCTACTGCTTTATGTTCCATAAATGTTTAAAATACAGTATCTTAATTTTTTTTAAAGGTTGCTGAAGTGTGATCATGAGGGTTTGTCGTCTGATTTGTATACCCAGCAGACGTTTTATCGACCATGTGTGGTATCAGCACCGCGGACTGCGTATTTTCATTACGGCTTTTTGGAAAGCGGAAAGGCCGTATGAGCATTAAATTAGGGGGTTCCGACTTTATAAGGTTGAGAACCACTGATATAAATACCATGAAGGAAGCCTTAAGTCAGTATATCAATTGCCTTTCGGAATATATTGCAGCTCATTTTTATATGTGTTATTCACGTTTTAGAAAAAACGAACATGAGATCCTTGTCTACAGTTGTTGAAGGTTAAGTTGCGTCAATGGACTTTCTCTAATACTCAAAGTCCAATGAATCCCCCTCAAGGATCTTGCATGAGAGTCATTAAAAAACTTTGCAAATAATAATACACTCACACAATAAATTTCCATTTTTAGTGGACCCCTTCGATGAATGGGAATGGCTCATTGAGCGAGGAGCCACCTTGCAAATTATTATTATTATTTATTAAATGGTTGGTAGAGGGTGCATATTCAAAAAAAGGAATGTCTTTAATTTTATATCATTTAACAGTTCAAAACCAACGTGTTGATTTGCCGTTTATTTGTAATCGTTCATCGTTAGTCGTTCGCAAACGATGAACGACATCACTTTTTATCAGAATGGCGAGAAAAAAAATCCTTTTCTAAAAAACGTCGTCAATTTTTTTTTCAGAACGATTCAATTTAAATTTATCGATGAACGACAACTTTTGGTGAACGACAAACGAACGACAATTTTTCGCGAAGATCAACAAGTCTGGTTCACATGTATATATAAGGATAAAATATTGTTTAATTAATAATGAGTTAAAATAAAATAATTTAACATTTTAATTCATATGTATATCATAATTATTTAACCATTGTTTGGAACTCCAACCCTTACGGGAGTGAATTAGCTTAGTGGAAAGTTCTTGTACTCTCAATGTTGAGGGCACAGGTTCGAATACACCCGAGGGGTGAAGGCCAATTTTGGTCAACCTCACTAAAAAAAGTATCCTAGGGGCGATGGCCTAATTTTAACTACATGACAATGATTCATCTACACACGGATACAATTTCAACGAACTAAATAGCCAAAAAAACACCAGCCATTTTACTTTTATTGAAAACAATGAGTCAATAAATATCATATCAGCATCTCATTAAGAGAGTAATAAAAAAGTGTGGAGAGGTCATAACAAAAAATAATATAATGTGGTTTTTGTTAAAAAAGGCATCTTTTTTTTTTTTTTTTTCTTCGACTTTATTGATATTTTGTGTAATTAAATATAAATATATATAAATAAACATTTTAGTTTAAAATTATTACACAAAAAAAGTCATCACACATTAATCATCCACAAAGAAAACACATACAAAACAATAAAACAAGTAAATGAACAAAAGTAAACATAACTTAAAATCAGAGTCTTTTGTAAAAACGTAAAAGTCGCTTCAGGTCGATCTTTGCATTCTCGGCGCAGGAAGGGAAGAATTTAACCAGGTCACCCGCGAAATTCCAACGTCCTGCCGAAATCCCTGGAATCTTGATGCCGAGGGCAGAATAGCGAGCCGCCCCTGATATCATAATGACTCTGAGGTCATTTTCTCTGACCAGATCTCCAGAGGCTAAGCGCTCCGCCAGAAGGCTTTTACAGCTTGAGAGTGCAAATTCCATGGCCCTCGTCTTGACAGGAGCCTTGCGAATATTCGTGGTGAGACCGAAGAGAATTAACGGAGCAATATGTTTGTCTTCTATGTGTTTAATATTTAAACTTATAAAGTCCCTCAAAATCTTGAGTAAGGACATCCATAAACGCATCCATAAAATCTTATTTTGTAATCTGGAAAAAAATTGTATACAAAAAAAAAAAGGTAAAACTATTCAGGGCTGTTACGAATATACATAAATGAACATTTTAGCTCACATTTACTGCCCTGAAGAATAACCTTAACTAAAAGGACGCTGGTTATAATGTTTTTTTTCCCCGAAAAAGTAAGACAAATGCCTAAATTCTTCCTGCAATAAAAGTAAGCCTGATGGAAATATAGAATTATATGCATAAAAAGTCCTACGTCAAAGAAGAATAACGTTATCTCCATCCGAATAACATATTAAGAATTTCAAAAATATACGCCGTACATATAATGCATTTTTGGTATTGCCTATAAGTTAAAATTTATTTGCAATGACTTTGGCTCAATTGATGCATTTTCTTTTTTACTGCCTTGGGCATTTTATTTTATTTTTGAAGCTCAATACATTTTACATCACTTAATTATATATGTATATATAGAACGTAGAAAAAGAGGCATTACGTACTTTGACAGCATCAAACATTTTAGTTTAAAATTATTCCTCGCCTGAAAAGCCTTCCTGCACATATTAAAAATTTATAACAGCGGGTACAAAATATCTTAAAGAAAAGCAAATGAGTGTTATCATCACATAAACAAAGTATATAAATGTAAAAGTTCTATTAAAAGTCATTTTCATATAAAAGCTTCATACGATTTAATAATTCTTTTCAAAATTGATAAATATTCAGCAAAACTTTGGGTAGAGTTTGATCAAATCCCCATCATACTGTCATCCAGATCTGAAGGCATTTGGGATTTTTAGGGAGAAGTTCGAATATCGAGGACCAAAGAAATTAAAGTAATCGCAATTCTTCTGCTTCCAGAGGTTAATGGTTGCACAGTTTACTTGCAATAAGGACTTTGACGCTTGATAGAGCAAAGTTAATGGCTTTAAGTTTTGGGACTAGGTGTGACGATTTGTCACTCCAAACAGTATCATGGCATTCTTAGTATCTTTGTATAAGGGGGACCATTTTTTAAAGTGTGGCAACATGTTGACAGTCGGCAAATGCGTGAACTGTCGAATTAAAAGTCTTACATAGTTAACACATGGGCCATCAAAAAACATTAGATGAGCCTACACTTGCAGTTGTGCTGTGAATTTCATGTCGTCAAGAATGTGAACTTACGAATCTTGAATATTCTTTTGCCTTTGTCCAGGTAAATCAAAATATTTATGTAATATTTACATAACTCTATATTTTTCTTAAATGTACTTATTATAGTCCATCTTTAAGTGCCAGGGAGATGGAAGAACATAATTTTTGGCAGTTCGTTTGAGAAGAAAATTAAATTTTTTTGCATGTTGAAACATAGATGATGGTTGCTTATAGGTAGACGTCATGAACTGTTAGAGTATCACTTCGTATGGCTAGATTTTCCAAGGAGCGGGTCCACTACTATTTTGGAAGAATGCTTTTTTGTAGAGTTTTGGTGAATTATTTCTAAAGTTGTATAAGACTCATATTTGGGTGTCCCATTCCAAGCAATACGATGAGCTCCCCCCGTGATTTAGAGAGTGTTTCTATAGTGTCATTACACAAAATAGTTCCATCTTACAAATCGTATAAGTGGGATGTTTGATATCGTTGATCTCCATTCAATATCTGGCTTACGAGTTAAATCGATGAATACTTTTTGATATTTTTTTGAAACAATGACCGATAGCAATGTGATTCCACCTCCAATCGTTTTTGGTCTTTTAAGACTGATAAGATATCTTTGATTAAAAAAGAGTCCTTAGCCATGAACTGTCTTCATTAATAGCCTTTTCGGCCAGGAGCGGTTATGCACTGGCTTTATATAGACTAGAGGAATACAATGTATATTGTAAAAGTCAACGCGCCTGAGTAGTTGAGGCTTCTCCATTGTTTCTTTTTTTGTATATATTCTAACTTATGATACCCAGTTTCGCTTCCGTATCACCTTTCCTGTCCCACTCAAAGCCCAAAACTCCATTTTGTTCACCGTGGGACAACCCTTAATTGTAGTCAAACATCTGGAAACCATTTACTAATTGGGAGATTAACAACTTGGTTAATCCAGATATATTCAAAAGAATTCAGAAAAACTTCAATCCTCCTGATAAGTTTTTGATCGAGTTTGATTCTACATAAAGAGTGATATCATCAGAGTATGCATCCAATGGATGATGAGTGGCTTTAAAAGAAATTCCAAAACCTCCGTATTTTCTCTGAAGTGATTTGCAAAACCCCTCAATTGCCACAATTTTTTATTATTATTTTAATTTTTGAAGCGCCTCAAAATAATAAATCCAAACACTTTTTAACCATAACATTAAGAGAAAGACAACTTTGATTTGGAGCATCCGGATAAGTCTTCTTCAAAGTGTTTGTTATTTTACACAATCATACACCTTATTTAATATGTTCGAACTTACTTTTATAATATTGATCTTTAAAGCGTAAAGAACAAAACATCATTTCAATCGTGACAGTTAAGTATTGAACAAGTACTCAGAAATAAATACATTTTAAGGTTCATTCCCTCCAATTCCCTCCAATACCTCAATATCATCAAATCTACCATACGTAGACACCGCCGTTACAGATTGAATAGAGATTAAGTTTGTTTGTTTTTTAGGTGCATATTATATATTTAGGTTTTTTTTTCTTTAGACAGTAATTTTGAATTACAATGTTCATTTATGTTTTTGTTTTAACGTAACTGTCTTTAGATTTTTATATTTATATATTGTTTTCTATGTTATTGTGTATTTCACTATATTTTTTTTAGAATAATAAATATATATTTTAACCCCCCCCCAAAAAATACATTATCCTTAGGAATAAAAGTGATGTAGGCCCATGGCCATGGGCCTACATCCCGGTTATTATTGAATCCTCTGAATGAACTCCACCAATTATACTATTATTGTAATTTGATGGAGCATCTCTTAGGATCGGGGAAATAATGGATGCCAATCTTGAGGCATCAAATATGACAATATTTGAGTTATCGATCTGAAGATAAGTTATACAAAAAGGAAGACATACGGAAAAGTCAGGTTATTATTAATTTTGCGATAAATGTCATAGTGCAATCCTTACAAATGAAATAATGATTGACGTATAAAACAAAAGCTGTGTTTTAATATAAGGCCCCATAATCCGGATAATATAAAAAATATCAATAAGTATTAAAATACAAATGTTTAACGTTTAAGTTTTTAGTATGAGTGTGTTGAAGAATCGAATGTTGGACGTGAAATTATGTACAGGTGTTGTGTCATGGATTGTAAGGTGCTTTTATATACATCATTTGTAACGTCAAGTTAATCGTCCGACAATGACAATGATGCAAATTATTCATCTTATCAAGCAATTGAATACAAAGGTTCTAAATCAGAATGTTTTCTGTTTGATCATCAACTTTTTTATGAATACATATACCTGCTTACCATCATAGATCTCCGTTTGGCTGATACATCACATGGTTAATGTCAAAATCGAGGATGCTGGTCTTTTCTGTTCGACTATCGATAGCAAAAAAAGATATGATATATATCACAATATCATGAAATAGATTTTTCATATGGCTTATGGTCAGATCGAATTGCTTCAGGATCAAAATATATAATTAGTTCTAGATTGTTATATCTATGTATTGATGTTGTATTTCTAACCAACATAATTAAAAAAAGTATCATACGGCTGATCAATCTAATCAAATTGAGGTCGCGACGATTTCTAATCGAATATGAATAGCAATATACCCTACTATATCACGGATCACAATATGGTAAAAGTCTAGATTATCAACAAACATTTAGTCTGTGATGAGACAAAATCGTACAAGAAGAATTATTATTATTACTTCGTTGTAGATACTTTTTGAGAAAAGGTTTTTAGCTTTTCAAAAAATAGACATTTAAGGCAAAAATGAAACTCGATTGCAATGGAATTAATAGTATCACATATCATAAATGGCTCGGATTGCTATGTTACTATATCTTTTAATTTGTGATTGCACACTTTTTTCATGATCGCCTACATGTCATATATTAATATATATACTCCATTTATTAATAATTCAATAGATTTTTTCAATTAGTATTTATATGAATATTATATTATTAAATCAATCTAAATAGTGAAAATAATGAAAATAATGATATTTAATCATGAGGCCTCCATCATTCGTTTTCGTATTTTACAAAAGTAGTAAGTATAATAACAATAAAGTTAAATAAAATATACTAGCAATCTACATGCATTTAGCATATGAATAAGGTTGTTAAAATGTTATCTCACTCATATATTGAACAGTATCACACTTGTTCAAAAGCTACCTATAATCATATATATATATATATATATATAGAGAGAGAGAGAGAGAGAGAGAGAGAGAGAGAGAGAGATCAGTTTTAATTTTGAGTCGAATTATCTAAGTTTTTTATAATCATCATTTTTTAATAGTAATACTTTATAGAAGTTAAGCATCTTCAGATTTTTTTTAAATGTGATCTTATCATTAACATTTCAAGTAGAAATGTTTCATTAGCGATACAAAATAATATCCATACAAATAATCCCGGGGCAATTTATAAAGCTTCATATAATATATGGTTTCTTTGAATAGATTGTCCCAGTTTTATTACATTGTAATAGCGTTTTGTGAGTTTTTCTTAATATGGAGAAAATACATTCCAAAGATATATTGGAGTCTTCAGAGTTCTCAGCTTTTACGAAGATGTCGATTTAGTGATTTGGACTCATTCTTTTCATTCGTATTTATTTAAACGACCATACCGACACACTTTTTAAGTTAAAATGCTTATTTAGTTATTATTACACATTAGTATCAGATTCATATATTAGTTATTTTATATTTTAAAAGGAATTTAAAAAAATGGTTTATCTTATAAATAAGAAATAATTTTTTTCGTTAATATATCTATCATTTTATATTGTAATTATCTAGAGAGAATAAAGTTATATGTTTATATATATATCAGACTTGTTGATTTATCGTTCATTTGTTGTCGATCGTCGTTCGCGAACGACGAACGATAAGGAAAATTCCTTTTATATATATATATTCAAAATATGCATCTTATATGCAAATTGTGACTTCCTGCGAGGTATTAATTTTGACAGAACCCAGGCAGGATGTAAGTATTTGAATATACGCAATTTTATATTCAATATGTAAACTTATGTATGTATTCCTAGGTATAACATCCAAGAGCTATTAAAAGGCCCTCTCATAACTCATATGCTCCTCGGCCAATTTATTTGATTAGGGGTAATAATTTTAACGAGATAATACATTAATTATTTCATATTTATGAGCGTATATATCAGTGCATTAAACGCCCCAGGAGGTTGTTATGCTTAGAGTAGTTTACTTCAATCATATTTCATTATCCACGACTTTCATAAGATGAATTGGTCCTTGAATATCCCTCATAAGGTACTTTAGTTAAAAGTACGTCTATTAAAAAGAGATTTCAGGCAGATTTTCAGTACAACAGATGAAAAACGAATTTTAGATATCAAAGAGGATACAAGAAAATACGATTTCCATCAACCCTATTGGTGTTTCTTTGTTTAGCTCACTTATATAATAGCTAGATATTTACCAGAGAGAAAAACACTATACTTACAGAAGATCTCTTTAATAAGCAAAATGGCTGACCCACTTGTTGAAACAATTTTGCTGCCTAAAAAGGAATTCTGAACAAAATTTTCAATGATGCCGTCACTCAAAAGTTATGAATTATGTATCAACAAAAATTATTCCTTTAAAATGACGTCATTGGATATTAATTCTGTCATTTCCCCCTTTTTTCGTTAGGCGTTAAGAGTTTGACTCCTCAAAGATTATTATTATTATATATTTCTCTTAAAAGGAACCAAAATGGCTGCCATCAGCTGTTGACTCGGGCATTGTTCTTCTCTTTTTTATTTAGTCCGTTGTACGTCCAGTTATTATATAAGTCAGTGGTTTAACTCCTGGGTGAACACACAGGGACTTAATCCATATCAATCAACCGGGAGAATTGTGAAGATGAAGCCTTTATTACTGAATAAATCAAATGATTCATTTTTTAATGAATTGAGACTCCCTTGGTCTCTTCTTATCTTTGGACTCCTAGCAAGCTGATCCCTTTCTTGTATGGGCCGGCCAACTTCATAAATGAATTGACGTACCGCTCCCATTAGCCTTATTTCTAAGGATAACATCTTTGCCTCAGACGTAATTGGTTGAAAGAAGTGGGAATAATTTATAAATCGTTGATATTATGAAATAGAGCATAATCATTTCACTTATGGCTATGTGAGCGTTCAATTAGATTTTGTCAACTTCATCCTTTAGAAAAACTAAAGTTCTTTCTGTATGGACATCAATCAATGTCATTCCCGAATCCATAGACAGTTTCTACTATTATTAACTCAGTAAAAGAGCTCCTCATACACAATGAAATAACAAATGTTTAGTTCGTTTCATCACACCTGACGATAAATGAATCATCACTCTGACTATAAGACGTGCATACAGAATTGATTACCCGATCCAAAAATATTGTTTTTATTAAGACTTGATTGTTTTATTTATAATGAATGTATTGTTTATTGGATAATTTTTCACTTAGATTCTAATAAGGGATTAGGAATCAAAAATGACAATGTTCTTTCTCCAAAGTTAATCCCATTTTAGATGCTTTATGGATGATACCCAGCATTGGAATCAGCAATAGAAATGGGGTTGAATCGACAAAGCTTGAATAAAAGTTTTTTAGGCTCTGCAAATGAGGATTTTGAAGATATCGTGTTCAAATCTATGATGTTAAGCAAAACATAAACAAAGGGGATCTTATAACTTTAAATGATCATTTCCAGTTATGATTGTTGCTTTTTAATTATGCAATCAATAGAAATATAAAAACTTATACAGTGATGATAAGAAGTGAAAAAATGGATCATTTAACAAATTAATTTTTTTAATTATAACATCAAATATTAACCAATTCTGATATACCACTTTTATTAGTTTACTTACTCCATAAGGGAAAAACGCAGGAGGAAGATGTGAATTTAACATTTTTTACAGAATGTACATCAATACATATAAGCCAAAGATAATAATAAAAAATATTAAAATTTAAGATTTTAGCATTGGAGATGAACCAAAACAAATTCTTATGACAAAAATGACTTAATATACATTGTACGTAATATTGGATTATTTAAAATATCGAATATAAGTATTGTTTAAATGACTATCTATTCTTATCTATTAAAACTTTTAAAGATTTTCAAAATTGTACGGCGGTGATTGAGGGATAAGGATAGGTAATATTGAATCTTCTTCGACCCATACGATCATACTTCATTCTGAAGAGAGGGAATCTTCAACTCCAACGCAACATATCTTGCTGCAGCTAAGAGAAGCACACTCTTTAGCTCGTACATATGAAGAGAGTCTCACGATGTAAATTTATTCGCAATTAAGACATTGGAGTTCAGAATAGCGAAGTGTATTGCCTTGGTTCATGAATATTTGATATTATTAATTATAATAAATTCTTTGGAGTATTTGTCAGTCAATTCTTTTTAAGACCTTTTACATTTAGGATTATATATTATTTATTCATTATGAATGAAGAAATGTTCATCCAATTATTTGCATCAAGGTCTGTGACACAAAATATATCCCCAGAATTTATATTCTTCTCTTAACCTCGCATTTGCTAATTTTAAAGTCCTGCGGGGGGATCCATAATCCTACTAGTGAAACGGCTGTCTTGGTCCTCTTGAGGAAGAACCAGATATTTCTCATATATTGTGTTAAAAATGTCAAGGATCATTCGCTTTAAATATATTTCACTGAGTTGCCTTTCAATTATAAACCCTCAAACTTCTCCAACAGTCTTGTCACGAATTCTTCAATAGCAATGATGAAAAAGAATGGAACATAGGGACATCTCTGTCTACAGCTCTTGCCGTGGTTTATAGACCTACTCTCTTATCACCAATGGATATAGTTAATTTACTCAACCGAATTTAGAAACCTATATTTTTGTTTTGTTTTTATGACATAAAAGGGATGGGTTATCAGGAGGAATAGATCATCTCATGATACTCTTTGTGATAGACAATTTTTCTTCTTATGTTACGCCGAATATTTTGGTACTGAAAAAACAAATACAAAAATTATTATATATCTCATAAACTTTCTTTTTATCATTATCTCATTGGTTCATAGTTGTTTGCCACTCAAATAATGGATTTATCGTTTGGCATTCATCCAGGCTTTTTTTCTCTTTTAGAAACATATAATAATAAATATCAAATCCCCTCATACGATTTTTTTTGTCTTCTGTATAAATGCTTTCATGTATATTTTATAATATTGTACATCTACAAGATATATCTGACACATGTATACAGATTTCGGTACGGTCATTTCATTCCAAGTCCATAAATTATCGTAGTTCATAAATTCCTTTTGAATTTTTGGAGGGAGATCCCCCCTTCCCGTAGTTTCTTTTTCGAGATGTCCAATAAGATATTCCGTTGTGTGCGTGTATGTGCACTTATGCCTGTATGTTCATCATGAACATCAGGGATTCCTGGTTGGCGCTCACATATCCATCTCTTGTACATTAGGTGGTAAAAGCGGAAATGACAAAGAGCATACACATAAAGAAGGATTCCTTTCTATGATGTATCAAAATTAGGGAATGAAGCAGCTGTATTTAAGAAACATAGAGACATCTTTCCTGACTCTCTCTGGCACCTCTTTGATTAGAGTATCAAATTAATCACAAGCCCCTTCCTTTTTCTTATTATTAATAAGCTGTTGTTATTTTTGCGTTGCCATACACAGCTTAAGTTATTGTATTCTGAAGGAGGAACCTTGATATGATGAATAGAAGAACTTAAGCTGTTTATTATAACGCAATAATAAAAAATAACAGCTGTTGGTATATTTTTTTAAAATGTTATTAAAAATGTCAAATAGGATTAAAGTTCTTCCTTCAGAATAGAAGAGCTTAAGCTGTTTAATATAATGCAATAATAATAACAACAAAGGCTTATTAATAATAGAAAAAAGGGAGAGGTTTGTGATTAATTTGACACTATAATCAAAGAGATGCAAGAAAGATGTTTTTATGTTTTCTAATCGACAGCATTTTTTTCTCTTTCTATGTCATATTGGGGTTAAAGTAATCCCTTGCCAATAGTTCGGCCAAACTCACTGGTAAAAATAATATTATATATAATTCCATTTTTTTCTCTTTTTATGTTTTCGAATCAGAAGGATGATCCATTTATAGATTGATATGGTGAAGATAATTCAATCGTTGGTTTCGTGAGGGTGAGGAATTGTTTTTTTATATTTTAATATTAAGAGGATATATCGTAGGAGTCACTTCAAAGGAATCGTAACGACGTGAATCGAGGACTCTGTAAATATTATGAGCAAACGGGTGCTCTTAAGGATTCTTGTCGCTGAATGATGTTCACACTTTAAAAGTGGTCCATTATTATTGCTTAGTACCAATGCTTATCATTGTTCACTTTATTTTTCTTTCGACCAATCACGTACGAGAAAAAGGTCCTCCTTCGTTATACTTAATCAAGGTGGCAAATGATTTTTCCCCTTATATGACATAATTTATTTATTTAATGCATATAAACAATGCTAAAAAATGTTTAAAATTTATATTCTAAAAAAATATTTAAATTTCTATCAACTC
>CP045896.1:17193578-17219066 GCA_013387185.1 Caligus rogercresseyi
TTTATTAAACCACTTAGTTAAGCTATAAAATAGTATTTTACAAATAAAACCCTTAGTAAAATAAAAACATTACTTGAATTAATTTCACCCCTAATTCTAAGACGAATATTAATAGCAAACCTGATATAACCAGTCTGTCAATTACTATTCTTTCGCAACTTACACCTCCCCAATCAATCTTGATAACATGCCCAGCTACCATAGTTGCTATTAACCGCCTTAAAGTTATGGACGAAATTAGATTAATAACACAGGCCAACAAATTTTGGTCAATCTCCCTTGATTGAATGAAATGTACATAGATAACTAAAATGAGACCTCCTGAATCCAAATCTGGCCTTACTTTTTCTGTGGCACATCCAGATTTTTTTGATTTTTGAGTTTTTTTGAAACGGTCACTTTATGATGAGTACAATTTTTAAATACGATTCTTCGTTAGTATATTAAGTTTAAAAGAAAATTAATAAATAATATTTTTTCGTGATGAATTAACAAATAAAAAATGGTCATTCAAATTATTTTCCTTCCATTCAAAGTCCTGGTATGATCTCAAAACTGGTGAAAAAGTAGTCAAAATGGTTAATTTCAAAGTGATGCCTATAACTTCTTGGATTTTTATGAAATTCTGCAAAAGAGACCATATTCCTATAGTCGAAACCCTTGCAAATCATGTTAAATTATGTATTATTAGTTTAATCATTTTAACGACATATATTAGCAAATGAATAAAAATTAATAAGCGCTTTTAATTTCAATTTTTTGCTAGGTTTGGTGACCATTTACAATGGTTGCGGGATTTGAAATAAGAAAACTAAGACATATTAAACATAGATAAACTTAAGTATATTATTGTACTATCTGATTACAATGAAATTTTAAACTGGTTCAAATTTTCTTTTTGCACTTTTTCGTTTGTATACTTTGTCAGAATCCCTTTGAATCGTCCATTGTTGGCCTCACTTCTACAGGAACATAGTTTACTGGACTCAACTACAAAAGTTTCATACTACAGAAGAAGAGAGCATTCTTTTTTACGTTTTTTGAAGAACAGGATGATTTAGTCTACTGTCATGATGTTCAGGGTCTTCTGCTGGCTTTGGGGATGCCAAATTATGATCCTAAGGAATGGCGATTGTTTATCGATAGTTCGAAAAGCAGCCTGAAATGCGTCATTCTTCATAATGGCAATGTGTATGGAGCCGTACCAATAGGATACTCAGTGAGCTTAAGAGAAGATTATGACGACATTAAAATTGTATTGGATCTTATAAAATATAAAGAGCACAAGTGGCAAATTTGTGTGGACTTTAAAATGATGAACTTTCTTCTCGGTCAGCAAAGAGGATTTACAAAATTTCCTTGCTATCTTTGTATGTGGGACAGCCGAGCTCGAGACCAGCACTGGATTCGAAAGGATTGGCCAAGACGCGAAACCCTGAAGGCAGGCCTCCCAAATATTTGCACAGATCCCTTGGTTGAGAGAGACAAAATTATTCTCCCACCCCTGCACATTAAACTCGGGATTATGAAGCAATTTATAAAGGCATTAAACCCTGATGGTGAGAGCTTCAAACATATTCCTACAGTATTTAAAAGGTTGTCACTTGAAAAGATCAGGGCAGGCGTTTTTAATGGACCGCAAATTCGAACTCTCATAAAAGATAAGGACTTCTTAAAGAAAATGAGTCCAAAGGAAAAGAATGCATGGTTTGCCTTCATTGAGCTAATTAATAACTTTTTAGGCAACAATAAAGCGGAAAATTTCCGACACCTTGTAGAGGATTTGCTCACGGCTTTTTGTGACCTTGGGTGTAATATGAGCATAAAATGCATTACATTCATAGCCACCTTGATGTCTTTCCTGACAATTTAGGAGCTTTCAGTGACGAACAGGGAGAGCGGTTTCATCAGGACATGAAGATCATGGAAGAGCGCTATCAAGGCCGATGGAGCACACATATGATGGCGGATTATTGTTGGACGATTCAAAGGGATTCTGACAAAGTATACAAACGAAAAAGTGCAAAAAGAAAATTTGAACCAGTTTAAAATTTCAATGTAATCAGATAGTATAATAATATACTTAAGTTTATCTATGTTTAATATGTCTTAGTTTTCTTATTTCAAATCCCGCAACCATTGTAAATGGTCACCAAACCTAGCAAAAAATTGAAATTAAAAGCGCTTATTAATTTTTATTCATTTGCTAATATATGTCGTTAAAATGATTAAACTAATAATACATTAATTTAACATGATTTGCAAGGGTTTCGACTATAGGAATATGGTCTCTTTTGCAGAATTTCATAAAAATCCAAGAAGTTATAGGCATCACTTTGAAATTAACCATTTTGACTACTTTTTCACCAGTTTTGAGATCATACCAGGACTTTGAATGGAAGGAAAATAATTTGAATGACCATTTTTTATTTGTTAATTCATCACGAACAAATATTATTTTATTAATTTTCTTTTAAACTTAATATACTAACGAAGAATCGTATTTAAAAATTGTACTCATCATAAAGTGACCGTTTCAAAAAAACTCAAAAATCAAAAAATCTGGATGTGCCACAGAAAAAGTAAGGCCAGATTTGGATTCAGGAGGTCTCATTTTAGTTATCTATGTACATTTCATTCAATCAAGGGAGATTGACCAAAATTTGTTGGCCTGTGTAATTAACTCAATTAAGACTAATAAAGGAATTAACCATGTGTGAGACCCTTCAGAAACAAGATGACTAAGCCCTGTCTCCCTATGAAAAATTTAAAATACTAACTGACTATCTAATCATAAAGGTAAACCTAATCCTAAACTAATACAAATATGCCTAGATCTGGTAAAAATATAAGGAACAACCCTAAAAAATCTTGTAAATACTCTTACCAATAACTCAATAAATAAACCCCCCACTTTCTCTAAATAAATTTTAATATCCAAATCCACGGCTTTCACAAAACTACTTATAAACTGATATAAACTAACTCTCGCTATTCAATAACTAGGACAAACTAGCAATACAAACCCTTTTTAAATGAAATAACTTAATTTTGGACCCTATTTACATAAAACCATGAAAACTAAGAGTTATTTTTTTACAAAAAATAATATTATTTCTTCTTAGAGAACTTATAGATTATATTTCTTCATTCTTTTTTCACTATTTATTCCGGTATGTGTTATTGCAGTTCCAATTTATGAGCCCTTTTGGTCTTGAAAAAAAAAGTGGATACAATCAATTTATTTGAAAAACATATTGTTCCAAGAACATAAGTTTAATAAGTCATTACAATTTAAACGTCAGAGAAAATCGGCCTTGAGGAGTGATCCGCCTTTTCTGATTTAATGAACACTAATGATTTCCCCCCCGTTTGACAGCCTTAATTCATTTTTTAATGTCAGCTCATTACTTTGAGTGATATTTGAAGATGGAGGGAGGGAGGATTTGATGTATGACGCCAAATAATCTTTTGTACATATATACATAACTTGTATATAAATGTCAGAAGCCATTATATATACACATTCAATCCTAAAATGCCTGCCATGACTTGCTGAAATTGTTAGTTGATGAGGAAAACATATATGTAGGTAGCGTTTGAATATATATATTATATTTATAAAATAAATTTCATATGAAATCCTTAAGTCTTATCATTATTCTTAATACAGGAACTTGTAATCTCTTCAAAGACACTTGACAATACACGGGAATAGTCCATTTTGTATATTCTTGAGAGACCAACCCCTTCTCTTGAGTTTCCACGTATATATATATATATATATATATATATATATATATATATATATATATATATATATATATATATATATATATATATATATATATATATATATATATATATATATATATATATATATATATATATATATATTAGAACAAATGGAACTTTGCATTAACCATAGAAAGAAATAGTTAGTTATACGGTTTGAATATCAAGAATACACCTTTTATCTTCTATTGACTAAAGATTTCAAGAAAGAAGGAACGATATTGCAATACAAATATTTATCTTTTACCGAGTATTGGACATTATGCGTCATAAAATAAAGGACTCTTTTTTATTTTGCAAAGTATTCAACACATTTTTACATTTTCTGTCAAACTTTTGAAGTCGTGGTCCATAGAAAAAAACGTTTACATTAATTAGTTGAATCTAGGTGTTTCAAAGGAAGATAATAGACAATTGAATCATTATACCGTATATATATCTCCATGTTCTTTGGGTTAAGTGCAACTGCTTTAACAATTGTTATTTACACGAGTTCTACATTAGAAAGGAGAAAAGTATGTATTTTGTTAGCCAGATGGCGGTATAGTCTTCTCGTTTTAAAATATTTTTTGTGTGCTCTTTGTATGAATTTATTTAAAGAGATATCATAATATAACGAATATTATTGTTAACGTCGCTCTTAGTTAGTGCACGAAGAGTATCTTAAGGCCTTTGTTTAATATTATAATCTGATTTTTTTTCAAAACAAACATTTGCCTAAGAGCTACAATAATATTGACCATACTTTGACGTCGTTTTTAATAGATTCATATAATGACGGATAATAAATTCGTTTCCCTTATTCAATTGTCTTGACTTTTAATTAGTTTTGAATTAACTAAAGGAACAACGTAACATCTAGTTGCTGCCTTAAAGGATCCTTTGAATAGTAAATTATTTACTTTTATTTTTATCACTTAAAAATATATATTAATCCAAGCTCCTCTCCAGATCTTTTAGATCATTATTATCAACCAGTTTTGTAAAGTTGTTTTTACACATAACAGAGGCTTCTTTTGCAATATAAATACTGTATATTTCCCTCATAGATAGTATAACGACTTATAAAAAACCTATAAAAGTTTTATTTCGGGTAATAATGCATTTTGAGTGCATGAGGGTTAAAAATGGACCAAAGCCTGCAAATAAAAAGAAAGATCGATTAACAAAGAAAGAGCCCCATTACTACATTTGCCTCAAAAAGACGCATGTGATGGTTTTCATGTTTTAGTTTTCATCTGCTTTTTGAAAAAAATTATTTCTGCTCAAAGTAGTTGCACTGAAAACTAAACAAAATTTACATTCTAGTCTCAAATTAAGGCCTCAAAAGACGCATAGTAGGCTATCATTATCTATCATTACTATCAACGTATAATCATGTGTTTATCGGACAACATGCATGTCAGAGGCATGGACATATACTGATGGCTAAATTTACTCCTTTCGACTCACATTTATAAAATTTGAAAGCCAATGTGTAATCAAGGATGAATTTTAATACATCCTAGTGTTTGTCAACACTTAGTTATGTATTACAAGGATTCAAATTTGGATCACTTTGAATGCTTCACACTTAATCATTTTATAATGGTCTGTCCCTCTCTCCGTCTCTCTGCTCCTATCTGTCCCTCTCTCTTTTCTTATATAAATACGTCACCAGATGGGGCAATAGACGTTTCTTTCTCTTTTCTCAAAGAGACTATGTATACATATTAGATCAGATAAATGAAAGGTGTCACCTGTTTGCTCCCTTCGTTTACATGGTTTACATTATAATCCAATCAAATAATATTTTCTTATTCTCCTTAAATATAGTGAACAATGTAAATGAAACCATAAAAATAATTTGGGTCATTTTAAGAAAATGATAGTTCGAAAAATACAGATGTTCAATTTTTATAATCAAAAAACTAAAAAGGTCTGTTGAAGCGTAGTCGTCTATCATTGCTATGAGCAAAGATTGGCGATCCCTTTTTTTTAATTTTCTCTATTGTTTGATTATATATAAATACAATCTTATATATATATATATACATATATTTATGTATATATATATAATGTTCCCTGCACTTATCAATAAATCCTCGTAATCAGATTAGATATTGAGGATGGTATATCGGGCGGCAGCAGAAGGCTATACCCAACTTAAGATTTTCTTTTTGACAAACATTTATAATCTTCATAAAAACACAGTAAATTAAGCCCGAAGATCGCTACACCTAAAAATAAGTTGATTCCTTTCACAGATAGAGCTCTGGTCTTTATGCTTCTACCATTAAGACCATACGAACACGAATATAAAGTAGTAGTATTAAATTAATGCAGTCAGTTACACATACAGTCAGTATGTACATTTTCTATCTTGCAGAACTGCACTTTTTTGTGTGTTAAATAAGCAAAAAAAACTCCAATTATGTACCTAAGTATATTAACCGACAAATTGGATTATTATGCATGTGCACTGGTTTTAGCAGAGGAAAGGAGGCAAATGCATAAATGTTATAAATGTTTCCGAGTAGATAATTACAGGAAAAAATATTATTAACTTCCTAATTCGTAATCACTTCAAATAATCCACTCAAATGTGCAGGAGTCATCATAAGGAATAAACGTGGTTGTCCTAAATTCAAGAAACTTCCTATATATTACGATTTTAAGGTGTTAATTTAGGGATTTCTTAAATTGTTTGCTTTCATATTTAATATTTAAAAATTACGATTCGATGGAATAAGTCAAATTCGTTGAGCATATTAAGCCCCAAAGCACAACTTTAGCATATGAATAGGTGTGATGGGTGCGTGATTTTAATCAAATGTTGTAATTGATAAGGATACCAAAATGGGACTCTGTTCTCAATATGTATTGATGCAAAGAGAGGTCAAGTAATAACAATAATAAAAACTCCCTACGTCGTCATTTCCCTCATGGCTGACTGGTGGGAATAGCAATTAAGAGCCAAGAGGTTAATTCATTCTCGACGGCCTCTATGCATGGAGGATATACTATTTGGCATCCCTAAATTAATTCCCACTCAAGCATCACAGTTGTCCTATATTATTATAATTACCTCCGCCGAAGAGGCATTGTTTTCACTGGCGTTTGTTGGTTTGTTAGTTTGTTGGTTTGTTGGTTTGTCAGCAGGATAACTCAAAAAGTACTGAACGGATTTGGATGAAATTTTGTGGAGTTGTTGGAAGTGCCAAAAGGAAGAAGTGATTAAATTTTGGCATCTGTGAGTGCAGAATTAGGCGCCAAATGAGCTAAATACTACTAATTTTTCAAGTTAGCCTACTCTGCCAATAGATGTCGCTGTGCTGTGAATTGGGTGCTGGAGCGTCTTCCTCTCAGAATTTCCGTCTAGGGGAACCCTCCCCGTCTCTCTACGCCTCCCCAGTCGTGAAAAAATCCTGCCTCGGAAGGCTCATGACGGCGGAGGTTTGCACTCTCTGAGTGTATAATGCCTCTAGTTAATTGATGTAATTAAAGTAAATAAGTAAACAAATGACAATGAAATTAACTTGGCCTGAATTGAGATCAATGACATATTATTAACAAGCAAAATGCATTTTGTTCAAGTCATTAACAATTTTTTTGCCTATATGGCAAGATATAATTGCATCTGACTGGATTATATAAGTAAGCATTACAGCATTAAAATTAGTCACTAGAATCTATAATCTTATCCATGAGTTGATCAAAATTGACTTTCCCCTCTCGGATTCGAACCTGCACTCTCAACATTACCTAAGAGTTAATCATGACTTAACGCACTGAGCTATCGCACTCCCTTCATTGCCAATGTAGGCATATTTTGTGTAAAGAACCAATGTGCGTGAACTTTGTGACTACATTTTAAAGTTAAAGCTTCAGTTAAGTCAAGAAATTATACTCCATTTGGAAAGGATTAAAAAAACAATAGATATAAACTGTTTGCTTGACCCTACAAAAATTAATGTCGAATACTTTATACCCGACAATAATTTATTATTTAAAATGAACTATTAATGTATTATAAATACTTGCATAACTGGGCGCTTACGGCGCCCATATGTTCATATTGCATAAGTTTCTTAAAATTTACATCATGGATTTTGTGGAGATAAAATAGGCTTTTCTAATTGTCAAATGAGTTACAATAATTTTCTGTTTTGTACAAACATTCCTCATAAAAAGTTTGAATTTGTACAAAGAATATGTTTTAAGTCACATGAGATGCTTTATTCTTTTCTTTTTTCCTCTCTTTACCTTGAAGAGTAGGTAGTAAAATCAGAAAAGGTAATTTTTCTGGTTCATTTCTGGTCCCATCACTTTGCAAATAGTTTTATTAGGTCCGCCTTGACCCAAGGATTCCATAGTACCTTCAAAGTTCAATTTGACCATAAATGTGGGAGAAATAGCGTGCGGACATACAGACGGACGGACAGAGATTGGTGAATTATTATATAGATAATTTTGCTTATAGAAATAAGTATTTCAATGTGTGACGTTATGAAATCAATATTTTGGGCCAATTACAGCTGTTAAATTATAAACAATCCAAGATTGTTCTCGCAAATTCAGTATTGAACATGATTTTTTCATTTGAACACACACTTTTTTATTTTTCAGCGTCAGATAGTCAGAGTGATGATCTACTTATCGACCGATATGAATGAAACAAATTAAACATTCTTTTATTTTTATGATGAGCAGTTCCTATATCAAAAAAGAGTCCCGCTGGAATTTTATTGTGTTACTCGCTATATATTGTTTAATATTTTATTTATGCTGGTATTAATTGAAATACTTTAATTAATGCTATAATTCATGGCAGAAGGACTCTTAATTTTACTGCCAAAAAAGGGCAAGGACAAGCTGGAAATAACAAATTATCGCCCAATTACATTACTAAATACATCTTCTAAGATTTTCACCGGAATCCTAAACGAAAGGCTTTTCAAAGTCCTTCCAAATATTATCGGACCATCTCAAAAAGGATTCATGAAAGGAAGAAGAGCTGAAGACATTCCACGCTCAATCCAGGACAAGATTGATCGTTTTGTGAACGACGACCTAGAGTTTACGGCGTTGTTTGTGGATTTTAATAAAGCCTTTGATTTTATCTCTCACAAGTACATTTTTTCAGAATTACTTCGACGAGGCTTCTCGATCATCTTTATGAATATGATCGGGACAATTTAAGAGATAATTCGGCCAGAGTGACGTCGGCAGCTAATAAGTCCTCTTTCAAGATCACTTAGGGATGTAACCAGGGGGATCCCATTTCTCCTACCCTTTTTCTTATAGCGATTGATGGTCTCTAAAGAATGATCGACAATAACATGTAAATTGGTCGGAAAGTATTAGTCCAGCTCTACGCAATGACCTCACCTTGCTATTCTGGGGAACATCCAAAGACCTGAAGTTGGCAATGGAAGGAACCTTCGATCTGCTACAACTATTCTCAGGTATCTCGGGCCTATCAGTAAATAAAAGCAAAACTGAAGTCCTCACATTCAAGGAGTCGGAGCTGAAAGAGATCTTCCCGTCCCTGAGCTATTCAGATAGTGCAACTCTTCTTGGGATTATTGTTTCAAAAGAAGGATCGACTAAGGCAAATATACAAAACTCAAAAAACATTTATCTTCGGTCTTGAAATTTTATCGCTTTATGAAAATCCCAGTATTAACATCGCGGACAAAATAGCGATATGGAACAACATCATTGTTCCACGTATAGTACATTTACTTAGATATATTCCGTACTCTGATTCATTAAAAACAAAAGTCGAATACGCTCTGCATGGTTTCCTTAGGGAAAGGAAAAGAGCCTACATCTCAGAAATTCGTCTCTCTACACCAACCTCGTCATGGGGCTTGGGCCTGAAACGAGTGGAGAGGGTTTGGAAGACCTTGAATTTGAGCTGGCTGAAGAGACTACATGGCAGTGGAGATGAATGGGCGCTCCTTCTTAAGAGAGATTTTGAATCTACGACCGGCTGGCCATTTAAGGAGATAATTAATATGGGGCCAAGTGAGCTCTTTGTAGCGTTATCCTGCTCTGGGAACCACTGGAAGAATATGGCATGTTCCTGGAAATCCAGTATGAAAGCAGTTCTCCCTCTACTTGGCTCTTCCGAGCCCATAAACTTCAACCGAGACTAAAACAAGGGAGGAATTATTTCCTTAGGCCGATATTCTACGGTAAACCAAGTCCTGAGAGATAAGGAGGGATTGGCGAATCCTTAAGCTTTTTTACAATATAGAAGGGTACAAAAGAAAGCCTAAGGCCATATACAAACACAACGGACCCTTCAACATCTTTCTTCATTGCCATCGGGTGTATTTCTCTTTTTTTTAAATAGATCTTTAGATATAATATCTTCGTATGAACCTCCAGAGCGGCTTGTCCGGCGACGTTTTGACCGATTTGAAACTTTCTCCAAGCACAGACGTTCTCTACGGATCCAGAAACCTCTTCAGGAACCCCTTTTTGAGCTCTGCCGATAAGTGGTTCTGCTACGGGCTGGCAACTTCCTCCCTATTTGTGAGCAAATCACAGGAGGATTCGAGGAAAAGAAGATGTGTATTCTGCAATAATGGAATCGAGACATCTGGTCACTTGTTCGCAGACTGTGTCAAAGTGGCTCCACTGGTAGAGCTGACTCAGAGGCGAGTAAACAATGCGTTCGATGTAAAGCTCTCTCGAGCAGATTGGCTCATCTTCTTCACTCCCAAACGTCCCAATCACTGGAAAATTGAGGAGTTATTTATGCAGCGAGAACTAGCTCTTCAAAACTCCCATGTGGGATTGAATGTCTTTTAGAACGGAAGCTTTCCCTCCTGGAGGAGCTGAATAACGACGGAGGCGAAAGCAAACCCCAAATTTAACCCAAGACATCTCTTAAAGTTTTATTTTAATTTTTTTTAATAATTAATATCTTGATTTACCCGAATTTTTTATGTTTTATGATCATTCTCCTTTTTGTATGTCTTATTATCAATTGAATGTGCAAAAAAATATTTTTAAATATGTTTTGCCATGAAACATTTTTAACGTTCGCCTCAGTTTTAGTACATATCTTTTATTTGCATGTACATATTTTAAACTCTGAAATAATAATAATAATAAAGTAATGCAATAAAAGTTGTAATTGGACTGAATTCATTTTAGGATAAACAGAGTCGCCCACAAGAAGTATTTATATGTATTGACGTCATTAATGACGTCACAATGCATACACGGGTATATGAAGTATAAATAAAGTCAAAAACTGTTAATAGCAGCCACTTAAAGAAGCCCTAAAAATGACCGTTAGTTTTTGTTGCATATATGGCTTGATCCCATAATCCTAGGCTCGATAAACTAATTTTAATGCTATAATACTTATTTATATCCTGTCAGATGCAATTCTATCGAACCATATAGGCAAAAAGACCGTTAGGGACAGGTGGTTGCAATATATGTATGCATGTATATATATATGCATACATATATATATATATAGTATATATATATATATATATATATATATATATATATATATATATATACATATATATATATATATATATATATACATATATATATATATATATATATATATATATATATATATATAGATATATATATATATATATATATATATATATATAGGGTTGTTCTTATTTTTCAAATGTTTGAAATGTTAGCAACATTGTGGATTTCTGTTTCTTGGTGATAAAAGAAGACGACATACAAAGTTTGAACAAAATCGGTCAACATTACAGGGTCACAAAACGAGGTCAAAGTTTTAAAAATTTAGTAAAAATATAGTATTCCGCAAACTTCTTGAAAATAGTAGACGTTACAGACTTCAATAATAGTTATTAATTTAAAGGAAATCTAATTTACTACCAGACGTAATGCTGATGTTTTTAATACTAAAACAAGGTTTTAGTATAGTTTTCTGTAAAAACAAAGAAAAAATGGAGTGTGTAATGAAAAAAAAAGAGAAGAGAGATAGTATTTTGCCTCACTTCTCTCGTTTCTCTTTTTCTTTTTCTTTCTATCCAGGTAACAGTGATTACCAATTACCAATTGTATATTCTCATATCAAAAGATCATTTTTTGGGGAGAGTACGTGCAAAAATGTATGTGCTTATTTCTCTTAAAGTATAGCGATTTTTAGAACACCAAACATATCAAATGAAAGCTTGGTAAACAGCTTTAATATTTTGGTATACTAAATCATGTCAATTTAATAAGTGGAGAGTTATATGTACATTAAAAAAACATATCTCGCGTACAAAATGACGCATATAATGGATTATGAATGCGTCAGAGACGAAGTAAAACTTTGAGAGGATACCTTGACGCAAATCTAAAAAACACATCTTTATTTATTTTTTAAAAGAATGTAACTAAGGTCATTTTTGGATTTATCATCTAAATTTTTATTAAATTTAAAAATACTTTTTACTCTGAAGCAAACAAGTCATCTTCTACAGGCAAGTGAAGTTAATTGATACAAAAAAGCTATGAAATATGCTAAAATTACACACTCCATTTTTTTCTTTGTTTTTACAAAAAAAAATATACTAAAACCTTGTTTTAGTAAAAAAACATCAGCATTACGTCTGGTAGTAAATTAGATTTCCTTTAAATTAATAATAATTATTAAAGTCTGTAACGTCCACCATTTTCAAGAAATTTGCGGAAAACTATAATTTTACTAAATTTTTAAAACTTTGACCTCGTTGCGCGACCCATAATGTTGACCGATTTTGTTCAAACTTTGTATGTCGTCTTCTTTTATCACCAAGAAACAGAAAATCTACAATATTGCTAACATTTCAAACATTTGAACAATAAGAACAGCCCTAATATATATATATATATATATATATATATATATATACCATTTGGTAACTGCTGTTAGTGTTACCTGGATAGAAAGAGAAGGGAGAGAGTATTTTGCCTCCCTTCTCTCCCTTCTTTTTTCTTTCTATCCAGGTAACACTCTGCAGTTACCAAATGGTAATTGTATATTCTCATATCAGAAGATCAATTTTTTGGGAGAGTACGTGCTAAAATGTATTTGCTTATATCTCTTAAAGTATAGCGATTTTTAGAACACCAAACATATCAAATGAAAGCTTGGTTAACCAGCTTTAATATTTTGGTATACTAAATCATGTCAATTTAATAAGTGGAGAGTTATATGTACATTAAAAAAAGCCTATCTCGCGTACAAAATGACGCATATAATGGATTATAAATGCGTCAGAGACAAAGTAAATTTTGAGAGGATACCTTGACGCAAATCTAAGAAACACATTATTTTTATTTTTTTCATAATCGATTTCTTATAGGTCAATACAGGCTCTGAATCATATGATGTAAACTCAGATTGTACTGAATTCTGAATTGATAGAATGCAACCAAGGTCATTTTTGGATTTATCATCTAAAGGTTTACTAAACTTAAAAGTACTATTTTACTCTGAAGCGAACAAGTCATCTTGTACAGGCGAGTGAAGTTAATTGATACAAAAAAGCCATGAAATAAGCTAACAATACACACTCCCTTTCTTGCTTTGTTTTTACTGAAAACTTTGTTTTATTAAAAACATCAAGATACGTCTGGTAGTAAATTAGATTTCCTTTAAATTAATAATTATTATTGAAGTCTGTAACGTCCACTATTTTGAAGAAATTTGCGGTTAACTATATTTTTACTAAATTTTTAAAACTTTGACCTCGTTGCACGACCTCGTAATGTTGACCGATTTTGTTCAAACTTTGTATGTCGTCTTCTTTTATCACCAGAAACAGAAATGCTCAAAGTTGCTAACATTTCAAACATTTGAAAAATAAGAACAACCCTAATATATACAAAGTCGGCTGATAAGTCCCGAGACTAACACATAGATGGCGCCAGTGGATTTGTTTTCATATTACTGTCAGCTAGTACCAACATTCAAAACATACATGCATAAATATAACAGCTGTCTGACAACTAGTTTGTGAGATATTGCGTTTTAAGTGAAGCTACTTTTGTTATTGGGGAAAAATGGAAAAGACGAATTTCGTGTGTTAATAAAACATTATTTTTTGATGGGAAAAATACCGTCGAAACTAAAACTTAGCTCGAAGAATGTTATCCGGACTCTGCTCCATCGAAAGCAACCATATGTCGATGGCTTACTGAATTAAAACGTGGTTGTGTGAGCACGAATGATGATAAACGCAGTAGACGCCCAAAGAGGTGGTTACACCAGAAAACATAAAAATAATCCACAAAATGATTTTAAATGACCGTAAAGTGAAGTTGATCCAGATAGCTGAGACTTTGAAGATATCGAAAGAGCGCGTTGGACATATTGTGCATGAATATTTGGACATGCGAAAGCTCTGTGGAAAGTGGGTGCCGCGAGAGCTCACAATCGACCAAAAACAACAACGAATTGATGATTCTGAGCAGAATCTGAAATTTGATTCTGAAATTGAAAGATCACTATAATCGCTGTATCGCCCTCAAAGGCAACTATGTATGTTGAATAATTAAATAGAATTCAGTCAAGAAAATGTTTTCTTCTTAGTTAGTCTCGGGACTTATCAGCCGACCGTTTTATATATATGTATATATATTTATATAAGAGTCGAATTTATTAGTGTATATCAGTATTATTGTGTGTGCTGACTTTAAGACTGCTCATATACACCCAGTCATATACATACACAGATAACTATAGACTCACAGTATCACCTTTATTTTTTGATGTCGGCAGTGCTGTGTCTCATTTTCTAAAAAAAGACCCCAAGTATCAACACAAGTTCAACTATAACATGCTTATAATATGGTGCGCAAACAAACTTTCTTGTTATTAGCTTTGCAACGATAGACTACTCTTGTCTCCATGGGGATCAAAACAACAACAACTTCTGGAGAAGATGTTGCCATCCTGATATTCTCATGATTGCCAGAAGATCTACCGAGGATACAATGATTATTTCATCATGCCATTGGGTTCTCTTTGATTAAGGGATGGATAGTCTCTTTCATAATATCATTAATTAAAATGATGAATGAAGTAAGCCTCCATCAAAAAGATTTTAAAGATAAATTCAATCAAAAAATTTTTAACAAATTATTTTTGGGATTTTTAAATAATAAAATACATAGTTACCAGCAATAACATAAAATGACAACATTAAATGCCTACAGTTTTATTTCATTACTATACTCTTTAGGCTCCGTTTTATTTAGAGAGAGAAAAAAGGTTGTTCCCTCGCAAGCTCACAAGTAAACATATTTTTACATTTGATTAAACTGTTTTCATCCTTTTTCTATGTCCGATAATCAGACACAAATTAAACATTCTTGAGTATTATCAGTTGCTAATAATTGGAATAGGAGAAGCTCATCCAAAGGATTCGTAAATGACATTGGCCCATGACGTAGAGCAGAGCTGCAACTACCGAATGTAATCGGTATTCGATACTACCGACGGTAGATTTCAAATACCGAACCGATTATATGATATTCGGTAGAAACTACCAAATACCCTACCGATTGATAATCGGTACGTTCTTTTAGAAAGTATGACTTTTGTGACATTCACATAGAGACATAAAGATATAAAGAGTTATTCCCTTCAATAGCAGAGAAACATCGTTCAACTTTACCCGACACAAACAAAGTAATTTGAACTACGTCGTCGTAAGTTGATATTTGGATAGAAGTAGATTATAAAAAAATGAACAAATATTTGAATGGTATTTACGTTTTTTTTTTAAGTACTAAGGTACAAGTGGAAGGGCTCTCTTGTATGAAGAACTTGAACTTTGCAAAATAAATAAACAACTACGTAGCTCCAATGGACCACCTTTACTATTATAGAGCATATACATTCAATATAAGCACATGCTATGCATTGAATACTAAAGTACCTGAAAGTGCTTTAATATCGAACAATAAGAGACAGTAAATGAAAAAATGGTTATAGTCTTCCATTTCGTACAAAATCCAAGTACATATATAATTTAAATAAGATTAATATGTATTAATTTCAAATAATCTCTAATAAATTATAACAAATTATGTACTTAATGGTCCTTTGTTATAAATTGTCCAATATTAATGCATCTGAAGAGGTCACATAGCAGATACATAAATAAATGTATCTCTCTTTCTTATCTACCGTACCGAATATCGATCGATAATCAAATCTACCGAATACCGATACCGAACGGTAGATGGTATATACCGAATACTGAGCCGGCGGTAGATTTTTCTACCGAATCCCACCTCTGACGTAGAGACATTTTTGAGGAACGATATTCTTATCTATTATTTAATTTTGACTCTTCAACAACCAAGAGTGAAGCGAGACTCTGTATCATAATGTCAACTTCTTTTTCTATTCCCTCTCCTTTTCTTTCCACAAATCACGTACCAAAAAGCTCCATCTTTTCTCTATGTCTAGTTATATTTGTAACCAAAGAGAATGATTGACTTACACCTTTGGTTATTTAGTCTAAACTGTTCTTTATTTCATTAGAGGTATTTCTTTTATACCTCTTTTTCAAATATAAAAATTATTTTACAAGTTTTAATTAAATATAATAAAATATATATAAAGGAGCAGAAGAAGGACTCTGCTAAAATTTATCAAATATTAACGAAAGCACCCCTGTAGGTGTGCAACAGTGCCTTAAAGCACTTTCGAGAAAGGAATACATTTTTAAAAACTGAGGAGTAGGCAAAGACGATTAAAATTAGCTTAGTATTCAGTAATATCGATCATTTCTTAACTCACTTTTCACTGTGAAAACAACAACAACAAGGATTGATATCCATGATGTCACTGGACATTTTAAAACTTATATATATATATACATATATCATCAAGTCATAAGTATGTATATGTTTATGTGAAAATTGGCTCTGATCGAAATTAGCTTCAAAAACTTATGTTTATGGAGGCTTCTTTTGTCTATTGTTTCTTCTGTGAATACACACCTGTTCATCCCCAGTATCATCATCACATGGCTTTCGTACATACAGTCTTGCTCGTCGTCCTTTGAGACTACGGAAAAGTAGATTACTCGGAGATTAACTCCTACACTCCTCCTAGTCCCTGCTGACATAAAAACAAGTTTTAATAGCTCAGGTCTCTATCTTACGACAGAGTTAATATTTTCCTTCAATTAAAAGATTATTTTTTTAACCCCTGATGATGCCCCTTATAGACCATATATTTTTTCTTTCTTCTTATGATTTAAGTTCACAACTTAAAACGGCTATAAATATAATTTTATAAGAATAAACACAATATTTTTATACAAAACACGTCAGTTCCATTGTTATCATTATGAAAATCGCATAAATGTGTATCATTATAAGATCTTTAATTTGCACTCACAAACAAATTGCTAAAATAATTTCTAGGGCAAATATTAGCAAAAAAAATGCATATTTTGAGCCCAAAGAGGCTCTTTATTTGCTTGATTGCTCCAAAAGTTTCTTCAAAGATGATACTTCAAGCAAAACTTAGAAAAAATTAGACGATATCACTAAAATTCAGAGACACAATCCACTTGTAAATCGCCATTTTTGACCTAAAATACGGTCTTTTTAAACTTTCCCAATCTCTTTTTTTCATCACTATGCAGCAGAAAATCGCTTGGAGCAAAAAATTGGAGCGATTGACCTCAAAACGGGACAGTCTTATCAATCAACATGATATATTTTGTTTATAAGAGCCGGGACTCCGAAGGGACTTAAGTTGCAACAACAAAAAGAATAGGATTCCTGAGCCTGCTTTTATTATACCTAGAAGATATTGGTCCACTGATTAACTTATTATATTTGTCCTGAGTTCACTGCGAATTCTATGCATCATGTCAAGGAACTCTGACAGCACGTGCCTGTCTCATGAAACTGGTTTTGTCTGTCGTATATTTTTCCTATTTATATATCAATAATTTATTAACATTGTGTTATTTACCAACTGTAGTTGACTCAATCATTTTGTACACAGCGGCTCAATTCGGCAACCAAAAATACCTTTGACTGACTATTTAAATGAGACGGATTGTGGCTTTGGATTCTAGTTTTTATTGCCCTATGTTCTTTATTCTCTTTCTGATTTATTGTAAAAAACATATCCTTCTGAGTAGATCGGTAGAATTATAAATCATAATTATTTTCGAATGTTATATCATCCATTTAACACAACAACGTAAATGTATGTAGAAAAGCTTGAAACTCTCACTCTAGAAGTGTTTTTCTGGCATAGTGGCCTTGGGTGCTAATTATTTTGTTGTCATAATAATGGACGAATTCTGGAAAAATATTTATTCAGTCGATTTGAAAGGCAAATATACATTCTAATAGATAAGTTCATAACTAAATAATTGCATTATCATACCTCTATGCTATACATATATGACCATGGCGTAATCAATATAGCTCCTTTTGGAGAGAAATCCTTCTGTACACAAGGTTCACAATTCCGCATGGGACAGCAAAGGAGTTTAATTTAGCTGCGCAAATAATCCCCTGAATGCCACCCATAATGTCCATTTTTCCCCTTTTCCTTTCTATGTTGACTGTTTTTCCTTGGACATGTTTATCAAAGGAACCTTTTTCAGAAACTGTTTCTTCCGGACACGGCATATATAATAACAGTAAACCTAAATAAAGACGTAGGTATTAACCTTCAATATGATGGATCATCATCATAAAGAGTGCTGGGAATCCCCGCAATACGCTGTAGTTAATTAGAGTTGGCCACTAAATGTGTATATCTCTTAGGATCCATGGACAATTCTGTACTTATATATAATGATGATATCCCTGTTTCCCGGAAGATAAAGTATTCAGGGATTTCCAAAGTTATCCCAATACGGATAAAGAATAAAAGATGTATGACGTTATAATTATCTAACCTTTAATCATAAAGTTTATTTATGATATTGTTGCCTTGTCCTCAATCTAATTATCTAGATTTAAAAATGTTGGATTTATGTGTATTTGTTGATGTGATGTGTCATGCTTAAAAGGGAAATTTTTGAATGTAAAATGTTTATTCATAACTTTATATATCAACCTATATTGGTATTTTTTATTATCTAAACTGAAATCGTCCATTTAGTGATGATAAATTAATGAATTTTTTTAATACATTTCTATATGCCTGACGGGAATTCTTATAATGCTTAAAAATGAACCATGTTTTCCCTGAAGCATTGGTTCTATACTACATGAATAGATTTTATCAACCAAAAGTGAATAAAGGGGGATGTTGTGGTGACACAAAGAAGCACCATTTTCTTTTGTCGTTTATAGTTGTGTCGACTAAAATACATTGGACTAATGCACTATTTTCTGTTTTGACATTTGAGCCCTTGCCGTTCTAAAAGCATGACTGGAGTCAAATTTTAGTATAATTGGTTCATATTAAAGAAAAAGAAACAGAAAGTTGAGTGAGGGAGGACATGTACTGGGAAAAGAACTAAGAGGAGTAATGATCTCCACAGCCACGCACTACGGTGCCTTATCGGTTAAAGTACCGAACGACTCCAAATCATCGTGGAGATAGCAAAATTCTTCAAAGACTTTTTAAACTTTTTAAAATCTCAAAAATATGTTATACGTTAATTCTTTTTTGTGACTTGTTTTAGGGAATTCATTTTACACAAAATTTGTATTTATATACCCTATTTACAACTTCTCTCAATAAATAAAGTCATTGGAAGTAAAAAGAATCCATTCTGAAAAGAAAGAAAGGGAACAGGACGGCTTAGTGGAAAAGTGATCTACTCTCAATCTTTAGGGCGCAGGTTCGACTCCACTCGAGATACTGATCAACTGAAAAAAGTATCTTAGATTCGATAGACTAATTTACACGCAAATATGATTATTCATATCTACCCGAATCAAATCAAATAGACAAAAAAAAGTTGAATTTTGAAACCTCGAGCTTGATCAGGCGTTTGTGCTATTTATCATAGTATACCAAATTCTCGTAAACTTATTTTATAATTCAGTAGAATGAATGACTGCCCCCTATATCAGAAGTCGTAAACCTCATCAGCGTCGGTAGATTTTTTACAAATCTATTTATTGAAGGCGGTATAAATAGATTTTAAGAAGCAGTTGGGTGTCATTCAATGCCAAGTTGTACCACTGGCTGTGTCCAAATGCTGACTAATAACAGATGCTTTATCTTTTACTACCAAGAAGTTACAAGGAGGGACTGTCAGCTGACGTTTCCTTTGCCGAGAGGATCAAAACATTGAAGGATTATCTATTTTTATCATTTCAATTAATAATATTATTTTTTAAATTGACTTACAAACAAAAGTTCATCCTCTAAGAGTTAAAAATGCAAGAAATAATTAAAAATTATATTCCTTAAGCATTATAGATATAAGATACCTTGAACATTCAAATGTCAGCTAACATATCCTTATTCTCTTTCTAAGTGGGCAAGCTTTTGATATACACTCAAACCTGTCTTTAGCGACAACTCTTCCCTAAGAAAAAATAATTCTACTAAAACCCTTATAAATATCTATAACCTTAAGCATTATCAGATATAAAACTACCTCTGAACATTCAAATGTCACTACATATGTCCTAACTATCTCTCTTTCTAAGTGGGCAAGCTTTTGATATACACTCAACCTGTCTTTAGCGACAAATCTTCCCTAAAGAAAAAATATTTCTTTGATCAGCGGCCATCACGCTTTACAGGTCACTTTTTCGGGTTTCAGTGAGTGGCTGCTATTGACAGATTTGGACTGTATTTATTTTTTCTTCTTCCTCCCATGAACAACAACATTGACGTCACAATAGTAGTAAATATTCTTCTTCGCTTAAATATCCATTAGTGAACATATAAGATCAAGCCGCATCCATCTTATATTTAGTTTAAGAAAACAAAAAAAGAGGAAGAAATGAATGGATGTCATCAGAATGAATTATTGTCGACGCTTTACAAATGATGGATATTATTCAATTCTCTTGATTGACCTAGTGTAGAATTGATGATGAAGTGACTTATTGAAGGTCTCAAGGAGACCTCCCTGAAATGACTTTTTGCAGGTTGGGATGCCTGTATTCATCTGAAGAATCCCGTAGAGGAATTATCGTTAGAAATGACGATTAAATACACATTTGTTAAATGTTATTATAGTTCTTTATTATTATATGTCCTCGATTAGGGTTGACATTGAGTTGTTCTTACGACCTCACATATCCACATATTTTTTTCATTAAATATATCATTTTCTTTTTCTATCGTCGTCCCATGATTATGATCCATTTATCGACAGAACAAGATAAACAATCCTTAATTCCCTCAACAGCTCTTAAAATTTTATAAAATTAATATTAATTTGTGATATTGGAGGTATCCTTTCCAGAGAGACATACATCAAATGGACCCATGAAATATATTCCTCACTCTGAATTGATGTTTCCTGAAGACTTATTATTACATAACACGCAATGCTTCTTTTATTTATACTTTTCTTTGTTTCAAAACCATTCACGTTCATATTATCATCATTATCCCTCAATCATCGCCGAACAATATTCATAATTTTTAAGTGCTTTTAAGATGCGAATGCAAATGCGAATTTTAAATGATTCCATATTATTTATTTGTGTTTTAAGTTTTTAAGTTCTTATCGTCGTAAAAATATTTTTTTTTTTTTTTTAAATCATGTTCGTTTATTATGTATATAAAATAAGATAAATACATAAAAACCAGAGCAAATGCGTAATAAAAACATAATTAAACATTTTAGTTTAAATTTTTGCTCTGGGGTTGAACGCACAAAATAAAATAACACATAATATCAGGTAAAGGTTATCAAATTAAGACAATATTTTGGGAAGCAACTATTAAGAATTTTAAAAGATGAACATAATAAATGTAATTAAAACATAATAAAATTATGCTAAGTGCTAAAAATTACTAAATCTTTTTGAAATTATTTTTATAAGTCTTTGGTGTTGGATGGAGAGGCTTGGATAATACTTAATTATCCTTCCGGCGGACGTCCACGTTCCTCCTTCGTCTGGCGAGGGGATTTTTAACGATAATGCTGCATATCTTGCCGCCGCAGATATAAATATGCTTCTCAGCTCTTGAGGATGGAGAGGTTTGTAGGAGGTCAGCTTATGACAAATCAGCGACTTAGAGTTCATAATACTGAAGGTCAACGCCTTAGTTTCCGGAGACTTGTTGCTTTTCCCAAGGCCGAAAAGGATAATGCCTTTCCAAGCATTCGAGGACTCATACTGAAGGGTAGGTAGGTTGAGCAATAGGAAGTCCTTAAGCATTTTTAACTGCACGACATTCAACAAATAAATGAATTGTTGAGTTAAACAAAAGACCGCAATCTTTGCACGGCCTAGAAAAAAATAAAAGATCAGCCGAAATCATCAGCTGAGCTGTGAATTTTCTTCCGTCGTGGATACCTTGCAAAGATTGTCGAATCCGATTGTTCCAAACCGAAGGAAGACCAAGTATTTTCAAATATTTATTACTTATTTTTTCTACCTCTCTTTGATGCGATGGAGGAGACATTTTTAAGTGCCATGGCTTCGGAAGAATGTGTTGCAGAGACGTCCTCGTCAAAGGATACACAAATCTCCCATCAGAAAATACGTTATCTTTGCAGAGATCATGAACTGTAAGAATTCTTGACTTAATAGCCATTTCCTCCAAAATGTCCGGTCGAGGTATATTTCGAAAATATAAATGCTTGTGAGCGTTTTGTCGAATGACATCTACGGTCGTATTGGTGTCGTAGATAGGGCAAAGTTTCCATAGTATACGTTGAGATGCACCCCAGACCCGAGAGAGTCGTGAAGTTAAATGGTTAGTTAAGTCTGAGCCGAACATTAACCACCAGTAGATTTCGTCATAAGCTACAGATCTTCTCCACTCGATGGATGGATTTTTTGTAATTTCATTAAAGATTTTGATATACACCTTTGGTATAATACAACTCAAGCGAGAAATACCTCCCCCGAGCAAACGTTTTGGTCTTAGAATAGATGGAAGATAATGATGGTGAAATAAGGCACGAAGCCATTTTTCCTCCTCGAGAATGACTTTTTCGGCAATTAATGGATGAGAGGACGCCTTGTATAACATTAGAGGAACAACTTTCAAATTATAAAAGTCAATTCTTCTCTGAATGTTGAAGCTCCTCCATTTTGCTATGTTTCGAGGGATGATTGAAAATGCATTCGTCCAGTTCTTCTCATCAATTCCTTTATTATTCCAGGTAATTCCCAGAATGTCCACTTGGTTGCTAATTTGGCACGAAGTAATTTCACTTTCTTTAGGGTTCCATTTTCCAAGAGGTAGAATCGTTGTCTTTGCCTTGTTGATAGCTAGGCCTGATATTCGTTCGTATTTTGAAAAAAAGTTTAAAACGATATCTACTCTTTTGCTCAGTTGAAGTTCTGAATTTCCTTCTACCATAAGAGTAACGTCATCGGCGTAGAGGTCTATTAAATGTTTTGTGCCTTTGACGTCCACGCCAAACCCTCCGTACTTTTTCAAAACCATCCGAATTAGATCCTCAACCGCTGCAACAAAAAGTAAGGGAGAAGATGGGCATCCTTGCCTACAGCTATTCTTAAGGTGGATGGGATCACTTTCCATTCCATTAAGTGATATAGTCGAGGTTCCATTTAGCAATAATGCCCGAATGGGATTGAAATATTCCTTCGGTAAAAGTTTCTTAACCGCACTCATAATGTGAATATGCGATATAGAATCGAAGGCCTTTTGAAAATCAATAGCAATTATTGCTCCGAAAGTTTCCCTTTCTTCCACTGAATCAATGCAAGCTTGAATATTTCTGGAGACATCGCAGATTCTTCTTTTTTTGAGAAAGCCCTTTTGTTGAGTGCCAATCTTGGTGTTAAGAATGGGTTCCATTTTTTGGGCTAGCACTCCCGATAATATTCTATATGAATAATTGAGAATGGTGATGGGCCTCCAGTGACTAAAGTCTGACCCATCACCTTTCTTCGGGATTAAAGCGATCCTACCCTTTGTGAGTTCCATAGGCATCTTGCCCTTTAATTCCATGGATTTACCTACTTTTAATAGGTATGGAACGCTTTCCTCCAAAAAGTGAACAAAAACTCCACCACTTAACCCATCTGGACCTGATGTTTTTTTATAATTAAGTTTATGACGAATATAGTTTGTCATTGATTCCTTGGTGAATATTTTATTTTCTCCGATCCTTGACCATTTTTTCCGCTGAGGAAAGTTTTTCCGTGATCCTCCAACGACAGACTGGAATTTTTGATGGAAATATCGAAGAATGTCTTTTGGGGCATTTAAGACCTTCCCACCCTCAATAATTCTTTTAACGAAAGGAGATGGTCGTTGTTCAATATTTGAAACACGTTTAACTCTTTGGGAGGCACTTTTTTCGAGAGATACTTTCTCTTCCATTTCAGCCTCCACAACCTCGGACACCCTAAATGCGTTGAATGTATCCGCCATTAAGGACCGGGCAAAAATTGAAGACGAACTAAGAATGTTTTCAATATCCTGTTGTCGCTTTTTCGAGGCTTCTCTCTTTTCTCTCAAGAAAGAAGTTGTGGTGGATTGAATAGTTTTTGTGAAAACCCTCATTGCCGTGTCCGCGGAGTATTTGGGAGAAAACGCCTCTCTTATATGTGATTGCAACTTTTTTTAAGCTTTGCGTCCTGAAGAACTTGAAGAGGGAGCTTGAAGCGGCGTTGAGGATATCCTAGGCGTAGCTCCAAATCAATTAACTTATGATCCGAGAAAGGTTCTGGTTTGTAAGTGGCATTTTTAATCCGTTTAACAATACTAGGAGAAGCTAAGGCCAGATCAATTCTTGATCTATATTTACCTCGACACCACGAAAAACTATCAGGGGAGAATCGACCCATTATATCCACAAGTTTGAAAATGTTGATAGCCGTTTGAAGACTTCTCCTATTAGAGTAATAAGCACCCTGCCTGTCCAAATCCACATTCAAGTCTCCAACCATTATGACTGGTAGATTGGTTGCTTTCACACTGTCCGTTAGGGTTCCAACAATGGATTCATAAAAGTCCGAGCATTGCACATTGGGACCATAAGCATTAATGAGATAGAAAGCCATACCACTTGTCGAAATATATATTTGATGCCAATCACTCATTTCGGATGCTTCTTTAACAATTTTGCCGTCTTTATATTTTTCGAGATAAACGTCTGAACCCCTCGATTTGAGTTATTACCCGTAAAGAACGTTTTGAAGCGTCGAGGTTTGCATAAACAACAGTTTGGAGGACATGTTGATGACACCTCACATTTTACATCTTGTAGGCAAACAATGTCGGGATTTTTTCAAAGATGGAGTTCAATAGAGCATGTCTCTTTAGTCTGTTCATACCACCTCTTGTATTGAGTGATATGATTCTTTTTATGTCCATATTTGCTTTAATTTCGTTGGAGGAGTTATCTTCGAAAAAATCGGTGATCTTCATTTGGGAATGTCGTAAAATATGTTTTAGTCAGGCTTGGTGCGCGTTCAGCTTTTTTTTGCGTTTATCGTGCAAAATAAATTAGCGTTCCGTTCAATGTTTTTGCGTTTCAGCGGTTCCGTTAGGCGTCCAGCGTTCAATATTGAAAAAAAGTGACGACGTTTTTTTTTTTTAGAAAAGAA
>CP045896.1:17219166-17298141 GCA_013387185.1 Caligus rogercresseyi
AATCAAATAGACAAAAAAAGTTGAATTTTGAAACCTCGAGCTTGATCGGCGTTGTGCTATTATCCTAGTATACCACCAATTCTCGTAACCTTATTTTAATAATTCAGTATAATGACTGACGCCCCCTATATCATAAGTCGTAAACCTCATCAGCGTCGTTAGATTGTTTACAAATCTATTTATTGAAGGCGGTATAAATATTTTTAAGATAAGCCTTGGGTGTCTTCAAGCCAGGTTGTACCACTGGCTGTGTCCCAAATGCTGACTAATAACAGATGGCTTTTATCTTTTACTACCAAGCAGTTACAGGGAGTGACTGTCAGCTGACGTTTCCTTTTGCCGAGAGATCAAACATTGAAGGATTATCTATTTTTATCATTTCAATTAATAATTATTATTTTTTAATTGACTTACAAAAAACAAAAGTTCATCCTCTAAGAGTTAAAAATGCAAGAAATAATTAAAAATTATATTCCCTGAGCATTATAGCTATAAGATACCTTGAACATTCAATGTCAGCTAACATATCCTTATTCTCTTTCTAAGTTGGCAGCTTTGATATACACTCAACCTGTCTTTAGCGCACCTCTTCCCTAAAGAAAAAAATAATTCTGTGAATCAGCGGCCATCACGCTTTACAGGTCACTTTTTCGGGGGTTTAGTGATTGGCTGCTATTGACAGATTTTGGACTGTATATTATTTTTTCTTCTCCTCCTCCCATGAACAACAACACATTGACGTCACAATAGTATACATATCGTCTTCGCTTAAATATCCATTAGTGAACTTATAAGATCAAGCCGCATCCATCTTATATTTATTTAAGAAAACAAAAAAAAGAGGGAAATGAAATGGATGTCATCAGAATGAATTATTGTTGTGCGCTTTACAAAACTGGGTATTATTCAATTCTCTTGATTGACCTAGTGGTGAATTATGATGAAGTGACTTTCTTGAAGGTCTCAAGGAGACCTCCCTGAATGACTTTGGTCAGTTTGGGATGCCTGTATTCATCGGAAGAATCCCGTATAGGAATTATCGTTAGAAATGACGAATTAAAATACACATTTTTTAAATGTTACTTATAGTTCTTTATTATTAATATGCCCATGATTAGGGTTGACATTGAGTTAGTTTCTTACGACCTCACATATCCACATAGTTTTTTTCAATTAAATTATCATTTTCTTCCTTTTCTACGCAAAAAGTTCCCCTGATTAGTCCATTATCGACAGCTAAACAAATAAACAATCCTGAATTCCCTCAACGCTCTAAAAGTTATAAAATTAATATTAATTTGTGATATTGGAGTATCCTTTCTAAGAGCCATAACATGCAAATGGACCCATGAAATATATTTCCTCCTCTAATTGATGTTATCCTGAAGAACTTATTATTACATAACACGCCATGCTTCTTTTATTTCTACCCTTTCTTTTGTGTCAAAACATTCACGTTCAGATTATCATCATTATCCCTCAATCATCGCCGAACAATATCATAATTTTAAGTGCTTTTTAGATGCGAATGCAAATGCGATTTTAAATGGGTTCCATATTATTTATTTGTGGTTTTAATGTTTTAAGTTCTTATCGTCGTAAAATATGTTTTTTTTTTTTTTAAATCATGTTCGTTTATTATGTATAAAATAAGATAATACATAAAAACCAGAGCAAATGCGTAATAAAAACATAATTAAACATTTTAGTTTAAAATTTTTGCTCTGGGGTTTGAACGCACAAAATAAAATAACACATAATATCAGGTAAAGGTTATCAAATTAAGACAATATTTTGGGAAGCAACTATTAAGAATTTTAAAAGATGAACATAATAAATGTAATTAAAACATAATAAAATTATGCTAAGTGCTAAAAATTACTAAATCTTTTTGAAATTATTTTTATAAGTCTTTGGTGTTGGATGGAGAGGCTTGGATAATACTTAATTATCCTTCCGGCGGACGTCCACGTTCCTCCTTCGTCTGGCGAGGGGATTTTTAACGATAATGCTGCATATCTTGCCGCCGCAGATATAAATATGCTTCTCAGCTCTTGAGGATGGAGAGGTTTGTAGGAGGTCAGCTTATGACAAATCAGCGACTTAGAGTTCATAATACTGAAGGTCAACGCCTTAGTTTCCGGAGACTTGTTGCTTTTCCCAAGGCCGAAAAGGATAATGCCTTTCCAAGCATTCGAGGACTCATACTGAAGGGTAGGTAGGTTGAGCAATAGGAAGTCCTTAAGCATTTTTACTGCACGACATTCAACAAATAAATGAATTGTTGAGTTAAACAAAAGACCGCAATCTTTGCACGGCCTAGAAAAAAATAAAGATCAGCCGAAATCATCAGCTGAGCTGTGAATTTTCTTCCGTCGTGGATACCTTGCAAAGATTGTCGAATCCGATTGTTCCAAACCGAAGGAAGACCAAGTATTTTCAAATATTTATTACTTATTTTTTCTACCTCTCTTTGATGCGATGGAGGAGACATTTTTAAGTGCCATGGCTTCGGAAGAATGTGTTGCAGAGACGTCCTCGTCAAAGGATACACAAATCTCCCATCAGAAAATACGTTATCTTTGCAGAGATCATGAACTGTAAGAATTCTTGACTTAATAGCCATTTCCTCCAAAATGTCCGGTCGAGGTATATTTCGAAAATATAAATGCTTGTGAGCGTTTTGTCGAATGACATCTACGGTCGTATTGGTGTCGTAGATAGGGCAAAGTTTCCATAGTATACGTTGAGATGCACCCCAGACCCGAGAGAGTCGTGAAGTTAAATGGTTAGTTAAGTCTGAGCCGAACATTAACCACCAGTAGATTTCGTCATAAGCTACAGATCTTCTCCACTCAATGGATGGGTTTTTGCAATTTCATTAAAGATTTTGATATACACCTTTGGTATAATACAACTCAAGCGAGAAATACCTCCCCCGAGCAAACGTTTTGGTCTTAGAATAGATGGAAGATAATGATGGTGAAATAAGGCACGAAGCCATTTTTCCTCCTCGAGAATGACTTTTTCGGCAATTAATGGATGAGAGGACGCCTTATATAACATTAGAGGAACAACTTTCAAATTATAAAAGTCAATTCTTCTCTGAATGTTGAAGCTCCTCCATTTTGCTATGTTTCGAGGGATGATTGAAAATGCATTCGTCCAGTTCTTCTCATCAATTCCTTTATTATTCCAGGTAATTCCCAGAATGTCCACTTGGTTGCTAATTTGGCACGAAGTAATTTCACTTTCTTTAGGGTTCCATTTTCCAAGAGGTAGAATCGTTGTCTTTGCCTTGTTGATAGCTAGGCCTGATATTCGTTCGTATTTTGAAAAAAAGTTTAAAACGATATCTACTCTTTTGCTCAGTTGAAGTTCTGAATTTCCTTCTACCATAAGAGTAACGTCATCGGCGTAGAGGTCTATTAAATGTTTTGTGCCTTTGACGTCCACGCCAAACCCTCCGTACTTTTTCAAAACCATCCGAATTAGATCCTCAACCGCTGCAACAAAAAGTAAGGGAGAAGATGGGCATCCTTGCCTACAGCTATTCTTAAGGTGGATGGGATCACTTTCCATTCATTAAGTGATATAGTCGAGGTTCCATTTAGCAATAATGCCCGAATGGGATTGAAATATTCCTTCGGTAAAAGTTTCTTAACCGCACTCATAATGTGAACATGCGATATAGAATCGAAGGCCTTTTGAAAATCAATAGCAATTATTGCTCCGAAAGTTTCCCTTTCTTCCACTGAATCAATGCAAGCTTGAATATTTCTGGAGACATCGCAGATTCTTCTTTTTTGAGAAAGCCCTTTTGTTGAGTGCCAATCTTGGTGTTAAGAATGGTTCCATTTTTTGGGCTAGCACTCCCGATAATATTCTATATGAATAATTGAGAATGGTGATGGGCCTCCAGTGACTAAAGTCTGACCCATCACCTTTCTTCGGGATTAAAGCGATCCTACCCTTTGTGAGTTCCATAGGCATCTTGCCCTTTAATTCCATGGATTTACCTACTTTTAATAGGTATGAACGCTTTCCTCCAAAAGTGAACAAAAACTCCACCACTTAACCCATCTGGACCTGATGTTTTTTTATAATTAAGTTTATGACGAATATAGTTTGTCATTGATTCCTTGGTGAATATTTATTTTCTCCGATCCTTGACCATTTTTTCCGCTGAGGAAAGTTTTTCCGTGATCCTCCAACGACAGACTGGAATTTTTTGATGGAAATATCGAAGAATGTCTTTTGGGGCATTTAAGACCTTCCCACCCTCAATAATTCTTTAACGAAAGGAGATGGTCGTTGTTCAATATTTGAAACACGTTTAACTCTTTGGGAGGCACTTTTTTCGAGAGATACTTTCTCTTCCATTTCAGCCTCCACAACCTCGGACACCCTAAATGCGTTGAATGTATCCGCCATTAAGGACCGGGCAAAAATTGAAGACGAACTAAGAATGTTTTCAATATCCTGTTGTCGCTTTTTCGAGGCTTCTCTCTTTTCTCTCAAGAAAGAAGTTGTGGTGGATTGAAGTTTTTGTGAAAACCCTCATTGCCGTGTCCGCGGAGTATTTGGGAGAAAACGCCTCTCTTATATGTGATTGCAACTTTTTTTTAGCTTTGCGTCCTGAAGAACTTGAAGAGGGAGCTTGAAGCGGCGTTGAGGATATCCTAGGCGTAGCTCCAAATCAACTAACTTATGATCCGAGAAAGGTTCTGGTCTGTAAGTGGCATTTTTAATCCATTAACAATACTAGGAGAAGCTAAGGCCAGATCAATTCTTGATCTATATTTACTCGACACCACGAAAAACTATCAGGGGAGAATCGACCCATTATATCCACAAGTTTGAAAATGTTGATAGCCGTTTGAAGACTTCTCCTATTAGAGTAATAAGCACCCTGCCTGTCCAAATCCACATTCAAGTCTCCAACCATTATGACTGGTAGATTGGTTGCTTTCACACTGTCCGTTAGGGTTCCAACAATGGATTCATAAAAGTCCGAGCATTGCACATTGGGACCATAAGCATTAATGAGATAGAAAGCCATACCACTTGTCGAAATATATATTTGATGCCAATCACTCATTTCGGATGCTTCTTTAACAAATTTTGCCGTCTTTATATTTTTCGAGATAAACGTCCTGAACCCCTCGATTTGAGTTATTACCCGTAAAGAACGTTTTGAAGCGTCGAGGTTTGCATAAAACAACAGTTTGGAGGACATGTTATGACACCTCACATTTTACATCTTGTAGGGCAAACAATGTCGGGATTTTTTTCAAAGATGGAGTTCAATAGAGCATGTCTCTTTAGTCTGTTCATACCACCTCTTTTATTGAGTGATATGATTCTTTTTATGTCCATATTTGCTTTAATTTCGTTGGAGGAGTTATCTTCGAAAAAATCGTGATCTTCATTTGGAATGTCGTAAAATATGTTTTAGTCAGGCTTGTGAGCGTTCAGCTTTTTTGCGTTCAGCGTTCAAAATAAATTAGCGTTCCGTTCAATGTTTTTGCGTTCAGCGTTCCGTTAGCGTCCAGCGTTCAAATATTGAAAAAAAGTGACGACGTTTTTTTTTTTTTAGAAAAGAATCTCCAGAAAAAGTGATGACGTTTTTTTTTAAGAAAAGAATTTCCAAGACGTTTTTTTTCTTTAAAGAATTTTCAAAAAAAGTAATACGTAGTGATGACGTTTTTTTTTTAGAAAATAATTTTCAAAAAAGTATGACGTTTTTTCCGAAAAAAATCCAAGAAATGTTTGAAAAAATTGAACGCTGAACGCAAAACTCTTTTTTTTGCGTTCAACGTTAAAAAAAGTTGCGTTCCGTTCCTTGAACGTGCGTTCAGCTGAACGCCGTTCAATTTTGCGTTCCGTTCACAAGCCTGGTTTTAGTTAATCTCCATTGTAAAAATTTTAAACTATAATGTCTATTTGTGTTTCATTTTAACGTATTAGCTTTAGGTTTTATGTATTTATGTACATTCTGTAAATTGAACTGTGAAATATATATTTAAAAAAACCATCACGTTCGAGAAACAGCTCTCCGTTTACTATCCTTGTCCAAGTTCCTTTCCTTATATTGAGGTAATTGGGGATCACTGATCATGACGTCATTGATAATTAGAGTGATGGACATACAGCAAAGAAGAAAAAGAAGAGGGAAGGGAGATAATGGGTAAGTGAGGAAGATATTGTATCTTCAGGGGGGCAGAAAAGTGTATTGCCCCCTTCTTCTTCTTCTTAACGATTGCTCTTTTTTGCGTCTGCTGTAGTTGTCAAAAAGAGTATATTTTATAATAGTAGTACATAGATTTTCATAGGAGTAGTAAAAAAATATTTTCCAGATTTCCCTCTCTTTTTTCTTCTTTGTCTCCATTTTGTGTATACCTAAGTAGGGGTATATCAGAGAGATGCAAGGGGTCTTGAAGAAGAAATATATATATATTTATTAAAGCATAAAAGAAAAAACAAGAATTGGGGTCATTTTGAGGCGCGAGCTGGCTGTTTAGAAAGCACGGCTGTCTCTGGCAGCACGGTGCCTATCTACACAAAGAAGTTTTGTATACATATATGTTGTTGCTAGGATATAGATACATGTACATATAAAAATTGCCACTCTTTTTTCTTTCTCTCTTTTTATACCTTTATTGCTCGTTTTTTTTTTTTGCAATCCTTATTATTACGCAAAAAGAGAGGTAGGTGGCAGCCTGTTGGCTGCCTGCCTTGTGAGTCATGCTACTGTGTGCCAGGTAGTTTTTTTAACCTGGGAGTACTACTATTATACTCCATATTCTTTTGTTTGAACATAGGCTTACTTCAAGTATTCTTGTTTTTTCTACAACAACTAATACAAATAGTACTTCTACTACTAGGAGGATGAGGAGGAGTGCGGCATGGAAAGGCTGGCTTCGTTTGGGCAGGCAGTTTTTAATGTGCGAGCGCGTTACTATTTCTACTACTATTATAAGGCGTAGTACTTGTAGTATTCAAACTACTATGATACAGGGTTCTTAGATGAGCTAGGAGGTGATTATTAAAAGGCATGAACGCGACTCTTGAACTGAGGGAGGCCGATTTTAGAGAGAGCTCTATATTTTCCCTCTATGTGAGTGCGTGCCTGTGCTTAGAGTTGTACACACATTCCCTAGAGAGCCTGCCTCACTTTGCCAACTCCTGCCCAGTCCCATCCCTTACATTTACGTTTACTACGAGTAGTATTCGTTCTACTACGTCCGTTTCTCTCGATATAAACACACATCCAAACCACCACCACTTCTTGAAACTGTGTGTGTTTGTGAACATACTTTTATTGACAATTTTCTGTGTACAAATAGAGTGTCAAAGTTGACTTTAGTTATTTGTTATCTTATTACATCATTATCATCACACAAGTTAATCCCTCTCAAGGATGAAGGCTCGAATCCCTGTGAAGCCCATTACGCTCCTGGGCCTAACAAATGTGATAGTGTCCAAGCTGCTTCTCCTGATTGTGGTCTCTTTATTTCTACCACATGTACAGGAGCAGCTAAGTGATTCACCAACCGGCCATAGCCGGTGGTTTAAAATTCTCCCTGGACTCGTTTCGGAATCAGGTAAGACATTGTGCGGAGCCAAGTATTTTGGAACTCCTCAATCAATGGACACTTTTTCTTCTTTTTAATAGATGCTCTAGCCTTTTACTCCATGAATGCTGGCCAGAGCCTTTCCTCTGGGTCCATGGTAGGCACGACTTCCACAACTACCCTTTACCCCTGCCGCACCCGCGAGGGATAGAAGATGAGTCTCAAGCTCAGGAAACCCGGAAAAAGCTCCTACTTATGGCATCTGTCATGTCTTTGACATTGTGCTCAGCACTGGCCTCACGCTGTCTCTGGCCAAGAGTTGGTTCTATGGCATTTGGCCATGGATTGTCTTTCGCCTAGTTCTTGCTTGTGGGCTCTTGGCCTCTGCCTTTGCCATTATCATTCAGAATTTGACCATGCGCCTGGGGAGTAGGCCGGACTGGGACTTTAGTAATGTACTGAGCATCCTCGCTTCTATCATCTTCGCCAATGTCTACGTCGTGTACTCCTACTACTGGAATAAGACAAGGTCCACAGGTAAGACTAAAGAAAAATATTGGCAAGGTTTCCTGTGTGCTGAGGGGAGGGGGAGATCTGCTAAAAAAGCGGCCTCTGGTGGGGAGAAGAGGAAAACCCTTTTTGGGTAAGAGGAAAATTCCATTTATATTTTTTTAATTAGAAAATATCTGAATACCTTTTGCAAATGTAAGTTTTATCAATAATTTATAAGTTTATTCTTCAGCCGGTAAGAACGAAAAAATTATACTTCTGCGATCATTAAGGGGAATATTTGTGCCTAATAAGGGTAATAATTCAATCTATATTTGCAAGTTTTACAAAATTCAAATCCCAAAGGAGTCTTTTTTTTGTAAATATTCAAAAGCGCAAATAAATTGCTTGTTTTTTATTTAGTCTCTGACCATTATAATTATTCAAGTTTTGTTTATATGACCTTTATCCAGTTTAAGATTATTTTCAAGCCCCAATATATATATTGTCATTTCTAAGATAGTTTCTTTCATTTCTATTTAAACACAATTCTAATTTAATTTGTATGACCTTTTCAAGTAATTGTCTTGGTTTCATTCAAGATATAATTTTTCTATTTATTATGAGAATGAATAAAAGGATGTTTATCCTTAATGAAATAATATATATTATATGAACTCCTTTGTTTGTACGAACGATAAGCCTCTGTTTATATTATCCCGATTCCTTATTTTCTATAATGTAAATAATTGCGAGTTCTTAGATGTTGTTTTTTGCAAGTGTAAGCAAATTTATCTTCGTAGGAGTCAAATTGTCTGAAGAGTAAACACATATGTGTAAATAGTAATTCCCGCTGATTCCCCGCTCAAATTCACCCGCCGACATTTTCCTCGCTTTTCTCTCCCTTTCTTTCTTTTTTCCTTTTTCTATTTGTTCTTTCTTTCTTTTTTCTCTTTCTTAGGCCCTCCCCTTTTGCCGATGAGATCGCGTTCTGTTCATCCCATGTACAGCAGCATTGGTCAAGGCTCAGAGGAGACAACCATTACCATGGAATTGGACGATGTCATCAGCCATCAGGAAGAGCGGGATGCTGCAGAGATCCTGGACCATAAAGCCGGCCTGGCACAGAAATACTCTTCCTTCTGGGAGAATCAGGCACCCCCGCACATCCTCCCTCTAGGCCTCAAGTCAGACCCAAATGCCACCCTTTAAAAAGCAAGAGCACGCAGCAAGCAAATATGTGTGTCAAGATTCTCCTTTCCCAAAGCCTGCAGTGACGACGCCTGCTTGACCGGCGGCTACTCTCTCAATATTAATCTATCCAAAACTGCAAATTTTTCAACCCTTTTTGTTTGTTGTGCTCTTTTTTAATTACTTATCAGCCAAAAAGTGGTTATGAGAAAACACAAGATATGACCCCCCCCCCCTCCCCCTTGTTATTCGTCCCAAGAGATGACCTCCACAATGCACTTTTTTGTCTTTCAATAACCCGGAGAAAACTCCGGATGGAGGAAGATTCTTGGATGGCTCTATATAGACTGACGTACAGTAGAACTTCTTTTTTCTCTATCTCTAGTAGTAGTTATATTTATACTTTTCTTTTTTAAAAGAGGGCCTAGCCCCCTCTAAATTATTATTATTTTATTAATAATATTATTATTACACATAATTAGTGATAATATTAAGCCTCATTGTTATGTTCTTTAAATAATTTTATACCTCAAACAAGTCACACTCTTTGACAATATCTCAGGACACTCAATACCTCCGCCAAGTTTGTGTGTGAGTTTGGCCAAAGCTAACCCCACTGGCGTCCTTCTGTGATAATATCTCTTTTTTCAAATGCAAAAAAAAAATAATAATATTGGTGGTCATTTAATATCACACACACACACACACCCACCCACAACCCATCTTCTCCACACTATTCTTTTGGGAATAGCCAATGACACGACGACAGACACACGATTACACACGCGCTAATATATAAATCGTCTTTCAATCATTATCCCTCCATTTTTGTTTTTTAAGTTTACGTTCATATTACTCTTTAGCCATAACGTGTAGTACAAAGTCCTCGAGTCAAGACACATCCCTCTCAGTAACAGCCCTCAACGCAACACTTTGAATAATTTTCCTCTCTTGACCTCTCCCTCTCAGGTTGGGTGTCTTCACCCCTCTCTCTCTCTCTCTCCAAGTACAAATCTTTTTTATATATAAAATACTATACGAAATACCTCTTGCCTGATGGGGTGGTAGTGTCCCTGATCTTATTGATCTGAAAACAGAGAGCTTTCTTGTCGCGCGCCTGTGGGTTGTTTAAGGAAGGGAATGGATGTCTCGGAATCTCTATCACATTTCCTTCCTCTCTCTCAACCTCTCCTCCTCAATTAGCGTGTGTGTGTGTGTAAATCGTGTTGCCTGGCGTATCTGCTTTCTTGTTCTTTCCCCTTAGAATACATGAGAAGACTCCTTGGGGAGGACTTAATAATCAAAAGAAAAATTGTTGAGGTTTCCTCAACTCTTTATCTATCTATATATCTCACACCCGACAAATCCACCACCACGATATCAACACAAACCGACTTTATTGATACCATGCGAGCATCTCGAATAACTGGGGAAAGGGACACAAATGTCTGACCACACTTTTTTCTTCCCATCACTGGGAAGATAGAGAAAAGCAAACACTACGTGTCACGCCGGGTGTGCAAATCAACCACATACTCAAATCACCCACCCAATTCCTCCCCCATTGGCTCAACGATGATCATCGACATACATATATATATACATATGGGTCCTCTATGGGTGTCGTACCCAAAAGCCAGACCCCAAGCCTCCCATGAAATACCAACCTTTCCCATGTCTTTCTTCTCCTCCTCCCCCTCTTCCTTCTTTTTCTAAGCTATCACAATATCATTTTATCTGACATAGTATATATATCATATACATCACTATTTTTTTTCTCTTTCAATAAATATATGTATTTTTAAGTACAAACAGACATATTAATATATTCATGATAATAAATTCAGAAGAGTCCGTTTTTCTACATCAATGTGTGTGTGTGTATGTTTATTTCTTAATTCTCTCCCGGGTAGAAACTTTTAGTCCTAGCTTCTGCATGGGTCATTTGTTTACACTTTTAGGTGGTGTGCATCTGGACTCTTTGTTGTCAAAAAGGAATAATAGATGTAAAATGTTTCTGGTGAAGTGTTACATTGTAATTGATTTGTCTTTGAATGGAGTGACTGCTTCTAGTTTAATACGTTAGGATACCAGGAATGAACTTCGTTCTAGCACGTGATTGGTTGAAAGGGGAAGTATAAAATATACTTAGTATTTTGCAATATGGTATCTTTTCTTACTCCTGGAGGTTTGTACATTAACTCAGAGCTAATAATTTTATCCTTAGAAACACTGATTGTCTTTTCTCACAGGCCTCGATCGATGGCATTTACGAATCTTTTCAATAAATTCGTCCAATACCATCTATAATTATTATTTAAGTAAAATAATTTTTTGCTTTTTTTATATTTAAAAAACCCGATTTTTTCCAAAATTGCATGAGTAATTAAGGTGATTATGTTTTTTCTCATTTTCCCATCAATTTTCGTTTAGGAACTCATGTTTATGGTCATCCACATAATTTTTCAATATGGTAAATACTATAATTTTATGTGGATCAATATTTGAATACAAGTTTATTGACATATTTCTAAGTTTTTACATTTCAGTGTCAATATGGAAAAGTATATAAATAATATTTATTGAATTGGAACCCATGAAAAAACAAAAACATATCATGATTCGGATTCATAATTGGCCTAAATTTGCAGCATAGTTTATTTTCGAAGGCCAATGTAATTAACGTCTCATTTATAGTCATGAAACAAAATACTCACAATTATTTTACTTTGTACACACATGTCGATTTAATTGAATCTACAAAGTGCAAAATTGGACACTACTCCCTGTACTCATGAAAACAGGCCTTTAACGATACTCAATTTTTAATTTAACTCACGTGCCTTGATTCCGACCAAGGGATTTCATTGTATTTGTCACTTATTTACTTACCGGTAGAAAGGTATTATCACATTTGAGACTGTGTTCTCAAATGCTGGTCGCTCAGTTGAGCTTTTTGTGTGTCTTCTGTTTTTTATTATTAATAATAATATTATTAAAACCCGGTCAGACTGTTTTGTTTCTTTAAGAACCACATTGAAGTAAGGCACTATCGAAATATCCATCTTAGCTCTATAATACATAACTATTTTAATCGTGTTTTATTTTATTGACTCATGGAGTCCAAACAATTGCTTTCTAAGAATTTCTGGAATTTATTTTAGTTATGAAGATAAACACCATTTTTGAACCACTCTTATCTATAGAGATCAGTCAATGTGTCTCATCTTTCTCCATAACGAGAGACCGGCCGGAGACAAGTATTGATGGATCTAAGAAAGTTGCGATGGGTGGTGGCTATCTTTGTTCGAATAATACGTAAATATTCACAAATAAGATATATGAATCCTCTTAAGTTATTAATTTTGGATGGATAAGAAGCAGGAAACGACCGGGATACCTTTTTTCGCCGGGACCCGGGCCGGGACTCAAATTTTTCAAGCCGGGCCGGGACATAATATATATTTTCGTGTTCCTTCGACATTCTCAAGTGAAGAATTTCCAAAAAAAGTGACGACGTTTTTTTTAGAAATAATCTAAAAAAAAAGTGACGACTTTTTTTTTAGAAAAGAATCCCCCCAAAAAAGTGACGATTTTTTTTTTTGAAAATACACCCCCAAAAAGTTTCTGAAGTGATGATTTTTTAATCAAAACGAAATATTAAAAAAATAGTGATGTCCCGGCCCGGTGTTTAAAAAAGCCGGGACGCTCAAAAAACAGCCTGGACCCGGGCCGGGTACTCGGTCGTTTCCTGATAAGAAGGTATCTTGGAGGAGTCTACAATTACGGAGCCTCAAATATTGATGGGAAGTGTGCTCGACTTTTAATGTTGAAAAGAGGGAAAGATCAATATGTAATGGATCTTAAATTCTTAGACTCAAATTTGGATGTTGAAAGCTTATATTTAGGAAAAGAGTAATTGAGCCTTCAACTTTCATATATGAAAATCTGACAATCTTTTGGTTCCAGAAGATATATATATATACAAATATCGATTTAATATTCAATATATATGTATATATCTCATTAGTCGTCGGAGAGTGAAATCCTTTAGCTATATGATCGTTATAATATTTGAATCCTTGAGCTATTGTCACTTATTCATCAAGTGAAGTGAAGGTCAATTTGGTATTCAAATTAAAAAAGACGTTCCCCTGCGCCACATATTTATTCATATTTTATGGGACTCCGTCCTCGAAGGAGACTGGTTGAAATAAAACGAGCCAAGATAATTATAATACAAACCCAGCTAGCATCACGTAATACCTCCTCCTTATTTCACTCACGGCTGCTGTGATGTGAGTATTAATTCAAAGAAAATAACTATTTTTGGAGTCCAACATCATCAATTAATCTCGTTGTTCAACTTTTATATTACGTAAAAATAGCTCAACTTTTATTGCTAAGAATTAGCAAAAATCTTCAAACTTACATGTTGGATGACTTAAACATTCTTATGCCCATTCCTCAGATTTTCATTGCTCAAATCAATGGCTAGATTCCACTTCTTCTTCTTCAGCAAGCATTTAAATATATTTATTTTTGCTTTAATTATCTTCCTCGATTAATTAGACTCAAAACACCACAATCATTTCAATTGTAACTTGGAGCCTTTTGCCTCAAAACCCCTGTTGTCATTTTTAGTTGACATCATTAGAACCTTAGTTTCGATGCACATACACTAAGATTCAAATAGCACTCAGGTGTGTCAAATACTATTCAATTAATATAAGCACAATCGCATTTTAACAAGTACGTCATAGTTGTACATCAATTCATTAACCTATATTGGAGTAGTTCAACAGTTGCTATAATATCAAATAAATAATACAATCACTAATATTTGGGGAATAATTAGAAAATAACCAGAGGATTGATGGGTCCATGCGGGGAACGTTATCAAATTTTATGCATTCAAATCAAAAGAATATTTTTAATGCTATAATGCTATTTATATCCAATCGGATTCATTCTATCGAACCACATAGGTAATATACTGGATATAAATAAGCATTATGGTATTAAAAATAGTCTATCGAATCTAGGATCTTATCAATGAGGATGACCAAAAATGACTCTCCCCTCTCGGGATTCGAACCTGCACCATCAACTTTGAGAGTTGGACACGCCTTAACGCACACACCTATCGAACTCCCTTAGCATATTGTTCTATTGGCAACTCATATTTCTTTTTTTCTATCGACAGAGTGCAGATATGTTTATTGTCAAAGATAATCAATCAAAATAAAGTTACGTGTTTTTCCTGATCGATGGGGTTTATTTTATTAAACTAATATTAATATTTAATAGTTTAGGAATCGTCAATGACATGGACCCATGAGGAAATACTGTTTTCTTCAAAACGAAAATCTTTTTTATTCAAAGTTAACATATATAAAATTATAAATATATATATCAAAATTCATGATATTAATGCATACTAAAAACTGTAAAAATAAGCATTTTACCTTAAAATTTTAGCATCCATGCTGAACAAACATATATTAAAAGCAGTCAAAGAATCAATTGTGTACATACAAGACGTTTCTTAAAATATTTTATAAGCCTTTTGTACATTACTTAAAATAATGTGAGATTCTTGGATAGTACTTCATCACACATGCCGCTAAGGTCCATGAAGTGTCATACGCAGAGGGTAATTTTACGTTTAAAGCTGTGTACGAAGCTGCGGCAGATATCGTAATTGGCCTTAATTATTATGGAAAACGAAATTCTTATCTCTGAATTGATGCTTACATCTCAACAGACATAATTGAAGTGATAGATTATTTCATATTTTCAACCTCTCCTTTATAAATACAGCTCCTTTTCGTTCCAACATTCACGTTTGAGAGAAAAGTCCAAGAGGTATCTATTCATAGGTATCTAAAAAAAGAAATGTATCTTTAATAGTTATCATCATGACGTATTTGTCAAGGAGATGATACATTTTTTTTTCTTGGATGCAGAGGTGTTTATTTAAACACTTGATATTAAAAAATAACACTCACGAATGTAATAGCAGTAAGCAATTATCTTAAAATGGGTATTATTTAAACATTAAGTTTAAAAAAATATTTCATAATAGATGAGTACATAATTCCTGAAAGGTTGATGTCTTTGATTGTTTTGTATAAATCACGTAGTTAACTTTTGTGTAAACCTGACAAGTTTCATATCCGATCCCATTGAGAGTGATATAATGTGCCAGAACAATCTTTTTAGTTCTTCTTAAATCATGGAAGAAATACTTTATTATGACATAAATAAAGATAATAGCGTCTTGATATAAATATTTTAATTATGTTCAGTTAGAGTATATTTTATGCTCCGTTGTTGTGGACATCTCTTTTCGAATCTTTAATTCAGACATGACTGGTTCAAAGTTCTCAGCATTTATTAGTGACCTTAATTGTAAATAATTATCACCAATATAAATAAATATGTGTAATAACCAACTGCTTGAATTTTTTATTTTTTATTACACGTATCTGCTTTTTTTGTTTGACTAATAGCCTCTATTCTTGTCGTAACACCGTACTGATATATTTTGCCGCCACGGCGTTCCAGTTCCGGCTCCATTTGACCCCTGTATTTATTTTTTAAACAAAAAAAAACAACTAGAGGCATGTATACACTCAGAGAGTGTAAACCTCCGCCGTCACGGGGTCCTTATGAGCCTTCCGAGGCGGATTTTTCACGACTGGGGCAGCGTAGAGGGACGGGGGAGGGTTCCCCTCGACGGAAATTTCGAGAGGAAGACGCTCCCGGCACCCAATGTCACAGCACAGCGACATCTATTGGCAGAGTAGGCTAACTTGAAATATTTCTTAGTATTTAGCTCATTTGGCATCTTAAAGAAGCCCTCAGAGATGCCAAAATTTAATCGCTTGTTCCTTTTGGCATTTCCAACAACTCCACAAAGTTTCATCCGAATCCGTCCCGTACTTTTGAGTTATCCTGCTGACAAACAAACAAACAACAAACCAACGCCAGTGAAAACAATACCTCCTTCGGCGGAGGTAATAATCCAAATTGATTTTAAAAAATCAGGATACTTTTAATAAAAACAATTCTCCCATGGATTGAAAGAACGTTTAAACAATGCGTGACTCATAAATATTATTTTTTTCCCGTTCATTTTATTTGTCTGCTGTATGTGTACGACTATTGCACGTTATCAGCAAATCCAAAAGGATATATATATATATATATATAAATGATTACAAGGAATTCAATCTAAATTCATTTGTATTTATATACGTAGTCTTGATGAGGCTGCATTCAAATAATAAAAATAATGTTCATAGTGAATAATGCTTAATGAAAAACTACAAAGCAATTTTTTTTTGATGTTGATACATAATGATTATTATTGCAATATCCACTTTGATGAATTTGTAAAGAGAATATCTTTGTTTTTAGTAAGTCTTTTGACAAATAAAATCATACCTGTGTTAGCGGCCATCTGTGTATAGTGGTCATGTGCTGATAGTGGCCACTCAAAGTTTTCCTGCAGAAGACAATTTAAGGATTGTAAACCCTCTGTGTATAGGGGTCACCTGTCTATAAAGGTTTCCCTTGATCGTAGACAGGTTTAACTACATCATGATAATTACTTTGATTAATTGAAGTAACGTTTTTCTTGTACTGTGCAATGTATATTTCATGCACATTTATGACATGCGACAGACGGTTCCATCATTTTGATTTCTTCGAAGGTTTTAAAGCTCCTTTAAATCCAGGGATTGCCTGAGGAGTAAAACATTGAATAACAGCCCTTTTTCAATGTACTTTAAAACCTTTATGTACATTAAATCAGACGGCGTCTGTCTCGAGGCTTGGCTTTATGATGTTTCTAGAGATGATATCAAATTACGCCATCAAACACTTCTTAATATAAAAAAACCTTTTATTCCCAAGAGTAATTCTTTAGGAGCACTTATTAAAGGAAGTCGAATGAATCACCAGCTACCTCGACAGAATGGACAAATGATTATGTTTGCAAAAACATGCTGATGTAATCAGAGTTGGGAAATCTGTCATTTCAATAAAATGCTTGCTTGGACTGAATCTATGTTCAAGAAGCTGAGAAACTTTCATCGAGGCATAACGTCATTGGGGTAGTGAATCCTGATGAGATTTCGCATGTTGTGTCATTGCAAGAGCAGCCGCAGTAGAAAAGGGGCTAAAACGGAATTGAGATATGAAATGAAATGGACAACTTCAATTGGTCAAATTTATTAAGAATGGTTGGTTTGAGGCCTTCATATTTTGGTTCTTTAGAAAGCAATTATGCTATTATTAATTTTGATTTATAATTTTTTGAATTGGTATTAAACGTTTTTTAAAGTAATAAGTTTACTAAAGCGTTTAGGATATAATGATAGAAATTTTGTATTTCTAATATAATTTTTTTTAGAGCGATAGACTCTTGTTTTTTTTAATACTCAAGCCTTAGTAAAGAGACAGTATATCTGATGTTTTCAAAGATACAAAGAGTTTTTATATAAGTTCCGATCAACTAAACACCCCTCCCCCTTAATTTTAGGCAATTTGTTATGGATAATAAATGATTTTTCGTTTTGCAAAAAAATAAAAAAATAAATAGATTATGGACCCTGAACGAAGTAAATAAATATTTTTATAGTATGAACGTACAAGGAATAAAAGTGTCATCTCTCGACTGAATTATAATAACTTCATATGATTTTATGATTGTTGTTCATAATGTATATATATATATATATATATATATATATATATATATATATATATATATATATATATATATATATATATATATATATATCAGGAAAGGGACACTTTTTGCCAGGACCCGGTCCGGGCAGGGACTTAAATTTCTCAAGCCGGGCCGGGACTTTAATATATTTTCGTTCCTTCGTCATTCTGAAAGAGACGACGTTTTTTAGAAAATAATTTTTCCTATTTAAAATTTAAAAACAATTTTCCAGAAGAAAATGATGGCTTTTTTTATTAGAAAAGAGTTAGAAAATATATTTTTAAATTTAAAAAAATGTCGTCACTTTAAGAATGACGAACGAACGAAAATATTAAGGTCCCGGCCGGGACGTTCAAAAAACAGCCGGGTACCCGGTCGTTTCATGGTGTATATATATATATATATATATATATATATATATATATGCGTGTGTATATGAAACACAATAAACGAAGGATTCAATGTAAGCGCCTAACCCATCATAATAAAATACTTAGATAGTCCATTGCTTAATCCTCTTTAAAAAAATTCTGTCTGAAATTTGTCTTTCATTTTTTAACAATTTCATTTCTTTGAGTTGAAAAGGGCTATTTTTTTTTTTGGTGAAAACGAATATTTTATTCTAAGACACGCCCAAAAAAAACATTCAAAGTAAAGTCAAACCTGTTCTAGCGGCCACCCATCTATTGCATTCCACTTCAATTTCTCCCCTCCCGCCCCCTTTCCCCCCCCCCCAAAAAAGAGGTTACGTGAATCACTTGTGGCTTTCAAGTTCCCTTGAAAGGCCGCTATGGACTGATTTGATTCTACAAATATATCAACATCATATTTGCAAATATAAACAATTTTTTAACAAAACAAGCTATTAAAAATTAGAGTTAGTAAAAAAATCAAAAGAAAATATTGTTTGGTAAAAAGTCGCATGTTTTCTTCTCCCATTCTGAATTCAATACATATGTATGCATGTATATAAGACCAAGCTAAGTTATGTAAAAATGCATAAATAAACGTTTAGGTATATTGCTAATACACAGATGATTAAGTTTAAATTTCAAAACCTCAACTATAAAGCTCACCAATACATATATTAAATTAATAATACAAGCAAATTGAAAATACGTTAAGTAATAAAAAAAACGTTAAGTCTTTGTAAATACTTTTTTCCTCTTATGACGTTGATGGAACGAATATATGACGTAGATTGGAGTAATAATTGAATGCCTTATGATATTTTATAACATTGTTCTAAATATATTACGATGTGACTACATCATAACTTTGGATGACCTCTAAAATATCCAGAATGAAATGGCTTTATTATTCTACTGATAGATTTAACTGTCTTTCTTGACGATTGTTATTCGTTTGCAATATATTTTTTCAAATATATTTTCATGAATAATGCACCTTTTCTGATATAATCAAATGTCTAAGAGTTATACCTTCATAAATATGCATTTTTGGCTTGTGTAACTTATAATCTAAGGTGACATTAATTCCTAATAATATTTATAATTGTTATAATTAGCAAACCATCTGTTGTAGACGTCATATTTAATCTTAATCATCAAAGTGCAGTTAAGGTTTCACTTTCACTTACATCAGCATGCAATTGAATGACGTGCTTAAAATGATTATGTTTCTCATCATTCTAAAAGAGTATACCCAACTGTCCATAGTATTATTTTTCATTTTCAATTTATACTTTGATATCCAGGTCAATTTATTACTTGATGATAACGCAAAAACGCAAATAAGACCACACAAATAACAGGAGATGTTCCTTTTTTTTAATGAGTTGAATTGCCATGCAGAAAGACTTGAGATTGCACTTGTATGGATAGCCTATATAAAAAGAAATTGAATCAAATTTTCAAACTCAATCCCCTCATGGGATCGTTTGATTGGCTACTTTATTCAGTGACGTTGGATGGGGATTTCAGTTTGCGAACACATGTTCAAAATCGAACGCCTGAACGGAATATAAATGAACAGATGAACAGAATTTGTTTGTTGGCGTTCGGCCGTTCAAATATATTGTTTTCAAAAGTGTGGGCGTTTTTTTAGTACAAGAATTTCAATCATTTTTTCTTATGTCAGTTCAGAAAAAACGCAATTTTTTAAAAATCGAAGTGGCAAATGGACGAACGCTAGGGTTGCCACAAGCCTGGGGAGATAGGCACTGACCTTATTATATTCAGATATACAGGATTAAGCTCCTTTATGTAGGTTGTATCTTTATAAATTTGAGTTATGACGTCATTGCCTCATTGTTCCTGACTGTAGGGTAATTAAAAATGGCATTTGAGTATTTAGGAGGATAAAATTAAGAAAATTAAAACAAAAAAAAATTGATGGCGCGGTTGAGATCTCACTCTAAATTTTTTTTTTCATGGAAACTGTAAATTAACTGTCAACCTTCCAGAGAAAGCTTGATCAAATTTAAATTGCTACCTGAACAGGGTATTATATTGAACTCCATATCGAAGATTGCCATTTTGATTTATTGGTTCATAATTAAATTCAAAAGCTCTGTATATGTTGAGTATTTTGCTATATTTATTATAAAAATACAACCTTTATGAAGGAGATTATGTCCTTTTAAAGATGGACATGCGGTTTTGTCCCAATTATTATATGAAATCATTAACGATTAAAAGTTTAAGGAAAGGGATCAAAATACACACGATGCCGTGTGATGTATAGGGCTAACAAAAATACTTTGTAAACCTTTGTTGAAGAAACAATGAATAATAAATATTAACCAATAAATAAACCACCGAAATCTTTACTTTTGAATTAAAAAAACTTATATATCACTTTTAAAGAACTTAAAATTGGTTTACTCATAGGGATTAAACAAGGAAAATCTATGAGTTTATTAGCTTAATGCTGCCTACATTTTGAAGAGACCATAAAGAGCAAAGGAGATTACTTAAAAATGAAATTCTCCTCGGTTTACGACTTTGTCTGAAAGCACTCAACATATAAAAATAAACCAAAAAGTTGAATTTAACATCCCTATTACTCAAAGAAAATGCACTTATACATTAACGACACAATGTGATATTGAACCCAGAAGATTCACCTTAAGAACTTTGCATTCACGCCAAGTATTATAAGTGACGTCTATGCGAGACTAATATTTATGGGCCTGCTGTAATGTTTACGACAATGTAGTTTTTATTATGTTTTTTCCCCTTCTGCGTAAATAAATTATATTTGTGAAATGCTTTAGTTATTTCAATCAAAGGCTTCTAGGCATTGCTTGATTAACTGCACAGCCCTTGCATTTTAATGACTGTCTTTAATTCTTCTTAGCGTCAATTAATGTGTTTGTTGTTTTAGAAGTCTGGTAAATAATTTTTATGAGAGACATAACATTAAAACTGCATTCTTCAGTAACGCCTGACTTTTACGATCAATTCCTCTAACGAAATAACTAATATAAAATGTTTGTTTTTAGCTCATGGATTGGGCCCAAATTAATCCAGTATGAGCCAGTAGATATTTTTTTTCAGTTTTAAGTTCATAAATATTCCTGTTGTTATGTATTAGGACCTTAGGCAACAATGGCATATGGAAAAATGGTCCAAATACATGGGAGCAAGTATTTGAGTTCAAATCAATTAAATATTGCCCAGTCAATATCATCTAAATAGAGTAATTTGTATAACTTCTTGAAGCATTTAAAACTGTTTGGACCAAATAAGGCGCATTACACTAAAAAACAATTGAGATTGCCCCACTAATAATTATATTAGTATATGAAAATCAAGTACAATGCAAGGACCAGCTAATACGCATAAAGTCAAATCTGTTTTAGCGGTCACCTGTCTATTACAACCACTCGTCAATAGCTGCCATACAAATTTTCTTTAAGAAGAAATGAGTAGTACAAATACCTTTTGTGTAAAGCGGACAACTGTCTCTAACGGTCACTTTTTGGGATTCCCTTGAATCGCCGCTAAAAACAGTTTTGAGAACATATACATAAATATGTATATATATATATATTATATCAGGAAACGACAGGGTACCCGGCCATTTTTGAGCGTCCCGTCCTGGCCCGGTGTCCGTTTTTTATACACCGGGCCGGGACATCAATATTTTCAATATTTCGCGTGTCATTAAAAAATTAAAAATCATCGCTTCAGAACTTTTTGGAGATTCTTTTCTACAAAAAACGTAATCACTTTTTTTGGAGATTCTTAAAATAAAACGTCGTCACTTTTTTGTTTGGAAATTCTTGACTTAAGAATGTCGAAGGAACGAAAATATATATTATGTCTCGGCCCGGGACTTAAATATATATATATATATTATAAATATATATATATATAAATATATATATATTAAATATATATTTATATATAATACATATATATATATATATTATACATATATCAGACTTGTTGATTTATCGTTCATTTGTTGTCGTTCGCGAACGATGAACGACAAAGTTTTTAATGAACGAAAAGGAAAATTCCCTATCGTTCGTCGTTCATTTTTGGCGCCAAAAAAGACAAAGATTTTTTCATTTACATGGAAAAGTTTCCTTAATAAAAAACGTCATCACGTGTTTCAGATGCAGAAAAAATTCCGTGGGCGGTAAGATCAATTATTCTAGCGGCTGCGGCAAGAAACGCGGCGTTGGACCTCAAGATCCCCTCAGTCACCGATGGAAAGTGAGTTGGGCAGCTGATGTAATTCATTACTTCCCCTCGTGTTCCCTGCCTTATGGAAAAATTATTAAAAACTTTTACACCAATTCAAGGATTTAAATAGAATGGTTTATCGTTTATTTATTATTATAATTGTATTTTAGTGTTTTTTTATATTTGATGTTAAAATTTTAAACTAAAATGTTTAATTATGTTTTTACACATTAACTTCATGTTATATACATTCTCTTTTTTGTGCTTGTATATATTTTTATACACCTTGGAATAATAAAAAATCCTTCAGAATGACAAACGATGAACGACGAACGATTCGATTTAAAAATAACGATGAACAACGAACTATAACTTTTGGTGAACGACAATTTTTCGCGAAGATCAACAAGTTGATATACATACTATATATATGATATATATATATATATATCTATATATATATATATATATATATCTATATATATTATGTATATATACCTATATTAGACCTCCCAGGACGAAACCACTTTTTTAGTTCTTTTACATAGTGCCAGCAATTCTGGTTTATTTTTTGATGCTGAAAACGAATATCATATTTAAAAATCTCTAGCATTGTTAGAAATCGGACGTCACTAGGGTTGAAGGTGGCGCTCACTTCCGGTTTCTCGATCTAAAGAGATTTATTGGCAAAATTGGCCATGTTCAGTATTCTACAGCGCAAAATACTGTACATGGCCATTAGACCTCCCAAAAAAAACCACTTTTTTAGTTCTTTTACATATACCCAGCGATTCTGGTTCATTTTTTGATGCTGAAAACGAGTATCTAAATAAAAATCTCTAGCATTGTTAGAATCGGACGTCACTGGTGTCAAAGGTTTTGTTATGAAGCAAAACTTTTTGGTTATTACTTACTTTGAAAAACTATTAGTTTTACAAAATTTAGCTATGATCAATTGATGACTTTGTTATTTTTTTGCAAATTTCGTCAAATAATATTAGTGCCAATAAAGGAACCTTAGTGCTGACCACCAACCATTTTTTAAATAACAGCTCCTACTAGGGTTCTTTATAGTTTCAGGAAGGAAAAAGAAAAAGAGGGTACTCAAGTGATGTTTTTAAGTTATCTTTTAAATACAATACAAAACCATTTAATCTTATTTCATTAAAACCTGTTTTTATTTATAACACGTGATTTAAACACCGTATCAGATTCAATTTCACTCTTTGATCTATCAGTCAAGTGCCTTTAACATAAAATGGAAACTCGGACACTGAAGAAGTGCTTAAGCGAGGACTGGGTATTGGTTATACTCTAGAAATTTTCAAACCAGGTCATTCCCGTTAACCGAAGAGGTGATACGGAACTTTTACTTTCATCTTTGGTCTTTGGTTTTTTGATTGTCAAATATGAGCATATATAATATTATATATATATAATATATTACATATATATATAATATATTATATATATATATATATTATATATTATATAATATTTATATATATAATATATTATATATATATAATATATTATATAATATAATATTATATATATATATATTATTTATATAAAATAATATAATATATGTTGAATAAAATGTCTATTGGCGAATTCACGAGATTACCATAATGACATTTCCATTGAAAAACTGTATTTTGAGAAAAACAAAATTTAAAAGAATTGGTATCAATACTGATGAGAGGGATTCAGAGGGAGTAGATTGGGATTCATGGGGAAATCTACTATCATTAGTCGTTTTAAAAACGTATTAAAAAGATAACTTAAAACATCAACATGAGTACCCTCTTTTTCTTTTCCTTCTTGAAACTATAAAGAACCCTAGTAGGAGCTGTTATTTAAAAAATGGTTGGTGCGTCAGCACCTATGTTCATTTATTGGCACTAAATATTATTTGACGAAAATTTGCAAAAATAACAAAATCATCAATTGATCATATCTAAATTTTGTAAAAATGATTTTTTCAAATAAGTAATAACCAAAAAGTTTTGCTTCATAACGAAACCTTTGACACCAGTGACGTCCGATTTCTAACAATGCTAGAAATTTTTTATTTAGATACTCGTTTTCAGCATCAAAAAATGAACCAGAATCGCTGGGTATATGTAAAAGAACTAAAAAGTGGTTTTTTTTTTGGGAGGTCTAATGGCCATTTAGCCAATAAATCTCTTTAGATCCAGAAACCGTAAGTGAGCGCCACATTCAACCACAGTGACGTCCGATTTCTAACAATGCTAGAGATTATTATATATGATATTCGTTTTCAGCATCAAAAATGAACCAGAATCGCTGGGACTATGTATAAGAACTAAAAAGGTGGTTTCGTCCTGGGAGTCATATATATATATATATATATATATATATATATATATATATATAATATATATATATATATATATATATATATATAATATATATAGATATATATGAATGGATACATTTTTTTCACAGCTGAGTGTTAAAATTCTCGGAATTTTCTAAGATCATTATAAAAAGAATAAATAATATTACTCATCTTGTCAGAAAATTATAAAAATACATATATGTACAAATATGTGTATATTCACAAAAAAGTGTATATTCTTATGTGTCAAGTTATTAATGTACAATATATTCAAAAACTGTAATGTACTCCTTGAGACATTAGTTGAAGTACATATTTTATAAATACCCCTATTGTTATACATATGTATGACGTAAAAAAGTGCTTTTATGGATATAATCAACGTCGTAGATTTATATTCTCACCATGTGAGGGAGTTACTGTATGAAAATTAAGATGTGAAAAGCAAACATATTTAAAAATAACTTAAAAACATCAACATGAGTACCCTCTTTTTCTTTTCCTTCTTGAAACTATAAAAGAACCCTAGTAGGAGCCGTTATTTGAAAAATGGTTGGTGCGTCAGCACTTATGTTCATTTATTGGCACTAAATATTATTGACGAAAATTTGCAAACAATAACAAAGTCATAAATTGATCATAGCTAAATTTTGTAAAACTAATTTTTTCAAAATAAATAATAACAAAAAGTTTTGCTTCATAACGAAACCTTTGAACGCAATTTGGGGGGGGTAAGGGGGGGGGTCAAACCAAAATCCATTTTTCTACGATCATTTAGCTTCTTATGACACAACTTTCGCGGGGGGATAAGTTTCTTAATATTATATCTTAATCTTAGGTTCTATAATACCCCCTAATATATATATATATATATTCGTTCTCGAGTGACGTCATTGAGTAGTTATATTGCTAGGATAGACCTTGCACTTACCCACCCCAAATCTACAAGATAAACTGGTCCCTTAATCGTGGCACTGTTAACGATAATCGATTAAAAGTCGATTAAATGAAACAAGTAACGATTAATCTATTAATTGATAACTTGCATCCCTAATATATATATATATATATATCAGAAACGACCGGGTACCCGGCTGTTTTTTATCGTCCCAGCCCGGCCCGGTGTCCCGGTTTTTTTAGACACTGGGCCGGGACTTAAATATTTTCTTTCGTTTGCCATTCATAAAGTTTTGTAGAAAGGAATTTTCGAAATATTCTTTTCTTAAAAAAAAACGTCGTCACTAGTTTTGGAGATTATTTTCTTAAAAAAACGTCTTCACTTTTATTGGGGATTCTTTTCTTAAAAAAGTCCTCACTTTTTTTGGAAATGTTTTCTAAAACAAGTTCACTTCAGATTGTCGAAGAAACGAAAATATATATTAAGTCCCGGCCCGGTTTGAAAAATTGAAGTCCCGGCTCGGGTCCCGGCGAAAAAAGATGTCCCGGTCGTTTCCTGAGATAAATATATATATACCGTGAAATAAAATACAAATTAAGCTACAAGTAAAGTTTAAAAAACTATGGATTTCTACAGGGTTTTAGTACCAATGAGGTTGAGACCAAATAAACAAACAATTATTGTTCATTTTATGCATATATCATATGTATTTAAAAAAACGGATTTCGTCGTCTATTATCTTTATAGCAAATTAGATTGAATTGAACTTTCTCTGTATTATATGTATATATTGTATTGTACCTTTTGATCATTAAAAAGAATGTCTTACATATATTAAGTCCTACTACTTTAATTAATTAATTAAAATTTATAATTATGTTTAAGTAAATATTCTTTACCCTGCAATGCACTTCTGCCTCGTTCGTCCAGACTCTCTTACTTTGAGGCACTGATTGATTATATTAATTGTACCCTCTATGTATAAAGCTACATATTCGGAACGAATAAAGTAAACACTGCAGCTTATAAACTGTTAATAACTCTTATTCAAATGCTTACAAAACATGTGCTCATAGAAGAGTTCACACTAACTTAATTTAAATGATATTTGTTTGTTTATTTGTCTGTCTGGTAGGATCCAATTATTTGATTCAAAATGGAATCGAATCAACTATACCCAGAGCATGCAACCACCTTTACCATGCCATATTCTCATTCAACTCGGTAAGCCAAACAGGTAATCAATATTTTAATTTCTAAGAATATCTGGAATTTGCTTTAGCTCTGACGGATGTTGGTCCAGCATAGTTGATCCATCATTCGTATAAGACAAAAGAATCACACTCCGCCAACAATTGAGTCTAACGACAAATACGAGGTTCACGATTGAGATATTTTATCGATAATGGGTAGATAATTCTACGACCTGTTATACTCTGTATAATTACAAAAATGCATATTCAAATGAAAGTAATAAAAAGCAACAGAAGTTGTGACATGCTTTGGTATAGATGGCTAAATGCGAACCTACAATACCGGATTTGATGACAGGTCCCTGAGCAGATATAGTCTATAGTCAGCAGGAAACGACCGAGTACCCGGCCCGGGTCCTGGCTATTTTTGAGCGTCCCGGCCCGGTTTCCCGGTTTTTTTAGATACTGGGCCGGGACTTCTATATTTTCTTTCGTCATTCATAATTTTAACAAGAAAAGAATTTCCAAAAGAAGTGAGGACGTTTTTTTTTAGAAAAAAAATGGATTTTTTTTATTTTTAATGTCGTAGGAACGAAAAATATATATTAAGTCCCGGCCAAGCCTGGGTCCCAGTGAAAAAAGGTGTCCCGGTTGATTCCTGATAGCCGGTATTAAATATGATAATTTCTTTTCAATGAAAATTTAGAAATATATATATCATACGCATTTGTCCCATTTTTATTAAGGTTGTAGGTATATGTCTGATAACGACATAGGTAGATCAATCAATTGAGGCAAAGAGATAAATACACACAAAGACTATTTGGCAGACTTAGGTATATAATGACTTCATTTGTGTTATGTATTTTTTCTTTAGAAAAACACCTCAGTATATTTTTATTGTATGTAGAACAATGTGTCATTTTCTGTGTGTGTCAAACTTACATATGAGATATAAAATGCTTTCTTTGGGTGCATGAACATTATCTTCTCCATTCTTTTTTTTACAAGGCAGTTCACGGAGGATAATACAAAAAAACTCCTTAGTCCACAGTTTTTATGACATTATACATTGTTTTTCTTCCCTGACGAACTGAGACAGTCCGTCTTAAAGTGTAGTGATGTGTTAGCAAGAAAGTCAGTTTTAAATGTGTATATGTGTGTGTTTTAAATGGGTAAACCTGGTCACATATTATTTATGAAGGAACTCTCATTCGTTTGAATTAGTAAAAAGTTTGCTTTATTTCTTTGTAAAATTTTATTTTGTGGTTAGTTATTTTATTTTTTATTTTATTTTTATATTTCATAGTTCAATTTTACAGAATGTACATAAATACATAAAACCAAAGCTAATACGTTAAAATGAAACACAAATAAACATTTAGCATTGGAGATAAAACATATTGTACAACGATAAGAAATTAAAACTTAAAACACAAATAAATAATATCGAATCATTTAAAATATTGCACAAGAATATTGAATAAAATATTTGCATCTTAAAAAGCACTTAAAAATTATAAATATTATTCGGCGATGAGTGAGGGATAAAGATAGATAATATTGGACCTCCTTAGACGCATACGCCCATTCTGAAGCGAGGGAATCTTCAATTCCAGCGCACCATACCTAGCCGCAGCCGAGAGAAGCACACTTCTTAGCTCGTACGATGAAGAGAGTCCCACGATGTAATTTTTCTTCGCAATTAAGGCCTTCGCGTTCAAAATATCGAAGTTTATGGCTTTAGTACACGACGATTTGACATTGTTGCCCATATCAAATAAAATAAAGTTATTTTTTTTCTTTAAGATTTATTATTTCCGCTTGCAATAAATATGCATACAATAAAAAGCAAATAGGACAATAATTATAAGAACCTGCTCACATTTTGTACATCTGCCTATGTAATTAGAGTAGCTTAATGAAAAACATTGTTAACTAGAGGCATATATACACTCAGAGAGTGCAAACCTCCGCCGTCATGAGCTTCCGAGGCGGATTTTTCACGACTGGGGAGGCGTAGAGAGGACGGGGGAGGGTTCCCCTAGACGGAAATTCCGAGAGGAAGACGCTCCCGGCACCCAATTTCACAGCACAGCGACATCTATTGGCAGAGTAGGCTAACTTGCAAATTTAGTAGTATTTAGCTAATTTGGCGCCTTAATTCTGCACTCAGAGATGCCAAATTTAATCACTTCTTCCTTTTGGCACTTCCAACAACTCCACAAAATTCATTCAAATCCGTTCAGTACTTTTTGAGTTATCCTGCTGACAAACCAACAACAAACAAACTAACAAACCAACAAACGCCAATGAAAACAATACCTCCTTCGGCGGAGGTAACTATGGCTTTAACTAACCTGATGATACCAGATTCTGGTGAGAGGAATCTGGTTTGAGTTATAAAATTGTCAATATATTATTGAAATAACCAGAGTGTACTATTAAATAAAAACCTTTCTTTGTTTATACATAAACTGCTAGGCTCTAGTCTTTCTGATACTTTAAGAGACTTGATTTAAAGTTGTAGCAAAAACGTATGTATTTACTTGTCACAAATGTGCTCAACTTTTAAAAGAATGTTTTATTTTCCTAATTGATGCAAATGCATCCTAGTGGATATAAATAAACATTATATCGTTAAAATTAGTCTATAAAACCTAGGATTTTGTTTGTTTGTTTAGCTCCTAGATCAGCCCCACCACACCGGAACTCTATCCGTTATCAGCCGTTGTAAAACTGTCTAGAAGCTCATCTTTATTACGAAATAAATGGTATTTAAATAAAAGCAAGAAGGCTTTTAGAAGAAATTCCTCTAGGGTAGGGTTCAGCGACCCAAAATGTTTAAAGAGCCATATTGGACCAAAAAAACAAAAAAAAGGTGTCTGGAACCACAAAAAAATCAATGCTCTATTAATGAAGGCAAGAAAATTAATTCTAAATATTAGGTATGTTAGCCTATTTCCAAAATGACTAAGGTGGCCTCATACACATAATGAGCTGTTATTATAAATGTATATTTTCACTGTTGCGCACCCATTAGATAATGACGCACCACGTTACTATTCTGTGGGTCGATGCCGCCTCAAGTTTAACTTCATTGATATTTTAATTGATTATGCCTCATTTCCATGATAGAATTAAAGAATATTATTTTCTATTCCATTTTATTTTGAAAATTCGAAAAAAAACATCAACAAAATAGAGCTTATATAATATACTCCTTAAAAGCAAAAAACCCCAGCAAATTATATGAATATATATTTATATAATGAGAAGAAGAAATAACTACATACAAAAACAGCCACTTGTTACTAAATATGTGTCTATGACAGAATTGTGCTCGTATCTGTTCTGTTTTCGGACATCACAAGTCAGTTTCTGAACATCAGATATGTAAGATGCACTTTTTAATATTGACGCAGGACTGCAAACTCTCATCTCTGAGGCGGGTGCGTTATTTTAACTTAACACTCCAAATGCATAGGTTTTCATCTTCTTATAGCTATCGGGAAGAGCATTCCATGTCTCATTGACAAGTTTTTCGGTTGTTGGGAGGCTTTCAAGTTCGCTCCATTTGTGACTTTGGGCAAACTGGACCTTCTGGCAAGTTAAGTCTTCAAGTTCGGTTGTAGTGATCTGATGCGGGTATCGAACTAATTACCCACTTGGGCTGTAAAAAATGATCTAAAACCCCGAATAGTGGAGCTTGTAATCGCGGGGGTGATTCTTACTGCACAGTATCTCTATGAAAATAGCACGCGCGGGGGGTTGCAATCTAAAAAGCAAATGATTTTATGATTTTAAACTGTTTTACCTTAAAACGTAGTGACAAAAAACTCTAAAAAAGCTACCTAACCTATAAATGTGTATGTTACTGGCGCCAAATATATTATGAGACAAGTTATAACTTGTTCATATTCATAAGACTTCGTCCAAGTGGGTTGAATTATTCTTCAAAATGAACGTGTTTTGGTACGGTGCCCATTATGGTTCTATATATTCTCCTCCCCCATCTTTTATTAATTTTTGGAAAAACTCCAGGGAGCCACTTGGGAAGCTCTAAGGAGCCAAATGCGGTTCTAGAGCCGCGTGTTGCCGACACCTTCTCTAGGGACTTATTTTTTCTCCTCATATCCTCAGTGGAGACCAAATTTTTTACTCCAGGATACTTGGGATGGTGTGGGCAATATTTTAAGGCGTCACGACGCCTTCGTGGGCATCGTTTCGTTAGTGATAAAATACTTCATCAACTTCAATTGAATGAAACAAGGAATCGTATCTGGATTGATAACTCTCAAGTTGAAAACTCTGACACTATTAAATACACAGACGGATCAAAAGACGATAGAGACAACACAGGAGCGGAATGGCAATCACTAGAGGTGCAATATCCTTTTATCAATCTTATATATCTCTTTATAGGGACGCATCAGTCTTCTAAGCTGAGGTAATTGCCATCACACAATCTATAAAAACTTTACTTGAACAAGGCAAACCATCAAAGAACGTGAGTATTCGATCGGATTCTCAATCGGTAATTGCTGCTATTGTCAATCCCTTTGCAGAAGTGCCACAGTTAAGAAATGCAAAGAAGTATTAAACATCACAAAATCCAAAATAAATATACATCTTGATAGGTGTAAAGACCATTCAAACATTTGAGGTAACGAATTTGCGGACTACATACATTGCAAAGAAAGGAACGCTGAGTAAGAATCGCTTATGTGTTGGAGTACCACCAAGCAACATAAAGAAAGTGATAAATGGCTTCTTCTATGAAGTTTGGTGCAATAAATACGAAGAGGATCTTGGAATGAAACATACTCATCGTTTGTTGAATATTCCAAACAAAAGGTTATCGAACTTTCACGTCCCAATATGAAATTACTTGTTCAAGCCTACACAGGTCATGAACCATTTGTGGCCCATCTGAGCAAGTGGAAAAGCAGAAATGCCATTTGCAATAATTGTATGGAAGAATCCTAAAGCGCTGACCACCTAATCAACAGATGCCCATCGCTCTCATATGAAAGATACCAAGCCATGCAAGAAGAGAATGAAGATTTTCGTATTATTAAATTTATTGAATATAAAAAGATGTAACAAATTATTTATTCTAATTTTAATTTAATTGCTTTAATAACTACATTATAAAATAATAACCATAATGTAATACTGAATATCCATTTTTGCTGTTTGTGTGGTCGTGTTCTTTTGCTGTATTTGCTTTTATCATGTGTATTTGTAATGTTTGTATGTACTATGGTAAAACAGCAATAAATACTTAACTAATTAAAATACTCAACCAACTCGTTCAACTCCATTCTCGTTCGGGGACACGCGTAGATAAGGTTGATAAGGGGTGTTATCCACCTTAGGATATGAGGATGTGGTGTGCATTTAGCCCAATATGTCCAGTAGTCATAGCAACTCTCCTCGATACACTTTTTTCATAAATTGTTTTTATTTTTTAAAACCTATCAACAAGGTTAACCAAAATTGACTTTACCCTCAAGGATTCGAACCCGCACCCCAAGAATTAGAGTTGAACGAGTCTTAGCACACTGAGTTATCGCACTCCCTTAAGTTTTCGTAATAATAAAATTGTGTTAGAATCAGTGAGGGCTTGACCCGATTAGTTGAATTTCGATAAGGAATCTTTTAAACAAAAGCTTAGATAAATAAATCACACGAGTAATAAAAAGTATGAGAGACTATATATTTCAGTAGCCGGCTTATTGGACACATTTTTTAAATCTGAAAAGTACTTGTTATAAAAGTGAAAGAACGAAACTGTATCAATGATTTAATTATATTGTGCTATTATTTATAAATATTATTGTTAGCCATTTTAAATTTGTCCAAAGTATGACTAATTAATTATAATATAAAAATACCTCAAAATAAGTAAACACATATCAAGTAATCAGAGTCACTTTTATTTCTCATAGTATATATATATAATATATATATATATATTATTATATATATATATATATATATATATATATATATATACAGGGGGATTCACTTAAATTGAGACTCACATATTACAAACTACATACAATCTTGTATTAAATTTACACAAATAATTTTTAAACAAAAATGATAGCACAATGTGTAATTTACAAAATGTATTTCATTAAATTTTCACATATCCTTCTTTGGCCTTCACTACAGCTTTGAACCTCCTCACGGTGGAGGCAACACAGGCAGGAATCTCTTCTCAGCTCAGACCATGACTGAGGGTGGCTTTTGCCTTCTGAAGAGAGTCCTCAGCTGCACGGGGATGTCTTCCTTTTTTCAAGATAAAAACCCGGTCATTCTGACTGTTGTGGGTGGCCTGGACCGGGAAAATCTTTGTCTGAGGAAGAGATTCCTGCCTGTGTTGCCTCCACCATGAGGGAGGTTCCAAGCTGTAGTGAAGTCCAAAGGAGGATATGTGAAAATTTATTGAAATACATTTTGTAATTACACATTGTGCTATCATTTTTGTTTAAAAATTATTTATGTAAAATTTAATACAAGATTGTAGTTTGTAATATGTGAGTCTCAATTTAAGTGAATCACCTGTATATATATATATATATATATAATATATATATATATATATATATATATATATATATATATATATATATATATATATATACGAGGTGTGATCAAAATGTATCCGACCTTAATTTTATGGGTCAAACGAACACAGCTATGGGGGCGGGACTTGCTGTGTGGTTGGGAGCATGACTACTGCGCATGCTCATTTTTTCTACAGCTCCAATACAAGTCAGTCGGCGTCAGACCATTCATGATTGAACAGGTGCAAGTGAGTGTCGTCGGATTTTATTTTCTTTAAAATGTCAGAAAAAGTCGAACAGCGTTATTGCATAAAATTTTGTTTTAATTGGTGATTCGCAAGTGGAAACAATTCGCAAGATTAAAAAAGTGTTTGGAAATGAAGCGATGGGCACCACACAGATAAAGGAGTGGTACAACCGCTTCAAAGATGGCCGCTTGTCATTGAAAGTGAACCACGCTCAGGGAAAATTGATTGAATGGAAACCAAAACTAATATTCACTCGTCTACAAGTTATCTGATCGTGATTCGGCAGTTCTGCATACCAGGTTCCTCACTTGATCAATGATGGCATAGTTTTTCGATGTTGAGGGCTCCCTGTGCGCTGTGAGTGTTCATAATAAAAATACTAAATGATGTTGACAAGGTATAAAACAAAATATAACATAACATACAAAATAATAATTAAACAAAAAAAAATACTTACACAAAAAAATAATAATTTAAAACTTTGGTTGTTGATCCAAAAAAAATGTTTCACAATTTTCTATATATGGCAAAAAAATCCTAAAGGATTTATCCAACCGAAATTCACAAGTAAAAATCGTAGTTCCATGAAGACCCCCTTTGATCGGAAAAATGGTGTATCTCGCCGAAGCGAGACTAAAATGCCTCTCAGGTCTTCTCGAAGTAGAAACTCCCCAGACGTCAACATAGAACTAATCAGTGATTTTGGCACTTAAAAGCGTAAAGTGAATGGTTAAAATATTCATGATGCTTTTTTTCTTTCCTAGAAAACCTATTAACATTACTACCTTAAAATCTCTGAAGAAGACATGTTAAAAATAAAAAAAAACTCAGTGTAAAATTAAGGTATATGGACAGTCTACAAATGCTTGTATTGTAGAGTTTAAGAAAATCCCACAATCTTTACAAGGATTATTTAAAAAAAAGAATACCGGTCAAGATTTGGAATTGAGAAGTGAACTTCTTTCCTCCATGACTCCAAGCAGAGGACTCCTTCATTTATATAAATCAATCCTTAGAGACTTTAAGGTCTTTAATTGCTGTTGGCAAATGTATATAACAATATATGATATATATATATATATATATATATGTTGCGGGCAATATGGAAAATCGGGCATTATTCATAATGCCCGACTCTGCGGGGAATATGAAAAATAATTATAATTCATGTTTTACGAGCTCATGCTTCATTTTTTGAAATTTGTGTGTATAACCATGAATAATATCAATGTAATCTGGGTTAAAATATAATTATGAGTCCTTCAAAAGGTAATTATAGGTGTATTTTGTTGAATTTTTTTTTACATCCGATAATATGGGCGCCGTCCGATAATTGAAGCCATTTTTATTCTGTGTTGATATTTATATTTCACTGTCTGTTTGTGCTTTTGTTCTTGTTTTTGTGCTGAGTCTTAAAAGTTGATGGAAATCCGGGCAGTGGGAATAAGGGTCCTAATATCGGTAAATTGAATGAAATAATAATAATTGATGTTCTACCAGCCTAATGTACTTTATTTTCTATTTGAAACATAAAAATTAATAAAATCAAAAACTCAAATGCAGTTTTGAGTCTTCTTAAGTTAATTTATGTTTTTTTGCTGAAAAAAGTCAGTTGTTCATTAATAAGCGATGCACGGTAATGATACCATTATAATTATGTATCTCGGTTGATCTTTCACTGTTTGCTTATGCTTTGTCGTCTTTACGCTGAATCCTGAGCGTTGAGGAGTTTAGTTTATCGCGGAGGTGCTACTTTTTTTTAGTTAAAGTATGTATCCCCCCTTCTTCAATATCCATAACGTTTTTACCCTTCTTAGTCTTCTTACAGTTCTATTCTACGTTCTTGTGTAACTTTAGTATATCTATGTAACAATTCATTTCACCCTTTTACCTCAATAATGAGTATAGTTACATAATAAAGGGCATATTTTGTATATTAATAATTTTCAATAAATCATTTAAAAAAAAGTCTATGGTAAGGAATTTAAATAAAATAACTTTATAGACTTGTACAATATGGCATAAATTTTGTGGTACTACTTTTCTATAGAAGAAATGTCTAAGGACCGTAAGGTTGCTATTGAGTTTGTCTACGATCAACTGCATCTATTTTATCAGACGGAAATGGCAGGGCTTTTTAAATGTGATTGCACGCAGTCGACCCTTGGAGTACAAACAGATGTATTTGCAAAAAAAACGGGCTGCTTTGCAATAGTAAATGCCACAATAGTAATACGTGTCTTAATAACTGGTATTATTTGATAATTATTTTGTATTAAAATTCAGTTAAATAAATAATGAAACAGAGATTGGATGGGTGAGCTTTAATGGTTGAAAATATTTCAATTTATTTGTAATGAAAAAAATCATTTCGTAGAATGGAAATAGTGGTAAAAAAGAGTCCAAAAATGCTCAAAAGAACACCGGATCCGGAAGTTAACGGATCCTCCAAAAAAACAACAACATATCAGTCCGTCCAGGGAAGTCGGATGATGCTCCAACGATGATGTCCCTAGGTCCCATAGGTCCATCACTTTTAAGACTCAGCTCAAAGACAAGACAAAAGCACAAACAGACAGTGAAAGATCAATATCAACACAGAATAAAAATGGCTTCAATTATCGGACGGTAATTTTTTTTCAACAAAAATACACCTATAATTAACTTTTGAAGGACTCAGAGTTATATTTTAACCCATAATTAATTGATATTATCATGGTTATACACACAAATTTCCAAAAATGAAGCATGAGCTCGTAAAACATGAATTATAATTATTTTTCATATTGCCCGCAGAGTCGGGCCTTATGAATAATGCCCGCTTAGTAGGGCATTATTCATACTGCCCGGGCATTATGAATAATGCCCGAATTTCCATATTGCCCGCAACATATATATATATATATATATATATATATATATATATATATATATGTATATTCATACAGTCATACATTGTTATATTGGTATACTACGTGTTCCTATTACAACAATATACTTCTATCACCACAAAAAAACCTACGTCCCACACGAGTAATTAGTGTCTATTATCTCTATTGTATAAGATCATTTAAACACTTGTCAAAACACACACACACACACAGGAGAGCCCTATACGGTAGGGACTGCTATAGCTATTATGTTGAAACTATGAATATACATGAATGCCTCTGATCCGTATAGAGATATTTAAGGTATTTACAACTCAGTTTGTCCTCGTTGAGTGAGGACAAGAAAATATCCAATGGTGTCCTTTGAAGCATGGTTGCTATAAAAAGAATAGAAGTAAATTTATACCGTATATGTAAAGCCAGCTGCCATATTACAATAGAGCATCACTTCAGGAATGAACATCCATTCAGATTTAATCATTTAAAAAAATAGTAATTGTATCTTCTCAAGTCATTTGCGAATCCTTTGAATGTATACAGATTACCTGCTATTATTATTATTATTAATGGATTGAATGCAACTGATTTTACTCGGGGAATTATTAAGTAGGGCTTTATTTGTCGATAAATAAATCATCCCCTCGACTATCGGACGTCTAATAACAAGAAATAAAACAGTGTATTCAAATAGTAAATTTTTTTTGCGCAGGTGAGTTTGTGAGAAAAAACGTTTATATGTAATATATATATATATATATATATACAGTGTTGTTCCCAAACGCACGTGAGAGTAATATATTACTTAGTTATATTACTGCACACTAACTAGAGAGAACAAACATATTATATATATTTTCAAGTAATATGTAATATCCTAGTTACATATTACTTTCGTGGAAAAAAAATATTCGACAGGCATTTTGATGAAAATTAATGAACTGTGAATGTATGTGACGTCCCCCAGGACATGACATTCTTGTCATTCTATTAATAATGGCAACGAAGATCATTACATTAAAAATTATTCCTATCATTTGTTTTGCAGATATTTCGAGGATTATCATTTGTCCACAGTTCTTCGTATTTTCAATGTGTTTTTGATGGAGGCTAAAGAACTTCTCCTCAGTCCAAATGATTCTATCGACAATGTTGGATAGTTACTGTAGAATCTACTGGCTAAACTGCCTTTTTCAGGTTTGAGGGCATTATTTAATGGTTGAACTGAAGTATAATGATAAAGATCATGTCTAACGATCCTCCATAACGTTGTTATGGTGGGTGAAATTTGATGAGAAGCTTTTCTAAGATGGCAACTGGGGGTTTCTTCGAAGAAACTCTTCACCTTCTGAATCACTGTTCTGTCTTTATGATTTTGTTTTATTTATTTTTCTTGTGGATGGAAACAGTTTTATTGAAATGTTCAAGAAACTCTTGTGTACTGGATCGGCTGAGAATATTTAGTTGCCCTTCCACTGATCTTGAAGTAAAGTGGAAGGAGAAGGTGTTTTGCCAAACTGCAAAAATAGACTAAATCGACAGGTGGACACGAGGAATTGGACTGAATTTGAATGGAAAATAGGGTCCCTAATAGGGTTTGGCGGTAGGTTTCAACACTAAATAATAGCCTATATCGTCAAGCGGAACCCGAGGGCTTGGGGGTGTATAGTATTGTAAATTAGGGTTTCTCTCATTTGTAATTAGGATTGGCAGTGGTTTCAACCCTAAATAAAAGCCTAATCAGCAGGTGGGACCCAGGGCTTGGGGTATATGATATTGAAAGTAAGGACTCCTTTATACTCGACAGAGTTTGCGGTGGTTTCAACCCTAAATAAAAGCCTATATCAGCAGGCGGGACCCGAGAGCTTGTGGTGTATAATATTGTAAATTAAAGTTCCTCTCATCTTAATTAGGGTTGGCGGTGGGTTTCAACCCTAAAAGGCTCAATGACATGCGGGGCCGAGGGCTTGGATAATTAAACCTATGCCTTTCATAATGTCAGAAGTCATTTATTTAGTCTTTGAATTCACGACTATATCATGTTTGAGCCATGTCCTCACATTATAAATTGCAATAACATATATAGGATTATTATAAAAATGCAAACTAGGTTTGGTGAGGATTTTTACAAATCCTGTTTGAATTGCCTTTACTTATTGTTTCGGAATGCTCAAAAAAGTAGTATATTACTCAAAGTAGTATATTACTTTTGAGAAGTATAACTAATATTTAAAAAAAATATTACTACGCAGTAAAATAGTATATTACATATTTCAAATAATATTCGACCACACACTAGTATATATATCGATATACTATATATATATATATATATATATATATATATATATATATATATATATATATATATATATATATATATATATATATATATATATATATATATAGTTCTATCAAAAGGAAATGATGCTCATCAACTTAAAATTTACAAATTTGGTTTTTTTAACGCACAATCTGCTGAACTTTATTTTTTAAATTATTTACTGATTATATGTTGCTACAAACCATATAATAAATAACCTGTATGTGCACCTAAAAGACATTTGGATACAACCGTATGTCTTGCGGCATGTATCCTTTTATAATATAACTGGAGTTCTACTATATCGTTGCATGACATACAAAAAGTAGGGTACTAATTAATTAATTATTTACGGGAAGTATCATAAAACTATCCTTGACTATGTCTCAGGTGAGGATATTTAAGCTTTAATAGTTTTAAACTGAATAGCAATCAGACATTTATAAGGATGCCCTATGGGTAGATCTCGCAAACTTGCCCCCAAAAAAATTTACATCACTTTGCAAACAAATCCTACTTTTTTCTACCTCTTATCATCTTCCTTTATATTATATATATATATATATATGTCAATACACAAACACACACCACTCAGGCCTCAACCTTCATGCGTTTTTGTACATACGAGTATAATGACCTATTTTACATGCCCCATTATTAATGTGATTTATTATGACATTGACTTGAGAGACTGCAAGTACTCAATTAGTTCATCCCTGTCAAAAAATAAAATTGTTGACAATTTATTGCTTCTTATAATTAGAGTGCAGATGAGTTAATAAGTGTCTCCTCCAAGCAGAGTCTTAAAACAATGCTTTTTGACCTTCCAGAGGAGGAACCTCAGATAACTATTTTTAGGATAGGAAAAAAAGGTAGTATTTATTACAAACGGGATGGGTTGAAATAAAAAGTAGAGGGGAATAATAATAAAAAGCAGTTGGCACTATGCTACAAAGCATCACTTCACTAATGGCTGTTGAAGAGATAACATCAATTCAGAGGGGAAAATATCTAAGTATCTATTCTTATGGGTCTCGATCCGTGTCATTTGCAATCCTTTGATGTAAGTCCTTAAATGTCACAAAATGTTATTAATAAATAAGCAACTGCTCATACTCAGGGAAGTAATATATGTTTATTTTGTTTGCTCTTAAATGGATCCTCAGTCTGACTAGCTATAAGACGTAGAAAAGACAGAAAGCAGGATCTCTTTGATGAAGAAAAAGGTTTCTTTAAGCGTCGGGGTCTGCAGGGTTGCATGGAGGGACGTATTAGAGTAGTTGCGCTTTTTGGACTTCAAAAAAGAAAAGGGCGCCGTTCCAAAAGCGTAAAGCTATAGAACGCCAAATCACGGATTGTCAGTCTTCTAAATAACGGAAATATGTCAAGCCAACGAACCATCGAGCAATTTATCAGCCAGATATACAGAATGTTCTCTGAAAATTCCGTCCTTTCTCAACGCTTCGTGGGCACTCAATATTTCCAAACAAGTTCCGTTTGTCATTTAAAAGGTCGTATTCTCAGAAGTTTTAAATTGTGTGTTTTTAAAAATACTTGAGAACCGTTTTTAAAAGTATATATATTTTGTCGTTCTTATCGGCATACTTATTGTTTTGTTTTTTTTGCCTAAAGGGTTCGAAAGAATTGCATCCGACATTATAGTGTATATCCATCTAGGATCTTATCAATGAGGTTGACCAAAAATACTATCCCCTCTCAGGTTTCGAACCTGTGCCCCCAATTTTGAGAGTTGAACACACCTTAAAACATATGGCTATCTCACTCCTTTTTTAAGGATCCTAGGTTTGATGGACTAATTATACACTTTAATCATTATTTATATCCAGTCGGATGCAATTCTGTCGAACTAGTAAATTATTTTAGTGTATTATAAAGGTCCTTCACCAAATGATAATAATTTTAGGTGGTAGAATAGCTAATTATGTTTTGTTTTGACGAAATTAATTTGGAATACTTTATATTTGAAATTATGTCACAAAAAATGGTTATCAACTGATAAATTTAGTTTATTCATGAGTTTGCGAGAGCAAGATCCTAACTGTTATTATATAAATCAATATCAATAAGCCAAACTTAAGTTTCCCACAGTTGCATACACAGATAGTTAACATAATAGTTTTAACTTATTATTATATTTACATAGTCATACTCACTCTGAAAAACTTCTCTCGAGTCAGAAGTTCCTTATTTCATGGCCGGAAATGTCTAACTGACAGATATCCCTCGTAGAATATATTAAGTAGTTAGAAGAGTCAAGCTTCTCGGTTAATTGGCAAGACATTGACACACAAAGTAATCAGGGCTTTAATGACTTTATAACATAGAGATATAATAGGTATGTTAAAACGAAGCTGCTATCTGGTGTTTTTCTCCCGAAGTAAAAAAATGAATTTCCGGTTGGCTGTTGAAGATTTCTCGACGATTCATGGTTTTTTTTTCTTCAAAAAATAAAATTATTCTGTTCTTTATTATTGTCTACGCAAATTTTTATACCTTTACAAAAAAATAATCTATTTACTACCTTTTACAATTAATTTCAACTCTTTAGCACCCGTTTTTCATAGTTAACTAGCCTTTTTTAAATAATTATGCAAAAATCAAAAAAGACGTGATCACAAAAATTATTTGCTATTACTCGGTTGTTTATAAGTGTTCACTCAAATTCCATACCTACACAAAAAATTAATCTTCTTACTACCTTATGCAATTAATTTCAACTCTTTAGCACCCGTTTTTCATAGTTAACTAGCCTTTTATAAATAATTATGCAAAAATCAAAATGACGTGACCATACAATTTCTTTGCTATTACTCGGTTGTTTATAAGTGTTCACTCAAATTTCATACCCATACAAAAAAATTAATCTTTTTACTACCTTTTTGCAATTAATTTCAACTCTTTAGCACCCGTTTTTCATAGTTAACTAGCCTTTTCTAAATAATTATGCAAAAATCAAAAATGACGTCATCACACAATTATTTGCTACTACTCGGTTCTTTATTATTGTCTTCGCAAATTTTTATACCTTTACAAAAAAATTAATCTTTTTACTACCTTTTGCAATTATTTCAACTCTTTAGCACGTTTTTTATAGTTAAATAGCCTTTTCTAAATAATTATGCACAAATCAAAAATGACATCATCACACAATTTCTTTGCTATTAATCGGTTGCTTATAAGTGTTCATTTAAATTATAATTGGTCCAGAAAAATAGGCGAAGATAAAACAGTAAAATAATTACGTCCAAAAAAAATTGCCCAAATATATTATTAGATAATTATTTGAATATAATAATTTCTTCTTTTATATTAACTGAGATGTCTGAATCAATTTTTAATAAATGGTTCTAATAGCTTAGAATATCACAATGATCTTTACTCCTTAGGGAAGGGGTCTAGAAAACCTGAACTCATTAACATTGATTTTAACAGAAATTATACTTTAAGAAAAGTTACTAATAATTTCAACACTAAATTATTATGGGTTGAAATTACATATTAAGGTAATATGTAAGTTTAGGAAGTTCTATATACCACTTTTAAGGTTAAATTGTGGTATTCTTCCTTAAATATTTACATATTTTGTTAACAAATTTAAGTTTGAGCGCTCTCTGTACTGATTTTTACATAAAGACATTCCTTAAAAAAAACTCGCAATGTTTAGAAGAGATTTTTATATACAAGGATTATTCAATTTTCAAAACTAGTTGTCTTTAATCATTCGTTAAGTTTGCAGCTAACCAAAACATATAACTGTCATTGAAAAATTGCCCCTTAAGAAAAATCGAAAAAGCCTAACCATTCGATAAAGAAGTTATTGAGTTGCTCAAAGAATTTAAATTCGACACATTTCCAAATCAAGTATCCAAAACGGTACCTATGAAGATGCAACAGACTACCAAATTTCTCCAATTTCCATATGTGCTGATCTTCTCGTAGGAGACCTGAATATGTTTTAATATATATATTTTTTAATACCTTGAATAAAGTCAAATTTATAGTCCAATCAGTTGTCATTAATTGTCCCTTTATTACGTGTATGGGGACAATTTATTCCCAATAACACTTGATGTTTCATCGCACAAGTAGAGCAGCCATCTTAATAATTACAGCGTGTTCAATCTTAATGTGTAGGGGACAAGTTCGACTATCGAGAGGGGAAAGCCGATTTTTGATCATCCTCATTGAATAGATCCTAGTTCAACAGACTAATTTTAAAGCTAATATGCTTATTTATTCTATCGGCCAAAAAAGTAAATACACAGATGTCTGGTTTTTTTTAACACAAAAGAGTCAGCCGCAAGTGCTCAAGATCTTTTTGACTGAATTCTTAGAAGAAAAATACCATGTACCAGCAAGGGCTATTGAAATACAAAGTATGTCTATATTGTCCTGAGAGCTGACTAATCGCTTGACGATATTTTTTAATGAAATTACACATAGATATAAAAAGATACAGAGAGCTTATTCCTTTCATATGTAACTGTGTGTCCAATATAAACAAAGTAGTTTGTAACTACGTCATCGTAAGCTGAGCATAGAGATTAGGGCTGTCAACGAATATTCGATGTTCGAATTCGAATAGATCCCAAAAGCGAATTCGAACGTGAAAATTAATATTCGAATGGTAAAAAAACACTGTTACTCTTTTCTAAAAAAAACCGTCATCACTTTTTTTGGAGATTCTTTTATAAAAAACGTCATCACTTTTTTTGGAATTCTTTTTAAAACGTCTACTAAAAAAACGTCGTCACTTTTTTTGGAATTCTTTTCTAAAAAAAAATTCGAATTAGGTTCGAATTCGTATTTTTTTTCAAACGAATATTCGAATGTCATTTTTGAGCAATTTTGACAGCCCTAATAGAGATAGAATCTATCTCTAAGATCAGCTTACGATGACATAGTACAAATTACTTTGTTTATATTGAACACACAGAATACAATGAATGTGTTTCTCTGCTATTGAAGGGAATCAGCTCTCTATATCTTATATCTCTATGGATTTCACCAGTGACTTTTTTCGCGCGCCGGGAAATCAATACGTCAGCAGGAAATATAAATTCTATTATTTATTATCCATATTAATGTATATATTATATTTTTCTGTCAAAGTATTTTATAATCTTATTAAACTAAAATATTCAATATAAATCATCAACTAATTACACTTAATAATGATCCATTTTGAGAAAAATAATCAAGACACCACGTTTCACTAAAGAATAAATAAGTACTGAAAAGGAGTACTACCTACTTAGGTAAAGAGTCACCCTCCCATGGTGTTTTAATATTCCTTACACCAGCAAACGGGGAAATAATATATTGTGTAATCTTCCCGCAAACGTCATCTAAAATTGTTTGTAACCAAAAAATCTATGACGTCCAAAATAATAAAATACCTGACATTTCACTATGCAAGAAGACATTAAATAAACATATGTACTTTGTATTCTATAGTCCTGCCTAGCAGCAGCTTTCATCAGGATGCAAATTCAAGATACATTTTTAAAATTCCTTAAAATACTATAATACATATTACAGATATTTATTTATTGTTTGTTTGTTTGTTTGATGGTAGTAAGTATCCCAGAGTACAAATTGAGGATTAGCCTGTGATTCATGACAGAATCGAATCAGCGATCTTAGCCCCTTCTCCTAAAACAAACAACCCCTTAATCATGTTGTTTACTATATCTTCCTCGGGAAGCCAAAGATGTAACGAATGACATTTAAATGTTAATCATAACGATGTTTATATTGTGAACTAATTGGGCCTTACAGTAATTGTATCTCTATTAAACGTGACGTCAGCGACTGAGTCATAAGTTCATGAAGAATATTAATTAAATGTATCTGGCCTACTCGAAAGTCACATTGGCTTTTAAAAAAGCACAAACAATAATCAACTTCCAAGGCTTTGGCCGCAGTAAGTAAAGTTAATACGGTAAAACCAATTAGTTAATTGTTATGAATCGTATTATTATATTCAATCAATATTGATCAACTCTTTACCCATAACATCGATTTAAAAGGGACAAGTCATGATATCCATATATCTGCAAAATACAATTTGTTTGAAATATCTACAGGAGCTAATGGTCCAGGTGGGGACACTATAATTATACACATAGATCCTCAAGGCAATAAAGCATATGGATTTTCATATAGCAAATCCCATAAATAACAATTTATTTCATGATGATGATATGTTAAGGTGAAGTAATAGTTATGAATATACTAATGAGTATCACAATGTGTTCAGGATAGAATTACAGCTGTACCTGTACATATATCTCATAGTAGCATCCTGCTGCTACTTATATTTTAGTCATTATTTTATTATAGATATGTATAAAGTATATTACTTTCGCAATTTTGTAAACTACTTGTCCTTTTTAATGAAAATTAGCAATTGAAGGAAGTGCTTTTTACATTATATATATATATATATATACAGTCAACTTCGCCTAAGTCGATTCTCTCGGGACTGTGCAAAAACAATCGACTAGGCGAAATTCGAGTTACAAAACTTTGATTGCTAAGTCGAAGAAAAATTCGATTACAGGTAGGCGTGTGTGTGTGTGCACTCACTCACAGCAGTCGCAAATCATCGGCGAGACAGCAGGTGGGCGAGGACACAATTTCTTTCTTTTTAATTTGACCTTGCTTGGAGGGAGGAACATACCTTTTATATTCTAAACAGTAGGCGCAGTGCATGCGGGCTGTGTTTGGAAAGTGAGCGCCCTCTTCGACATATGCGAAGTTATTTTCTTGGTTATGTAGGTGTTACTGTCAAAATATCTGTTCGATTACAAAAATCGACTTGTCCGATTTTATTACAACAGGTCAATGGAGAAAAAATGGGACTTTTGATTATATTTGAGTTAGGCGACTTTTCGACTTATGCAATTTCGACTTAGGCGAAGTTGACTGTGATATATATATATATATATATATATAAAACAGGAAATGACCTGGACACTTTTTTTCGCCGGGACTTCAGTATATTTTTCGCTCCTTCGTTATTCTAAACGTGACGACGTTTTTCTAGAGAAACATTTTCTTTTAAAAAGTTATGACTTTTTTAGAAGAAAACATTTCCAAATAAATTTGACGACGATTATTTAGGAAATATTTTTTTTAAATTCAAAAAAATATTTTCTAAAAATGTCATCACTTACAGAGTGACGAATGAATGAAAATAATAAAGTCCTGGCCCGGTATATATCTTACCCTTGTTTTATGATGTTCATTAAATATCATGATGCAATGAGTATATTTTATACATTAAGTGCAAACTTCCCTTTTTATGAGCAAGGAATTCCCGGGTCAAATTGCAGACAGGGGATTTATTATTTTTCCACGAAGAAAAAAGAGTTATTCCAAATGACCCTTCTCATGTTTCAGTTTTTTGAAGGACTACTCTCATACGAGGACTACACTTACGACATTATTTTCACAAGTGTGAAGAGAGACGGGATTAGTAGTGTAGACAGATGAGTTATAGACGACATGACAAAAGTTCATTATATGATATTGAACTCTATCTAAATAGGAAACTTTATTGACAGTCATGGATCTTACAGACATTATAAATAATATCTTCTTTCAACAGCGATCAGCATAAGAGCTTTTTTCTACAAAAGGTCAAATTTTAAAAGAAACATTCGAAAGTCTCCTCTATATTGATTTTTACATTTTTTGTTCTTTTGATATTATATTTTGTACGTTGATATTGTATATTATATAATCGTCTTTACGATAACCTATTTTTGTATCCTCTTTATTGATATGTATTAAATTTTATGGACTATCCTATCGTTGATTTTCAACAATCAATAATTTTTAACTAGAATGATTATTTATGTATATTTGTACAATTGCTTGTCTGAATATATATATATATATATTTAAAAAATCATCCATGGAAAGTATTATATCTGTTTTTACAAAAACATTTAGGCTTAAGGACATGTCCGAATTGCAATCGATCTTGGTGTTCATATTTTAATATATCAAAGGATTGTGTAATGTCTGAAGGAAAACAAAAGGATCAGAAAGTGAACCTAAAACTCCATACACGCTAAAAGTGCAAACCCATTTCACATCACTTGATATTTCTTATTCTTTCTCAATAGCCAGCTAACTAATTACAACGAATATGACGTCATGTAGAGGTAGATAATAGTACTTACAAACTAAAATTTTATTCAATGAGAGCCTTGATGTAGCTTCATTAGTTATTGACGTGTGAAACATCTTTTGTCATTAAAATAACTCAATTCTGCGGGAAAGCAAGATCTTAAATCAGTATAATAAGTTACATACCTAAATACATATACATTAGGGTGATTCTTATTTCAAGTTTTTCGGATTTAAGAGTTGACTCCCCATTGGATTTTACCTTAGTGCATAGAGATCATCTTGTGAAAGTTTGAAGGAAATCGAATAAAGGAAGTGTCTCTTCAACGGTCACGAAAGTTAACTTAATTAGTAATTTCCCCCCCCCATTCGATCTTCTCTAATGTCCTCAATATAATGCTATTTTACAACTATATGGAGCTAAATGTCGGTATGATAGCAAGGATTCCAAATTAGTTTTTTATGTATATCCAAATTAAACAAGAAGTTACAGTTTTGAAATTGTCATTTGAGGTATTTCCATAAAAATGACTATTAAGCAAAATGTTAATTTATTATATTTAAAAATACAATTACTTTTGAAAAGGATCTTAAGAATGGCTGTGTAAATGTGGTAGGGGGGACGTTATTTAATAAAATATGAAGGTGACTGATTGTGTGCCCTTTAATTGCTAATTTTGCCTTGACATAAGAGAACTATAATCAAAAACAAACAAATGCAATTTGAATTACTTTAAATTACTATTTTAAATAAATATCAATTTATTGGAAAAAATATCTTCATTGTCTTGGGTATTTATGAGAAAAACAGAATACTAGATGTTTATTTGTACGTAAAAGGATTCAATCAAAGTTAATTTAGTGTTCTGAATTACTCTTTATGTTATACAAATTTACTAATCAAAACATTAATAAAGTATTTTCTCAATAATATGACAAATACACAATTTGCTTTATGGAGAATAATTTCCTAGAACAAGTACTTAAAGTATCCCAATAATAAAAATCAATTTTACTAATAATGCATTCCAATAATAAAACAAAACCATAAAAATAATATCAGCTTTCTCGTGTTTATCCTTCCCATTTGTAGAACCTTGTGAGTATTTCGATTGTGATATCAGCTTTTATAAGGATAGAATCATATAATAAAAAAATGTTTATTTTAGTATGGAGCATCGTAATATCTTGTCCTAATATCTTAATATTTATTGGTGTTTTGATTGATGTATCATACGATAAAATTTATTATGAAAAAAATATAGATAGCTATTAAGTTTTTAGGCAAAGTAGTTTAAAATAGAACTCCGCCCCTTGTTGAAAAATTGAATATTTATATTGTGTGCCAAGTGTCTTTTGTGATCATTGTTCTATTTTGATGTTTGAGTTGTACTATGCCTCTCAAGGGTATTAAGTTTTGTAATTTAAATAATTTCTTCATAGATATTCTTACCAAAACTGATATGTGATTGTGTTCTCCTTAATTCGTTATTAAAGTAAATTATGTAAATAAAGCCCAAAAACAGAAATCATAGTCTCACAACACGATCCGTGATATAGCGAGTAGGACTTTTGCAAGGCAAGGGATGTCTTTATACCCGACTTGAAATAGTAGAGAAAAATAGCTGTCAATTACCAAACATAGAGACATCTTTTTTGTATCTCTCTGGCATCTCTTTGATTATAGTGCGATAAAGGATATTATATTGCAAAAGACTGAAATAGAAAGAAAAAACAGCTGTCGATTAGAAAACATAAAGACATCTTTCTTGTATCTCTCTGACATCTTTTTCATTTTAGTATCAAATGAATCACAAACCTCTCTCTTCTTTCTATTATTGATAAGCTGTTGCTATCATTTTTTTGGAGTATCATAAACAACTTGAGATTTTCTATTATTCATTAAAATGCTATTAATAATTAAAAAAACAGGTTTGTTCCTCTCGTCCACGAGTCCTGTGGAATTAGTAACTCCGGACACAGGAGGGAACTCCGTATCAAAGTCCCTCCTCCATGAGTTTAAGCTGCTCAATACAACGCAAAAATAAAAATAGCAACTGCTTAGGAAAGAGGGAGAGGTTTGTTATTCATTTGATATTAAAATAAAAAATATGCCAGAGAGATACAAGAAAGATATCTCTATGACTTCTAATCGACAGCTTTTTTCTCTTCCTATTTCAAGTCTTTTGCAATATAATAGCGTTTATCGCACTTAATCAGCAATAATAGGAATCAACTCTGATGCCCAAGTCTAGATTCAATCCCGTTAGTAGAATCATGTCTTGTTAATTCGTCTAAAGAGCTATGTTTTTCAAACATCTACATTGTTTTGACAGGAGGAATGGCTCAAGAGTAAGGCAGATGTGAATGGATTAACTTTTTATTATTACTTCTACTACTACAACTTATATTGCTGCCCTTCCTGGTGCTTATTCCCCTCCATAAACCCCTTGGGAGGAGCTCTGTCACTCTCTGTCTAACCTCTGAAACAGACAAGGTCACACACGCAGACATCTGGTCTTATGTTCGTCGTTTCCTCCAAAGTATGTATTTTTACTGTATTTTCATTTTTTACAGAGTTCAAATAGAATGTTTCATTCAGAGGGGGCATGGCCAAAATTTTAGTTCTCTTTTAGTCCGTAAAGGGCGCTTTGATGCTAGAGCTCTTGAAAATAATAACAAAGTCCTTTTATTATTTATATTTGGAATCTCGCACAATGTTGTAGTGATTGATATATTCAAATGATCAAACTTAATCACTTTAAAACGGTTTTAAATATGATTGTGACGTAATTTCGTGGACTAGCGACGTCTAACGTTAAGGAAAATAACCAACATTTTGGCCGATTTTTTTGTTTACTTTTTCTTGCATGCGCTACTTTACTTTAACGCTTTAGGTTGTCCATGTTGAGGAAGCTCTTTAAACCTCTCGATGTCGAAAAAAAGAAATTTATCCCCGGATAATTGTTTTATTAAGATATATAAAATGTATAATTTTTTAACCTAATAAGTTATAATAAATATCTGAACTCCTAAATCAGCCACTTCCGGCTGGTATTTAATAAATTCGGATGTAATCTGTCCATCTACAATTTAAATCATTCTCGTTTTTTATAGTCAATAAACTAAAGTTATGTACAAAGTTTGATGCTATCATATATTATCAGAGCTGCGACTACCGAATGTAAATCGGTATTCGATACTACCGAGGTAGATTCAAATATCCAACGATTATACGATATTCGTTAGAAACTACCGAATACCGTACCGATTGAAGAACTTGAACTTCGAAAATAATAAACTACTATAACTTATAGTATTATAGAGTAGATAAATAAATAGACATTCAATATAAGCTTATGCTATGCATTGAATACTAAAGTACTTGAAAGTGCAGTTCATATCGGACAATAAGAGACAGTTAATGAAAGAATTGATATAGCCTTCCACTCCCTACAAAATCCAAGTACATATATAATTTATATCAGATTAGTAAATATTAAATTTCAAATAATATCTTATAAATTATAACGAATGATGTATTTAATTGTCCTTTGTTATAAACTGTCCGATGTTAAATGCATATGAAGAAGTAAAAGCAGATACCTAAATAAATTTCTCTCTCTTTCTAATCTACCGTACCGAATATCGATCAATACTGTCGATATATAATAAAATCTACCGAATACCGATATCGATCGGTATTCTGTATATACCGAATATCGAACTGGCGGTAGATTTTTCTACCGAATCCCAGCTCTGTATATTATATTGGGGTAACACTGTTCTGAGTTCGAACTCTAATATATTGAGGGTTGCATTATATTTGTATTTATTGAGATGAAAATTTAAAATATCTTAACCAAAGTAAGTAACTAAAAAAAAACATATTAAATTCTGAAATACGTTACGGTTTAATCTTAAAAGACTCAAGAATAGTACTTCATCCAACGTCCGCAGAAACAATCCTATTTAGAATAAATTCTTTTCAGTGTACCAATGACTATGGATATTAATTATTTCTATCATCTTTGAACAAGAGCGTTCCTTGGTTTCCATTTGAAACCTTATCACAGGGGTATTTAAGACTCATTTAGCATCACGGACAAAATACGATCAATGAAATACGAGAACGGATTTCCAATTTAGTATACATATCCATTATATATATATATACATATCTCCACGATACTTACTTTTTCCTTTGGTTTCAGATTAGCTTAGAAATTTACATCTGGTACATAATTAGGTCATAAATAATAATAAATGTCTCTTTTTCATGAAAAAGTATTTTTGAGGCAATGTTTATAGGGATTAGGTTTCATTGGTTGGACTTAGAATACATAAATGTAGTTAAATGATAAGCTCTTCATTTAGGAACAACTCCTCAACTATCCCTTACAATCCTAATTATTATAATTGGCTGGAAATAGGTATTATATAATAATAAAACAAAGCTAAATACCTATATTTATTATTCATATCAAGCTTAAATATGTTTAAAAAGTATTTTAAATTTGTCTTCAGGTATAACAAAATTACAAATGTTTACCTTCCTCATGTTTGCTATGACTTGAGGTTTTTTTATTTTGATTTAATAACAAATTTAGTATATAAAAATTACAGTTTCAGCATAAAGTTGTTGGAGGATATGATCTAAGGGCTAATACCCCTAACCTGTATGTATGAGGAATGTACATTGTATATTACAAATAAAATACGACTACTTTTTGATATTTGTTCTTAAACTTAAAAGTTTGTTTTTTATGTCTATCTGTTGTTGCGTGCAGACGTGCCTTCAGTGTGCTCTTTTCTTTTGTGTTATTATCTTGAGATTGGAATGATCTTTTATCAATAACAATGTGTCCTCATCCTTTGAAGAAACTTCTTGGACTTCGGAAGGGACCTGATCGCGACAACTTCGTACTCGGAGGTCTTCCCGGGTCTGAAGGATCCCAGAAGGAGTGCTTGTCTTCCTTTTATCGCCTAAGTACCTGCGTACTTCTTAACTTGCTTGATATTGTGTCTTCGTATTTTATCTCTTTTCTCCCTTTGGAGGGTGAGCGCTTTTTATTTTCCTTTTATCTGTCAACTTCATCTTAAATCAAGATGCCAGAGAGCCTAAACCGCCTGATGAAAATACTAGAGTTCTTCTCGTTCATCTGAGAATGAAGATTTATGCTCTGTTGTTTCTGAGAACGCGGTTCTTCTTCGATCAACTAATACTTCTTCTCATGCTAAAGACTCTAATACCCTTGGATCCTGTTCATCAAAAGAACCTCTGATACCTTAAGAGGAAAGAAACGTCAAAAAACTTGTAAACACAATGTCCTACAGCGGAGCTGTTCATTCATCCTTGAAAAAAAATTCATTTAAATTTTTGGAACTGTTAACGACTCAAATGGATGGATGAAAATTTCTGTCTATTTGCGCAAAGAATAGATAAACGCAGCCCCTGAATAAAAAAAAAGTTATTTGCAGACGATTATTCAATTACCTTAAATTAGCTTAAAGAGTTTTTTTTTACTGCGTTAAAGTAATTTGCTAGTTGTTATTCTGCATAGTTGACATGATAGATAGGAATATGTTTATATTAATATTAGACATAATTGGACTATATGAGGAGGAAGAGGCATTTTTTGCATTTAAGAGACATTTAATAGGTACGATATCTATGTTGCTATGGAGCCGATAAAGGTGCTTGGTTCAGCCACTGAAGTGTATGTTTTTAGGGGTTAGGACTCCTATAAGGTACGATTACAAAAAAGCTATTTCAATACACACTTTACGAGGCCTACACATTTTCTATTGCAGAGAAGTGTTACTCAAAGAGCACATGTGACACCATAGACTATGGAATCTGACATAGGTCCCTGTCATTTTATCAACCTATATGGCAATATAAGTAAAGTAACTACCAATGTTATGAAATGTATTATCTTTAGGGATATGTTTATCAAAATAAATACAAATATTTATTTTAGTACTTTAAGCGGATACACATTCATATGTGATAAGTCTGTGTTAAGTAAATAGGGATGAAATACTTAAATCACTTAACCTTTCATTTAATGAAGGTTTAAACGAAGTATTAAATGAGTGGTATCTTCGATTATTTTGATCTTAATTGAGCTGTACTTCATAAAGTGGAAAATATTTATATACATTGTCTCTTTGAGAAAAGGGAAAAAAAATGTCTGTCGCCCATCTGGTAACTTATTTATATAAGAAAAGAAAAGAGGGACAAATAGGAACAGAGAGACGGAGAGAGGGACTGAGTTGAGCAGAGAGAAGTAGAGAATCAGCTACAAAGTGAGTTTTTAGTAAACTTATGACTTTTTTAAAGGATGTACGATAGATAATAAAAAATAATAATAAAGACTTTATCGACTCAATAAATATCTTATTCAACTGACACAGTCCAATTGAGCTACATTCTCAGTTTCAATTGTATTTTCATAACTTATGAGAAGGTGTTTTCAGATCGCAAACAGGGAATGCTTTAGCTCAGTGGAAGCGTGCTCGACTCTACATGTCGATGGAAAAAGTTTGACTTCCGAAGGCAATCCAATTTTGAATTACTCAACGAACATGATTTTAAACATCATTTTCCTTGTATTACATATTATTCTTAGTTAATTAAAGCAATTTCTCAGACTCAGGGAGAGTATAAATGTTTTTATTTTGTTTGCTCGTTTTTAATCATAGAAGGATTCGTATTCTCTACTGATAAGATGTACCAAAAAAGAGGGTAAAATATGTTGCCACGTGATAAAAGGTACCAATAGGTTAGTAGGTTAGAACGGCAATAAATGCTTCTTTAACTATATCCCAGCGTAATGGGACTACCACCCCCCAGATAATCACTCCCTGGACTAGCACTCCCCACAATCACCCCCGGGCTTTTACCCCCCTCCCCCCACCCCCGTTAGTAATATTTCTTATCCCTTAAAGTCCACTTATGAAGTTAACTATATTATCTTTTGCAATGCTAGTTGAAAGCTATGTTCCTAATATCGGTCATATAAAACATATGACCGATATTAGAAACATAGGTTTCGTACACGAATGCAATTTTATCATAAAGAAAACATAGTTAACTTCATAAGTGGACTTTAAGAGCTAGGAAATATTAGTAACGGAGGGTAAAAGCCCAGGGGGGGGGGGGGGTGCTAGTCTGGGGGGTTGTAGTCCAAAACTCATATCCCAGATCTAAGTTCATATAAATTTTATTTATTTAGACTTTAAAATGCTCGTAAAGGTGTGTAGATTTTGCTTATTCAATTCATCAACCTTCTACGTCGATGACGCGCTAGATCCTAGCGCGGAAGGAGGAGCAGGCCTTGGCCACCAGGGTCCTGTCCAACTTCCTGGCCTGCTTCATTATGAAGTTGATCAGGGCAGCCTTGGTGTTGTGAGCCAGTTGGTTGGTGTGTCGCTCAAGGTAGCCCCAGAAAAAATAGTCCATAAGATTCAAATCGGGGGAGCTAGGGGGCCAGTGGGTCTTGGGGACGAAGTCGTAGGCGTCAACAGCTGGCCAACCTGAGTTTGTAGCTGTGACAACGCAAATCCTCATTCACACAGGCCAACAAAGTTACGTGAGAAACGTCCAGCTCCTTGGCAACATCCCTGATGGGCCTGCTGGGGTCGTGCTCGAAGATGTCTGACACCCTCCTGATGAAGTCGGGGGTCCTGGCCTTGCGGGCGCTGCTGGAGGGTCTGAAGGCCCTGTCGACGACAGCACGAGGGTCCTGGTATCCTTCAGCTGCTGCCTGTGCTCATCAACCTTCTTCTGTCGATCCCGAGCAGCTCAGAGACCTGGGTGTTACTGATGGTGTTGCCCTTTATACAAATAATCTGGATAACGGCACACCTGCGTTCTTGCTCGTTCTAGATAACAGGCTGTAGATTTCCATTTGCAGGCATGACGATGATAAAATTCAACTAAAATGATCGCTCATATGTTGGCTGTCTGCTAAAAAAATCAGACTACGCGGTTCGGATGATGTCATCATGGTTAAAGGATGTCCTGAAAACCCGCCGGATTTGATCTTACCACCCTTTATATATATATATATATATATATAATATATATATATATATATATATATATATATATATATATATATATATATATATAGTATATATACTAATTTGTGCATTATTTCAATTTAAAGTAATTATAAATCCAATGCAATGTATATTCAAGACTTTGTTAAACACAGTAGTGTATTTTTTTGCTCTAATGTTGATCCTGTCTAATAACATTTTATAAAAATATTCAATAAAATACTATTATTTGGAAACAATGGACTAAATAACAATCAAGGTTTTTTTTAATATTCCAAACATAATTGACAACAACAAAATCGAAAAATATGCAAAAGGCCTAAATTATAAATATATTTTTCTAATTATTATTTTTTACTTTTTTTAGTTATGTTATACACTTTATATTAGAGTTATCTTAGCTCTTTGTGGCTGAAAATAAATAAATTTTACATAATAAAATAAAATATAAAAGAAATATATAATGTAATAAAATGTAAAAAAGATTGGTGAATGTCATGACTAGAAGGATTAAATCATTCTTGTAAGATTAAATCTTGCTAGAATCATTTGGAGAATCTGAGCACAAGATCTGGGAAACCCTTGATTTAGAAAGGTTTTGCCTAGATAAAGAAGGTCAACCCCGTCGTCTAATACCGTTAGACCTTTTCCGACGTATCATCTTAAATCGACATCTTTAAGTCTCCCGGTGGACGCAACTACCCCTTCAAGCACGCTATCCCCATGTCAGACAGCCTCCAGGAGGATAGTGACAATGGAGATGTCTTTCTCAAGAACAATCTCAATCAACACTACGACATGTACGAATACGACACCTACGAAGCATGAAGGATCTGGTGCCTTGTACCGGATATCAATTAACCCATTCTGACGATCAAAAAAATAAATGAATACTTGGCAAAGTTTGCATATATTTTTAGTATTCTTTTGCCGAAGCATAAAGTTTAGACCGTAGCGTCTATTTATGTATTTTATTTTATCATATAAAACTTAAAAGGCTAACAGATGCGATGCACTTGGTAGAGGCAGGACTTTTTTAGGTTTCTGGGAGCACTGCAGGTGCACTTGCCATAGTCCTCAAGCGCTCTTGGCAAATGGCAGCCGTCCACATTAACTGCCTTAAACAAGCCATTGCGGTCTACTTTACCCATAACTCCTAACAAGAGATTTCGTGAGAGATCGTTGATGGCAAGCTATGCATCTGTGCTGTCGTCGATTGGTCTTGGAGAAAAAAAGGCTTGGAATAATATTCTATGCCCTTCCGGCAGAAGACAACTTTCCTCTTTATTCGAAGGAGCTGATGGACTAGCATTCATATATTTGTGTAGTAAGTTAAGCAAATAGGCATTGCACACTAATAAAGTCAGAAAAGGAAAAAGAATGTCGAATTGAGCTAGGAGGGGAAGCTTCTATATAAAGATTTGATATTACTCTGTTTATTTTCCTATACATTTGTATCAACAACGCCTTTATATTTGTTGAATTACATGATATTTTGTTTGGATTGAAGTATATCATCTATTTTTAACTTTAGTATTATTTGAATTCCTTTGCTAAACAATATTTTCTTTGACAAAGAATGAATTGGATTTGTTTACATCATAGAGATATAAATATATAAAAGGCTTTGTTAAGTCAAAAGTCAAGTGAGTATTATTGACGTATTGCTCCATCGCCGTGGCTGCTTATAATTGCACGCTTTTAACGTCACTTTATTGTCGCAGTTTTACTTCAATGCAGCATTGCTTACTGTAGAAAAAGAACCAGAAGAAAAAGAGAAGAAAAGAGGACTGAGACGAAGGAATAGAATAGCACCATTAATACGTAATAGCAATACGTATAAAGATTATTTTACAACTCTAAATGAAAAAAATATTAAACCATTAGGAATTATAATAAGTGAAAGTCTTAATGTTATCAGTATTTAATAATTACTCAGACAAAAAAGAGAGATAATAATTAATTAGTTGGTTTTTTACGTGATTTGATGACAGAAAAGAAGATCGAATAAATAAGAAATAAGAGTTGACACTATGCAATAGAGTATCACTTCACTCGCGGCTGTCGTGGAATTAACATCAATTCCGAAAGAAGAATAACAACCTAAGAAATTCTCTCTTCTCATGAGCCTCGAACCATATCATTTGCGATTCCTTTAAATAAATTTCTCCAATGTCACGTATCATTATTATTATCAATTAAATGAAGCAACTGCTCAAACTCAGGGAAATATAGAAAGTTTATTTTGTTCGCTCATAACTGTCGATAAAGGGATCCCCACTCTGATTATCGGGCAAAGAAAGAAAAAAAAGGGTTACGAACTGAAAAAAAAATGGCTGGTGAGAAATTACTTTTTACAAATCATCTATTTGGTTTTAATTGTGTCATGAAAGCATCACAAATAAGAGGATCACTGATAAGCCTGCTTATTAAGTAAGCCAAGTCTTTTTACTATTTTATAACCCTGCTGTTGTTTACGAGCACAAATGAGGCAACGCTGAGTCAACCAACTTTATTGTTGTTTGTGAAATATTCCTTATTAATGAAAAAGCTATACACTTTTTCTTTTTATCTCTATATGTTCTCTAGGATTTACTCATGTTAAAGATGTTTTTCTTACAATGAATATGTCGCAGCAGAGATGGAGATCCAGTAGAATCGTTGACTCTCCTGGTAGAGATTACGATCTTATCTCTTCTAGGAGAGATGACGACTTAAATATGGAGATAATATTTTTACAATGATGTAAAAACTATTTATTTCATTTGCAATTTCTATTCTATAATTTGGTGGCCATGATTCATTTGTGTGTTCAAGGAAGCAAATGTGACGCAATGTTTTACCAACATTTTATCTATATCACCGACCTATATAATAATAATAATTTGATAAACATCTGAGAAGAAATCAGGCATGATAAAAATACTTTGAATAACACCGTCATACCATCTCGATATTTAAGTTGTCATCCTCCTATAAGGGATAACACTCCTGACCTCTACACTAATAGAGTCGTTGATTCTAACTCCTAGGAGAGGATGCGATTGTGATCTCTACCAAGAGAGTCAACGACTCCACTGGATCTCCATATCTACTACGATATATATGTATATATATAATGTTATTTCGTCTCTCACTTTTTTTAAAAGGTCATTCGAAACTAAATTGGAAAACGAAAAAATTCCATTGTCCAAAAACAATTATGTGAACAATGTATCACTTTATCCATCAATCTGCCTTTTTTCTCCAGGGGCCCAGTTAAACTTAATATTATTATTACTCCATATATATACATAAAGATGAATAAATTGAAATGTATCATCAGTTCATTACTCTCTATTTAACCTATCTTGATGGCAATAAAATATTATCATATATCAATACGGAATAATATTATAACACCTGTCATATATATCAATTACTTCGTTGTGGCTCTCATACAACATGATGCTGCGAGGGTCCCTTTGTTCCAACTCATTGCGTTGTGAGTTGTGACATGTGAGTTTTAATATATCATTAACATAAGGCACACTCATGGATCGATTTAAAAAATATTTTGGGTGCATTTCTTTGTCATTTTTCCTCCCTGCCAGAACTATTCATGATTAATTCACGAGAACATATAGCTGAAGAGTAATGTAACAATGTAAAATTATTTTAAAAGTAAAATGAAGAAAGATTAATTTAACAGAATTTCAATTTAATAAAATGTGATAGAACAATGGAATAGTGAGGTTTGAAGGTTAAACAATCAGTCTTAATGTTGAACATCAGCACAAAAAAACCCCAGAAGAAAACAATTAATTTGAAAAAGTATCTAAAAATTAAAATTAATTAAGAAAATGATTGAAATATATCGATGGAGGTCAGTCCTCTGAATCTTGTAATGGCGACCGTTGTTTGAAGTTTTGCAATAGACTTTGAGGCAATTTTTATTATACTTCTGACATATGGATTTTGAATGAAAAGCTGGCGCACGTTTTAAGTGCTCATACTGTGTTCCACCATTTCTTCTAGGTTGATCCATATATGTTAATGGGATTAACACTTTCATTGCATATTTTGTGTATAATAAATTGGATTTCCTCCTTATAAACAATAAATCTTAGTTTGTAAAAATATTTAAAGTCTGTAGATATTATTGGAATACTAATTCAGTGAAGAGTATTATAGATTCGTAACAGGACTGCCATCCCCCGACAATCACCCCCGTACCATTTACGCCCCATTACTAATATTTATTATCCCTTAAAGTCCACTTATGAAGTTATCTATGTTTTTTTGTATAAGTGTTTGAAAATTATATTCCTAATATCGGTCATATAAAACATATGACCGATATTAGGAACATAGGCTTTAAACAGTAATGCAAAAGAAAACATAGTACATTTCATAAGTGAACTTTAAAAAATAAGAAATATTAGTAACGGGGCTTAAATGGTACGGGGGTGAATTGGACGAGGGGGATGATCGGGGGGGGGGGGGTGGGTGTGTGCTTGTCCGGGGTTTGTGATTGTCTTGACAAATGGCAGGGCTTTAGTGATTTATGCAAGAGTCTTACTCCACTTCACGTAAAACACCACATTTTCATCAAATAGCCTCTATAATTTTTTATAACAGAGAATATAAGGTCTGAGTAGCAAGGCTTAAACTGTCAAGTTGTTTTATTATAATTGTATTTTAGGTTCGTTCATATTTGATGTTAAAATTTTAAACTGAAATGTTTAATTATGTTTTTACGCATTAACATCACTTTATGTACATTCTGTTTTTTGTGCTTGTATATATTTTATGAACTGTGGAATAAAAAAATAAAAAAAGGTTTAAAGTAACCCCAATCATCGTGGGAAATTGAAATGCTAGCTCCTTATAAGAGCACTTCTAATTCTTTCAAAGTGATGAGGTTTTTGACAAGTTGATTAAACTTCAATTTGAGGCCAATATGCCAAAGATTCTAGTGATTGACGTATCTGAATGCGGTTTTATTTGAATTTAATAAAGAGGATTGAGGCAAGAATAAGCTCATATAATTTGTTGTAAATATTATTAGGAGATTTTTGTTGTCCTCATTGAAAATAATGAAGATCCCACTTTCCGCGTTGAAAGGTTACGACATGTGGATATATATGACATGGCCCTTCTATTTGGGTTTAAAGAACACGAACTGGCTGGGGCAAACCCCAAATTTGGCCTCAACCAGGCTTGTTTCTACACGAAACATCCCATTGATATCCGTGGAAGAATAGTAGAGCTGAAGGAAAAACACCCATTCAGAGTTCAAACTGTTTCTGGCAAACCCATGAACGTCACTTTAAGATTAAAAGGGCTCGACAAAATAGAGACAAACTTGAAAAAAAAGGTCGCTGTTACTTTGATCAACACCTTTAAAAGAATAGATGAAGAAAAGCAGCCGAATGGCTGAAGCAATTCGGGGAGGTCACTGACCATTACCCAAAAAGAAATCCATCGAACGAAGCGGCTGAATTGAAATACAGAAGCTACAAAGACATATGGAGAGACGGGGACTATATTGTGGAAATGATTGTTGACCCTAATAATTTGCCCCAGATTGTCCCCTTACAGGGACTACTCATAAGATTGAAGTTTAAGGGATCAAAGCTTCAGTGTCAAAATTGCTTTGGCATTGGTCATACTAAGCATTCCTGCAATAATGCTAGAATTACATTAGAGGATTATAAAAAGGCAATAAAACAGCTCATTGCCCAAAATAAGGCAAGTGATAACGGTGGTCAAATTGTCGATTCGGCTCCTCTTCAAACAGAGGACCCTCAAACGGAAAATACGGGCGATTCTGAGCCAGCCCACGAAGTAGTTAGTATTGAAGACTCGAATGATGATCCCCCAATTGTAGAAGTTACAGAGGTTGTTCAAAATAACATTACTGAGCATAATTCAAATGTAGTTAATAACCCTACCAACATAGAAAATAATAATGATGTTGGCATGATTTCATTGGAAACAAATATTGCTTTACCTATATCAACTGACAAGGCAACTGAAGAGACGATTGAGATGCCTCAACTGCCGGTAGATCATGAACCAATCGTAGAAGAGGGTGTTCACGGAAGATCCCGAATGAAACCTATAAAATCACATATCAATCCAGACCTTATTCTACCCTCAAGATCAAGGTCGGGGTCGTTATCAAAAAGAAATTCCTCCATCTCTGGGATCTCGCCTCAAAAGGGCCAGACCCCAAGTAAAGTAAAAAAGAAATAGTCTCCGACTATTCCATATATTTTTACTACTGTCATTATGCCATCCTTAAAACAAAAAATAATTGACGATTACTTTTCACAACCGTACTCTTCGACCCAAAAACTCAGTATGGGGATCGGAAAGATAATTTCTTTGAACACTAGGGGAGGAAAAAATCAACTAAATCGCCATTCTCTCATGAAACATTTAATGAGGTATAACCCTGATATATTGTGCCTACAGGACATAAGATCAATAACATCTTCGTCCTGCTCAATATCTTGCACTTTGTGTGCCCCAAAAGATTACCACAGCTTCTTCACGGGTGACGGTACTCATCGCGGAATTCTCTCTCTGGTGTCTAAACGGATTCGAGATCCTCAATTGGTTAAGGAATTCAAGTCCGAAAATGAATGGCACAAGATCTTTATTCCCACAAAAGAAGGAGGATTTTATCTTCTAAACACTTATGGTCCTAATAAGAAGTACACACGCTTCTTCCAGGCCATTATTAATGCATGTAAGCACGATATTTATCCTCATTTAATGATTGGAGACCTTAATGTAGACATGGACAAAACAGGATACCCAAATCAACAAATTTTGTCGAAATTAATGATGGAACTAAGATTAGTTGACACCATCAAAAAACTAAATCCAAATGATAGTGTATCGTGGAGATCTGGTAATAAATCTTCGCGCATTGATTTGGCCTTGGCTCCTCCTATAATTTTGACATTGTTCAAAGATGCACGATACCGACCCCAACCAAGCTCTGATCATAAAGCTATTTTTATTGATATTCAATACTCTAGACCCAAAAAGCGTTTTAGAATCCCCAAATGGTTAATCATGGACGAATCTTTTATTAAGAAAATGAAATTGTTTTTAACCTATCGTTTTAACCCCTCTTTTAACGCTAGGAAACATCATTTTATTTTAACTAATACAATTAAGTCCTTGACATCTCATTTTATTCGTAAAAACAACCGAGCATCAAATACATTCCAAGAAGAAATCGAAGAAGTTTTAAATAATGGGTCTTTATTTTTACGTTCAATTACTTCTGACACCACCAACTTATATCGTCTCATGGAAATTAAGGAAGTTGATTTTAAATGTAAAATCAAGTTGGAAACCAATGCTAATTTTAGACTCAAGAAACTCTTTCAAAAGGATTTATTTTCAGCTTCATTTATTACTAAAATTATTGAGCATGGTCAAGAAATTACGGACCCCACAGAAATACTTCGAAGATTTCACAAGCGTTTTCAAAGAATTTTTGAAGCGGAAAGAGTGCATTTTCCTCGCTCTAGACGTGGACAGCTTTCAATCTTTTCTATAGAGACTATACGTACTTATATAAAGAAATATTTTAATAATAGCAAAGCCAGTGGACCGGATGGTTTGGGAGGAGGAATTTTTACCCAATGTGTCGATGAAGTGGTTCCTTATCTATTCGAACTTGGAAAAGAGATGGAGCTTAAGGGAAGACTCCCTAAACCTGTTACCAAAGGAAGAATAGTCTTAATACCCAAAAAAGGAACACCCACCGATATAAACAATTGGAGGCCTATTACGGTGCTCAATGAGACCTACAGGATATTGTCTGGTATAATTGCTCAGGAAATTGAGCCTATTTTAAACATGAAATTGGGGGCGGAGCAAAAAGGATTTCTTAAGGGGAGGAAAATATCGGATGTGTCTAAAAACATACAAACTGCAATAGAATCCTCACAATCGAGAGGCTCGTTCGGAGCAATAATTGCAATCGATTTTTGCAAAGCTTTCGATACGATACTCCATGGGCACATTATGAAAACTGTAAAGAAGATTCTCCCAAAAAAGTACTTTAATCCGATAAGAGCACTTCTTTTCAATGGGACGTCAACTGTGACTATGGGTGATCTTAACAGTGAAGCCATAGCCTTGAAAAGAAGCTGTCGTCAAGGCTGTCCATCAGCGCCTCTTTTGTTTGCTGCTGGTCTTAAGGATCTCAGTGATTCGGTAGCAAAAAAATTTAAAGGTTGTGGGATTGACTTCGGATCCTGTAAACATATCATAGATATGTATGCAGACGATATTACTCTCTATATAGAAGCAAAAACAGAACCGCAATTAATTAAACGCTTGGAAGTCATATTTAATCATTTCAAAAAATATGAATCAAGATCAGGACTAAAAATTAATTTTAAAAAAACAACGGTTCTCCCCATTGGAAATTGGAATCCCTCGCTAGGACTTCAGGTCGCCTCACTTCAAATCAAAGACAGAGTGGAAATTCTGGGAATAACTTGGGACAGACATGGTGCATCACTGAGCAATTGGTCTTCCTTGAAGCATTTAATAGACGTCAATCTATCGAAATGGAGAAATTTAAACCTACAACAAAGGATCGATTTGTACAATTACAAAATTGTTCCAGCAACGCTTTACAAAGCAACAGCCATTCCATGGCTGGCAGAGAAAGCACTCGAGGAAGAAAATATATCACTAGGAAAACTTTTCCATAAAAGCTACATTCCCTCACTCAAGAGACCCAAGTGTTATATGGGTGGCGGACTCTCGAACCTTTCTTCGATTATTCCCAGGATTTATAAAAAGATATGTATAGACCTTTCAAGAAATCCGGGAAAAGAATGGCGATCCTACTTCACTCTGCACCCTGCATACAATTGGTTCATGATTGGTACGGACTCCATGAATCAGAGAGTGGAACGGTTTTCTACTTCCCTAGCTGCCTCCCAAAGAATCCTTTGGAAAGGACAACCGTCATTTTATTCTTCATCCACAATAGACATCATACGTGAAAATCATCACAAGAAATTCTTTTTTACAAATCTTAAGGAACCCAAAATTTTAGAACTTGAAGCATTCGAGGGGGACATTTTATCTTATCATGACTTAAACAAATCGTCTATTTTTAATTGCGGAAAATTCTCTTTTAAGCTAAAAAGGGCTGCTGATCACCATATAGTTCCCATGCCCTGGCATTTAAGAATGTCCTACGAAGAGTCCCACGAAAAGGAAGCAAATAAAATAGCGTCAAAGTTTTTAAAAGATCTGCAACTTCCTAAAACTTGGGTATATAGGATAATGTCCTCTGTTAAAAAAGTCAAATATGACAAACGCTTCACTGCTCAGTTCCAAATATCCTCAGGAGTGCTATTTTTCACAACTCCTTGTAAGGATTGTGGAAAATTATACAACACTGTATATCATGCCTTTTCCAGCTGTCCATCTCTTACCATAATAAGGCAATTCCTTAAGTTAAATCTGAAGAATTTAAGCCAAAAATATATCACACCAATACTTCTATTCGGAACAACCTCCAATCCCAACAACGGCAACTCTAAGTCGAAAGCTATTGAGTTTGCTCTCTGTAGTGTCCGTGCCATGATCGCAGAAAAACTCTCGACGGCTCAACCCCTGGATCAAAGCGCCTTAAGATCTATTTTAATGTCCTCTTCGGCCCGTTACTCGGCTCTCACCGTCAGGATCCCCGATCTCTCAGGGACGAATTGGAGCTACGCTGGAGACACTCTACGCTTCTACCCAAACGGCTCAAAGGTGAGCCTACGGTTTCTGAGACGCCTATTAAGACTATATAATGGTTTCCGAAGAATCAGAGAGGAAAACTTTATCGAGTTTTAATCATACATTTAAAATTTTAACATTAAATTTTTATGAACTTTAGTAATTCTACATTCAATGTTTGTTCTTTAAGTTTTATTTAATTGTGTATGTTTTGTCTTAAGTATTATTTTACGTGATAGAGATAGGTTTATTGTTGTAACTGCTTTTGATTAATTGTATATTTTATTTGTAGATTCATTCTGTTATGACTTTAGTTTAGGGTTTTAATGTTAAACTATAATGTTTAATTATATATACATGTTTATATACAATAACTCTAATCAAATAAAGTCAATTTAAAAAAAAAAAAAAAATATTATTAGCAATAATTATTATTATTCAAAAGTCAACTACTGTTTTTTTCATTATGTGGATAGCAATAATATTTGACGTTCAATCCAATTATATAAGACAGGGGAAAGCAAGCAAATATTTTATTTCGTTTACCAATTAAACATTGTTACACAAAGCCAGCCAATATAAACTCCTATATTTGGAAAGAGGGAATTAATTATGGATACTCGTTATTTTGGCGCCTTCGGGTATGGGTAGGTTTTGGAGCTAGTTTTGTGAGTGAAACAGACCATAAAGACTATAAGAGACGAGAGAGAAAATAATTTTCTGTTTTGTACAAACATTCCTCATAAAAGGACTTTGTACAAAGAATATGTTTTAAGTCACATAAGATACTTTTTTCTATTTCTCTAACTCCTCCTCCTCCTTTTCTTTTTTCCTCACATTACCTTGAAAAGTAGATAGTAAAATCAGACAGGGTCTGAATTTTTTTCTTCATTTCTGGTCCCATCACTTTGCAAATAGTTTTATTAGGTCCGCCTTGACCCAAGGATTCCATAGGTACCTTCAAAGTTCAGATCTGACCATAAATGTGGGAGGAGATAGCGTGCGGACATACAGACGGACAGAGATTGGTGAATTAATATATAGATAGATATATAGATTATGCACTCACCTATTTCTATTGAAAGGATGTCTGTTAATAATATATTGGAGTTATTTCATTTATTATTTCTTACATTAGCCATGTTGTTTCTGTCAATAAAAGATAAAAAACCTCAGCAGCCAGTTAATCGCCAAACAGTGAATACATTGATACAAGATCTTCAAGTCCACCTTAGCGGAGATAGAATAATAGTTTAAGCCCAGGTTCAAAAATCACCAAATTTCCACAAGGATAGCGGAGGTGGCCTTAAAAGAATATCATATCTCTAAAAACATTTTTAAAGATGCATTTACACTATAATTTTTATAAATCATGTTTTTTTTTTAACCATACTTCAAACTAACTTGTCTTTCTCCTTCTAGTCATAGTATAATATGTAGTTATTTTTTGTTGTTGATTATTATGAATTTATTTGTGTGATTGAATAAATGTATGTCTCCCATTGGGATTTAAAAAAAAATAAAAAAAATAGTTTAAGCCAACTAAAAAACCATCTGCAATAGCTCAGTGGAGGTGTGATCGACCCTCAATGTTAAGGGCACAGGTTCGAATCCCGAAAGTGTATTTTGGTTAACCTCATTGATAAGATCCTAGTTTCAATAGACTAATTTTAACTCCATAATGCTTATTTATATCCAGTTGGATCAATTCTACCGAACTAAATAGGCAAAAGAATAACAAACTTCTTAAAACAAGTTCCATTTTTATAATGCGAAATGAGAAAAAAGCCCTAAAAAATCATTTACAAAAATGGTCAAGATCATGAAAATAACGACAAACAGAATAAACGGTCAAAACTTGTGGATGTGAGGGGATTAAGACACCTAAGTATCACTCAAACATTACTTGTAATCTAAAATACGGAGTTTAAAAACTATTTCTTTGCATTTAAAATTGTTAGGACGATATTGTGGTGTATTCCACTTAAATTCTTGTCTCTACATATAAGCTAACCGTGTCTTTTTCGTATGCCATTATATTCCTTATACGTCGTGACCACTAAATTCTAGGACGGTTCTTATCCCTTAAACCGTTAATTCCGGATACCTTAACATCGGCATATATTTACAGCTTTTTCTAAAACTTGGATCGAAATCTATTGGAAACCAAGGAAAAGTAATTGAAATTGAGCTGAAGGTTTTAAAAATTCACTCATTATATATTCTGTCTACATGAGGCAATATTTATTTTTATGTTTATTAAAATGTATAAACCATAAAACCTATGAACCATTTCGCATCCTACATTATTTTTAGCTCTAATCTGCGAGACATTACCTTGATACAACATTGTGACATTCACAAGGATAATTTAATTTATGACGTAATAAAGTCCATCTTTTCATATCCATTTGTAGTTTTCAAATTCAAAATAAATAAACACAGGGGTATTGATGCAATATATATTTTTCTATAAAATAGAGAGAAGCAAGATAATTAATTAATAAAATTTATACTCTGTTAACAAAATATTTATTGAAAATGAGGGAAGAAGTTGCGAGACGAGCTTTGCTAACATGGGTACAATAGTAAATAATTAAATTTTATCACCTCTCTTGTTTAATTTGTGAGGAATACACATAGAGATATAAAGACATAGAGGGCTTATTGGATTCTTCAGAGGAATACGTCATTGTGGCCAATATAAACAAATCCTTCTACCTCTATGATCAACTTACGATATTACTTTATTTATGTTGGGCACAGGCGACAGCTGAACGATGTTTCTCTACTTTTGAAAGGAATAAACTCTCTATATCTTTATATCTCTATGATAATATACTGACCTTATTATAAATAGAACCTTAACTAAGAATAAACATTTAACCAATTTGATGACGTCAGTAGTGTAGTTAAAATGGCTGCCATGCAAGGTAAGTAATTAATATGATATACATCGCAATTTGGAAAACTTATTGCACCATTCACAACCCCTTTACTTTTGCAACCAATTACACCAAAATACATATATTTTAATGGAAAATGTATATTGTATATATGCGTCATAAACGATTGAGGTTTGGTTAATATATTCAAAATATAGGCTCTTTATTTGGAGAGATGATTGCAAATACATGGGTAGGCAAGATTTTGTACAAATACTATTAAACGGAGCAAAGATTTATTTGAGCATTTTTTTCATGCGTCCTCATTTTCCTGTATTATCTCGAGTCATTTCCTCCAGGCCCATTTTTTCTTGAGCTAGACCGTATTTTCCTCAGCCATTTCTTCCTAAATCCATGTATCTGGCACCCCCTAACGATTAATATCATGCATGTTACAACACGCAGAATACAAAGTGGTTTTAATAATCATTAATTCCTTTGAGGTAGACTATACTTAAATACTTGCATGACTCGGCAAAGACTACAAATTGTAGTCATTTTTATAAATGCAATAATAATGCAAAGATTACTCCTCCTCCACTAATTAGAGTCATAAAAAATATAACTATTAATTATCAAACGCTTTAATATGATTTGTTTTGCAATGGTCATTAAGGGAACGGGTATTTCATGTTGAAGAATTGCAAAAAAGTAATCATGTCTTACACACAAGTATGTTTTATTGGTTTACCTTAAGCAATTTAAGCTCCATGTTTGGGGCTTCAAAAGAAAGAAAGAAAGAAAAAAGAAAGAATGGGCAACATTTCCTTCGTGATCTCGTAATAAGTCAGACAATGATGTTTTGAATAATAAACCCTAAATATTGTTTTTTTATGAGTGTAACGATAATTTATTTTGAAGGAGAGCAAAGAAATTTAATTAAAAGCAAAAAGCCAGAAACATATTCAATTTTATTAGTACACGGGTCACAACGATCTGACAGGAAATGTATTTGCTGACTTCCTTTAAAAAAGTGGCACAACGTGTCAAACCGCAAATGTGTTGGCATATCTTCAAGATTCGTCAAGCAGTAAATAAAAGAAGTTTTCATAAATGCATGGTGTTATTGGCATAAACTTACCATCGTTCATATGCATGGGTTGCTTGAAAAAAACTAACAGGAATATGTTCAAGCTCGGCAGACAAAACGAGAGGTTGCAAGTTCAAGCCTACATCGGACATGGTACTTCTCTAAACATTACAAAAACATAGACTTTAGCTATGTACTTGCAATTGTTGTTGCAACAGAACCCTCAATAATCCTTTGGGAGTGGAAGCATTTTTGCACTCTGTGGCTCCTGTAGAACAAACATATTGAACACTACTAAAATATATTGCTTCCTTCTTTCACTCCATATCGATAAAAGTGAATATTTACAGGTGTTGCTAAAGCAAAAGTCATAATATTACAGACTTAAATTCAGTGACGTCAATAAATTTTAAAAAATATCTATTAAAATTTTTATTACTTATAATATATATATATATTTTTTTTTTGAATATTTTGAAAAAAAGTCTAACTGACTAATTGATATATATTAGCCTTCCCTTCTCGAAACTACACACTCAACATGGAATCGAATAGGCTTCCAATAAGTTTACGAACTTCCTTTTGCGATTCAATTGATCACAAAGTTTGCTAAAATATATGAATGAATCGTATATCAAACCTGTGTTCTCCTTATATTTATTAATGCCACTTCTATGTCTTATTAATTTAAATAATCCAATGAAAATAAACTGAATTAACTAAGTTGTGTTTGAACTCAATTATGATAACAATCTAATTGAAATAAGTGGGCGTTAAATAAACGATAATTTTTCCCCAATAAACTAAAATGATAAAATTGATTCCAAAAGATTTGAATCTATGAGAAATAAATGATAGCCTATTAATAATGAGAGGTGATTTTATCATCAGTGATGAAAACAGTCTGTATCCCTTTATAGGGCACCATTTTATTTTCTACTTACATGTGCCATTATTTTGAATGTTCATTTCAATTTTAGCATTTGTAAGAGGACATAAATTATGCATTCTTAGAAACCGTTCCTGTTCCTCATCCGACAGGACCTCTAGCTCATCTTTAAGAGGCATTGACGAATGGAAACATGGAGCTTAGCCTTGGTGCTTATATATTCTACGACTGTTTTTGGCCGTGAGAACGAGAGAGGGATAGAAGGAAAGAGAGAGAGAGAGAAGTTTCTCTTTCACTTTTTCTTTCTACCTCTCTTTCCTCCTCTTTCTCTCTCTCTCCCTCTCTCTTTACCCTTCTTTCTTTTTCATGGCCTAAAACAGTCATAGAATCTGTAAGCACCAAGGCTAAGATCCAGATTTCCATTCGTAGGCATTGTCTTAATGTAACATCTTGACACTCACAAAAATATTTTGGTTCACGACATTAAGATACATCCCGTCGTTGGATCCATTTAAAACTGTCGCATTCTTACATATATAATATACATGTAAGTCTATATAGTGTTTTAGGAAGGAAAGTATTGAAGGCTCGACAGTTGAATTATTCATAAAGAACAAAAACTAAAAAAAATGAAGGGTCGTTCCAAACTTTAGTAATATATCGAAGAGTATAACCTTTATTTTTACTCTTTTTGTATGTCAGAGGGATTTAATTATTTATTATTTTTAATATTTTAAAAACGACAAGTAAAAGATAGTTTTCTGTTTTGATCCTCTCTGCATGAAAAAACGCCCTCATGAACTTAACTATTTATTAGTTTTAATATCTTAAAGACTAAAAGTAAAAGATACCTTCTATTTTGATCCTCCCTGCATGAAAAAACGCCCCCTTCAACTCACATCTCCTCTAAATATGGTCAGTATGCATATAATTATATCTCTAGGATTAGGACCATAATCAGTTGTCAAAGTCTAGACCAATCACTTGTCAACAAGACTGTTCTTAAATAAGTATTGCTTAAATATATTTCTCATATTCCCCAGAGATCTTAGAGTTGGAGAAATCTTTTACTTCATGGGTCTTCGTGCTAAAAATATAATAAGTATATCCTATCATAAAATGTATACATATTTCCTCATTCTGAAAGCTATTGGTAATCTTAAATGGAAATTACACAAGAAAAGTTACTTAATTCTTTAGAAAGATGACGAATAACCGCTTTATATATTAAATATTACATTGATTTCATTTCATGAAATAATTCTTATTGTTTTTTTTCAATTTATGTTTGAATGGCATATCACTTCCAATGATCAAAAATGCAAACATGATAAAATAAATCAACTTTAAAAGTAAAGGTTGCGTTTATATAACACAACTTTAAGTTCCGTTATTTCTCCATCACTAGAGTGATTTTTTATAATAAACTTAAACTAAGTTCATGTATTAATGTTATATTTTAACAGACTTGTTGATTATCGTTCATTTGTCGTCGTTTGCGAACGATGAACAAATTTTTTTTGACGAAAGACAAGGAATATTCTTATCGTTCGTTTTTGGCGCCAAAAAAACAAAGATTTTATATTTTCATGGGAAAAATTCCTTTTTAAAGAAACGTCGTCAATTTTTTTCAAATTGACGAACGACCAACGATTAAATTTAAAATGACTATGAACGAACTTTTGGTGAACAACAATTTTTCGCGAACGTCAACAAGTCTGTATTTAATATTAGCGAAGCTATCTGTAAATACGAGTTCGAACTCCTTGCGCGCCCGTTTCATCATAGGAGGACGGGAGGAAAAGAGGAGGGAGAAATTATAAAGATGCCAGTATTGTTCTACAAATGTACTTGAATGGGCGAATAAAGTTTTGAAGAAATAACTAACACACTATCTCAATATTCTACATTTTTGCGTAGAGTAGCATTTCAGTATTTTAAACTGTCAATGAAAATAAAACCGAAATAATTCAAATGATACAGTTATTCTTCAATGATACTAATATTAGTTCTCTTTCCCATAAACTAAAATCTAAATATCGATATCATTGTCCACATATTTTATAAATAGACATTAAGGAATTATAATATTATTGTTTTAACTCTATTTTAAAGCTTAATTATTGTCCGTCTTTTTTTATTATATAAAAAATATGTGGAAATTGTAAATAAGCAATGCCGAAACAACTAACCTTAGAAATTACGTGCATTTTGAGTTTGACATATTGCTATATTAAACTAAATACTATTTTATTTGCTTCAGTACCGTCTAATATGGGATGCATATCGTTATTTTCCTAATTTTGGAGGCAAAATTATTTTTGGGTTAGATAAAAAATTTACAGCCTTTCTTTTTTCTTCTTTATTGGCCTTTAAGTGGTTAATTGAGAGTATTTAAGTGGTTCATTATGGGTGTTGAGTTAAAATCCTTTATTCAAAATAAATGTATTAATTAACGAATAAGCAATTGAGATGGGTAAATAATACTTTATTTATTATTTAATTATATCACAAACTAATTAATTAAGTTCGGTTGAGTCGATTAGGGTGAAACGGTTGTTAGTAAGTAAGAGGATGAACTTTGAGCAACAGGATCCAAGTCGGTCGGGTAGTCCAAAACCTGAAAGAGGGAGGAATACTGAGTTGGTATATATAAATGAACTTGACATTATTAATTATAATAAAAAAATACACATTGGAATAATAAACTACGTCTTAACCATTCGAGTACTTTTAGAAACTGAAAACAAAGTATGACGTCATTTCGTCTGAATTAAGAAAAAAGGATGCCATTTTGAAAAAAACAAAAATGAGTAAGTAATAAATCTATATATCTTATAATAAATATAAATTATGAAAGAAAATAAAGATTTGATTTGGATCGTGAATTATTACATTATATTAAACATTAATACTTACTAATATATTTCGAAATTAAGATGTTGTACTTCTAAAGGGTTAAATGCGACTGAAGCACAATGGAACTCGAAAACATGTGACGTCATTAGAGTAAACATGAACATGACATCACTTGAAATTTAATGATTTATTTGTTAATTTGAAGTGTTCTCGTGATGTTTTGTTTTGTTATCGTTATCGAAACAAAGCTTTATGATGGAAATACGTAACATATTGAATAGATACATACAGTTCTTTGTTTGACAAAAAGTTCAGAATATTATATAATTAATTATTAGTATTCATTAATTAGTACTGTTAAGAGTCTCACACTAAACAAATAACTTTTTGCGGAAGAAATAAACAAAAAAAACGATTGATTAATGATGAGACGATAGCTGATATTGATCAATTATTAACTTACTTGATTATTTAGTACTGAGAGATAGATACTGCACTTCTAAAGAGTAAGCCAACAACTGAATAACATTATCACTGGCAACTAGCAAATTGACGTCATTTGTGGAAAGATTACCTCATTTGAGGACGTTATTAAACACCAATCAACATGATGCATGCGGCATGACTCACCAATAATAAAAACTGTGACGTAGAAACTAAATGAACTAAAAAAAGATGAAAATAACCACAGGTCTCAAACTATTTTATTAATGGTTCTCAAACCAATGTTATTTAAATCTTAAGAGGAGATACTATGTATCTACTAAGATCGCGCCACTGCTTTGCTTACTCGTTTAAAAAGGGTTATCTTGTCTCAAGATATTTTCTTTCTCAATCGATCAGCCTTTGTTTCCTCGAGACCTACTCCGAGGACATTGAGAGGCGGGGAGTTTGACTGACTGGGGCGGTACATATACCAAACAATAATGTAGGTGTACTAAGGCCAGCTCAATGAAGACGAAAACTTCACAAAAAAATATCAACGATGATAGTTGGTTTAAATATATATGTTTCGCCTCAAAACGTCATCGGTGGAGGGTTTTGTGGGTTTCAATCCCTCCTCCCGGATCCCTTGGAGTTCTGTCATCGGATCTCTTGTTGTTTACAATGAGTAAAGTGACAATGGGTGCCTGAAAGACATTATGTTTGTCAATCCCAGTGACTTAATGCTTGAAATCTTCTCCAGATCCCTGAGAGCTCTGTATTCGGATCTCAAAACCACAAAACCCTCCACCGATGACGTTTTAATTATTTTTTCCTTCCTTCCTCCCCAATTTCTCCCAATTCCTCCCAATTCCTCCCAATTTTCCCAAGTTTCTCCCAATTCTCCCAATTTTTCTCCCAATTCCTCCCAATTCCTCCAATTCCTCCCAATTCTCCCAATTCCTCCCAATTCCTCCCAATTTCTCCCAATTCCTCCCAATTTCTCTTTTAAATTCTCTTAATTCTCCCAATTCCTCCCAATTTCTCCCAATTCCTCCCAATTTCTCCCAGATTCCTCTTAATTTCTCTCATTTCTCTTAAGTCTCTAATTCTCCCAATTCTCCCAATTTCCTCCCAATTCCTCCCAATTCTCCCAATTTCTCCCATTCCTCTTATTTTCTCTTAATTCTCCTAATTCCTCCACTGTCTCTAATTTCTCCCAATTCCTCCCCATTTCTCCCCCAATTTCTCCCAATTTTCCCTCTTCCTCTCCACCACAAAAAAATAAATATATATATATATATATTCAACACACACACAGCCCGCGGCGGGGTATAACAGGGGGCTCAAGCATGGAGTTCATGTTTAAAAATAAAAAGACAGTTTACAAAGACTGAAGACTTTATTTTCTGGACAAACATAGCTCCATCTAGCGAGTAATATATGAACTATAATGACGTCATAATCTTTCATATCACAACTGGCGGACTTATCAATCGCTCCTTTGCCCGTCGCCCATCTAACGAGTAAATACAAAATCAAACACAACTCCCTGCTCTTTCTTTTTTTCTTCTTTATTGGCCTTTAAGTGGTTAATTGAGAGTATTTAAGTGGTTCATTATGGGTGTTGAGTTAAAATCCTTTATTCAAATAAATGTATTAATTAACGAATAAGCAATTGAGATGGGTAAATAATACTTTATTTATTATTAATTATATCATTAACAAACTAATTAATTAAGTTCGGTTGAGTCGATTAGGGTGTGAAACGGTTGTTAGTAAGTAAGAGGATGAACTTTGAGCAACAGGATCAAGTCGGGTCGGGTAGTCCAAAAACCTGAAGAGGGAGGAATACTGAGTTTGGTAATATAAATGAACTTGACATTAATTAATTATAATAAAAAAATACACATTGGAATAATAAACTACGTCTTAACCATTCGAGTACTTTTAGAAACTGAAAACAAAGTATGAAGTCATTTCCGTCTGAAATAAGAAAAAAGGATGCCATTTTGAAAAAACAAAAATGAGTAAGTAATAAATCTATATATCTTATAATAAAGATAAATTATGAAAGAAAATAAAGATTTGATTTGGATCGTGAATTATTACATTATTATTAATACATTATAATTACTAATATATTCGAAATTAGATGTTGTACATAAAGGGTTAAATGCGACTGATACCACAATGGAACTCGAAAACATGTGACGTCATTAGAGTAAACATGAACATGACATCACTGACATATTTAATGATTTATTTGTAATTTGAAGTGTTCTGTGATGTTTTGTTTGTTTATCGTTATCGAAACAAAGCTTTATGATGGAAATACGTAACATATTGATAGATACATACAGTTCTTTGTTTGACAAAAAGTTCAGAATATTATATAATTAATTATTAGTATTCATTAATTTAGTACTGTAAGAGTCTCACACTAAACAAATAACTTTTTGCGGGAAAAGAAATAAACAAAAACGATTGATTAATGATGAGACGATAGCTGATATGATCAATTATTAACTTACTTGATTATTTAGTACTGAGAGATAGATACTGCACATTCTAAAGAGTAAGACACAACTGAATAACATATCATGGCAACTAGCAAATTGACGTCATTTGTGGAAAGATTACCTCATTTGAGGACGTTATTAAACACCAATCAACATGATGCATGCGGCATGACTCACCAATAATCAAAAACTGTGACGTAGAAACTAAATGAACTAAAAAAGATGAAAATAACCACAAGGTCTCAAACTATTTTATTAATGGTTCTCAAAACCAATGTTATTTAAATCTTAAGAGGAGATACTATGTATCTACTAAGATCGCGCCACTGCTTTGCTTACTCGTTTAAAAAGGGTTATCTTGTCTCAAGATATTTTCTTTCTCAATCGATCAGCCTTTGTTCCTCGAGACCTACTCCGAGGACATTGAGAGGCGGGGAGTTTGACTGACTGGGGCGGTACATATACCAAACAATAATGTAGGTGTACTAAGGCCAGCTCAATGAAGACGAAAACTTCACAAAAAAATATCAACGATGATAGTTGTTTAATATATTGTTTCGCCTCAAACGTCATCGGTGGAGGGTTTTGTGGGTTTCAACTCCTCCGGATCCCTTGGAGTTCTGTCATCGGATCTCTTGTTGTTACAATGAGTAAAGTGACAATGGGTGCCGAAAGACATTATGTTTGTCAATCCCAGTGACTTAATGCTTGAAACTCTTCTCCAGATCCCTGAGAGCTCTGTATTCGGATCTCAAAACCCACAAAACCCTCCACCGATGACGTTTTAATTATTTTTCTCCTCCTCCCAATTCCTCCCAATTTCTCCAATTCCCAAATCTCTCCCAATTCCTCCCAATTTCTCCCAATTCCTCCCAATTCCTCCCAATTCCTCCCAATTTCTCCCAATTCCCCAATCCTCCCAATTTCTCCCAATTCCTCCCAATTCGCTTAATTTCTCTAATTCTCTTAATTTCTCCCAATTCCTCCCAATTTCTCCCAATTCCTCCCCAATTCCTCCCAATTCTCTTATTCTCTTAATTTCTCCTACATTCTCCCAATTTCTATTAATTCTCTAATTCTCCCAATTCTCCCAAGTTCTCCCAATTTCTCCCTCTTACTCCTCACAAAAAAAAAAATATATATATATATATATTATTAAACACACACACAGCCCGCGGCGGGGTATAACAGGGGGCTCAAGCATGGAGTTCATGTTTAAAAATAAAAAGACAGTTTACAAAGACTGAAGACTTTATTTTGGACAAACATAGCTCCATCTAGCGAGTAATATATGAACTATAATGACGTCATAATCTTTCATATCACAACTGGCGGACTTATCAATCGCTCCTTTGCCCGTCGCCCCATCTAACGAGTAAATACAAAATCAAACACAAACTCCCTGCCTTTCTTTTTTCTTCTTTATTGGCCTTTAAGTGGTTAATGAGAGTATTTAAGTGGTTCATTATGGTGTGTGAGTTAAAATCCTTTATTCAAAATAAATGTATTAATTAACGAATAAGCAATGAGATGGGTAAATAATACTTTATTTATTATTAAATTATATCATTAACAAACTAATTAATTAAGTTCGGTTGAGTCGATTAGGGTGAAACGGTTGTTAGTAAGTAAGAGGATGAACTTTGAGCAACAGGATCCAAGTCGGGTCGGGTAGTCCAAAAACCTGAAAGAGGGAGGATACTGAGTTTGGTATATATAAATGAACTTGACATTAATTAATTATAAAAAAAAAATACACATTGGATAATAAACTACGTCTTAACCATTCGAGTACTTTTAGAAACTGAAAAAAAAGTATGACGTCATTTCCGTCTGAATTAAGAAAAAAGGATGCCATTTGACAAAAAAAAAAAATGAGGTAAGTAATAAATCTATATATTTATAAAATATAAATTATGAAAGAAAGAAAATAAAGATTTGATTTGGATCGTGAATTATTACATATTATTATACATTAATACTTATAATATATTTCGAAATTAAGATGTTGTATTCTAAAAGGTTAAATGCGACTGAAGCACAATGGAACTCGAAAACAGTGACGTCATTAGAGTAAACATGAACACTGACATCACTGAAATATTTAATGATGATATTGTTAATTTGAAGTGTTCTCGTGATGTGTTGTTTTGTTATCGGTATCGAAACAAAGATTTATGATGGAAATACGTAACAATGATAGATCATACAGTTCTTTGTTTGACAAAAACGGTTCAGAATATATAATTATTATTAGTATTCATTATTAGTACTGTTAAGAGTCTCACACTAAACAAATAACTTTTTGCGGAAGAAAATAAACCAAAAAAACGATTGATTAATGATGAGACGATAGCTGATATTGATCAATTAATAACTTACTTGATTATTTAGTACTGAGAGATCGATACTGCACTTCTAAAGAGTAAGACACAACTGAATAACATTATCACTGGCAACTAGCAAATTGACGTCATTTGTGACGAAAGATTACCTCATTTGAGGACGTTATTAAAAACCAATCAACATGATGCATGCGGCATGGACTCACCAATAATAAAACTGTGACGTAGAAACTAAATGAACTAAAAAAGATGAAAATAACCACAAGGTCTCAAAACTATTTTATTAATGTTCTCAAACCAATGTTTATTTAAATCTTTAAGGGAGATACTATGGATCTACTAAGATCGCGCCACTGCTTTGATTATCGTTTAAAAAGGGTTATCTTGTCTCAGATTATTTTCTTTCTCAATCGATCAGCCTTTGTTTTCTCGAGACCTACTCCGAGGACATTGAGAGGCGGGGGAGTTTGATGACTGGGGCGGTACATATACCAAACAATAATGTAGGTGTACTAAGGCCAGCTCAATGAAGACGAAAACTTCCACAAAAAATATCAACGATGATAGTTGGTTTAAATATATATGTTTCGCCTCAAACGTCATCGGTGGAGGTGTTGTGGGTTTCAATCCCTCCGCCCGGATCCCTTGGAGTTCGGTCATCGGATCTCTTGTTGTTACAATGAGTAACGTGACAATGGGTGCCTGAAAGACATTATGTTTGTCAATCCAGTGACTAATGCTTGGAAACTCTTCTCCAGATCCCTGACGACGTCTGTTGTTCGGATCTACAAACCCACAAAAACCCTCCACCGATGACGTTTT
>CP045896.1:17298241-17309377 GCA_013387185.1 Caligus rogercresseyi
CTTTTAACACTAAAAAGATAGTAAAGGTATTGACTAAAACAGTTTTTAGATAAACCTTATTTTTTATTCGTCTAAAGAGAAAGGAAATGCCAAAGCCTCAAGAATAACTGAAGAAGTTGTTAAATATGGATCACTATTTTTACGTACTATAACCTCCGACGCTACTAATGTATTCCGCGCTGCAGAAATAGCAGAACTAGATTTTAAAGAAAAAATTCATGGGAAACCGATGGATCAGAAGATTAAGGACTTAATTAAAAAAGATGGAGGTGCCCCCCTTATTGAAAAGATCATAGTACATGGTCAAACTATAACGAATCCTCAAGAAATTTAAAAGTATTTGCATGGACGTTTTCAATGTCTTGTGGATGTGACAGGAGCAATTTTCCCCGTGTCCAAGACTGGCAACATATCATTTTTACTAAAGAAAGATATATAACTATATCATGAAAAAATATAATGATAAAAAAGCGTCAGGTCCCGATGGAATTTGTGAAAATATACACACAATGTGCGGAAGAGATAGTCCCCTATTTGGTTGAATTGGGCAAAATCAATGGAAGTTCCATGGGAAGCTTCCTCAATCCTGCACCATAGGGCGTATAGTTCTTATACCAAGAAGGGCTGTCCACAGATCCGAACAACTGGAGGCCAATTACAGTTTATTAATGAACATTATAGAATTCTTTCTGGTGTACTTGCTTCAGAAATCGAGCCTGTATTAAATACGAAACTGGCCCAGAACAAAAAGGATTCCTGAAAGGAAGGAAATTAGCGACATATCAAGACATTATGAACCGTCATTGAGAAGTAACAAAAGGAAAACTTATGGAGCTATCGTTGCAGTAGACTTTTGTAAGGCGTTTGAATCCTTACTTCACAACTTCATCCTCACTCCATTAAAAAATTACTCCCGAAGAGTTTTTCAATCCTATTGAGCCCTACTCGTCAATGGCACGTCATTTATATCATTGGGTACCCATAGGAGTGATCTAATCAACTTTAAGAGGAGTTGCGGCAAGGCTGCTCAAAACAGCCCCCTTTATTTATTGCCGCTCTTAATAGTCTTAGAAATTCAATTTTAAAGAATTCAAGGCTTTGGAGATTTTAGAGGGAAGAGACACATAATGGATATGTACGCTGACGATATTACCATAATGCTTGAAGCTAAGTCTGAGAGACAACTAATTAAGCGTATTGAAGTGGTTCTGGACTATTTCAAAAAATATGAAGAGAAGTCTGGATTAAAAATCAATAACACAAAAACAGCTAATTACTTTCGGGGAATGGAGTCCTGGAAAACAATTAAAATTGCTGGCTGCTCGATCATGGACTCTATCTCAGTTCTCGGGATTTCATGGACAGACATGGATCATCTTCTTCTAATTGGACTTCACTTAGATACTATGTGGATTCTACAATCTCATCGTCAAGGGGTTCAATCTCCAGAAGAGGATCGATATTTTTAACACGTTATAACACAGAAAATTTTATACAAAGCAACCGCGATTCCCTGGCTTGCAGAAAAAGTTTTAGATGAAGAAAGTCTGGCTCAACAAATTATTCACAAATTTTACATATCTTCAATAAAAGACCTAGATCTCTCTTAGGAGGAGGGCTATCTCTTCTAGGATAATTTTACCCAAATATACCGCAAGGTTTTTATAGACATCTCTTGCCGTCCTGGAATTGAATGGAGGGCTACTTTTCTGTAGATCCCATTTACACGTGGCTTATGCTTGGCACAAATTTTATTAATTCCCATTAGAAGAAATTTCTCCCTGGATAGCGTCAGCTCACAGAGTTTTATGGAGTGGAACTCCATCATTTAAAGCCTCTTCGACCATTGACGTGATTCACCAAAATCGGAATAAGAATTTTACTTTAAAAATCTTTTACATCCCAAAGAATTGGAACTTGTCGCTCTTAAAAACAAATTTTATCATTACATGATTTGGAAGGCACCATTTTTAATTGTGGGAATTTTATTACCCTCTGAAAAAATCTGCTTTAGAACATCAAGTCCCACAGCCTTGGCACTTGAGAATGTCAATTGAAGACAACTACAAAAGTGAGGCTGTGAAATATGTAATAGATTTATTACAAAGCTAAATCTTCCATGCTCCTGGAAAAAAAGAATAATGTCATCTATGACAAAAATTAAGGACCCCAAGAAATTCACAGCGCAATTACAAATTTTAAATGACTGTATTTTCTTCAATGCTCCGTGCAAGGATTGCGGAAAACTATTTAACTCCGTTTATTCACGCATTTGCTGAATGCCAGGGACTTCGCTTCCTAAGGAAAATAATTACCCTCAACATTGCCAACGTGGGGGAAAACTTTGTGACACCGTTGATTCTGTTTGGAGTTACTTCGAATTTTTTGAAAGCATCACTGAAAACGCGTGCCCTTGAAATGGCTATTTCAAATTGTAAAAGCAGGATTGCAGAAAAACTGCCATCGGAATACCGGTCCAGGTGGAAGAATTTCGGGCAATTATAATATCAACCGCTGCCAGATATCGGCTTTTAATATCAAAATTCCAACAAGACTATTCATCGTGGGAATATGCGGGAAATATAATAAAGTATTATCCCTCCAAACACTACAAGAATTTTCAACGCTGGCTATTACGAATACACAAAAGTTTTTAAAGAAGTAAATATTCTTAATTAGTCTTTTTTAATACAAAATGTTTTATTGTTTTGAAATTTTATTTATATAAAATTAGAAAGTATGTTTTATGTGATTTTGTTGTTTGTTTAATATTTGTTTGTTCATGTTTTTTTTTAAATTAGTTGTGATACATGTTAGGAATTTTGTTGGACTTTTGTTTAGAGTATTAATTTTAATCTATAATGTTTAATTATATATATTGTTTTATATAACTACTCTGAATAAATAAGTCATTAAAAAAAACAGTTAAAAAAGTTTTGAGTTATATATTTTTTTTTTCCAACGTTATAAGTTTTTTTTATTCGGCTATCAATATTATAAGACAGTGTAAAATATTAACTACACTAAAATACAAGACAACTAATAAATAAATAAAAAATCTCTCGACAGTTGCGTTAAAATAAATAACATTATATTTTTATGATTATGAATTGATGCTATCATTAAACTTTAATTTTTGTAGGGAGGGTAAATAAAAAATAAATCGTGGTTATTTGCAAATAAAATATATTAATTAATAAGTAACCATTAGCCTAAGCTTAATGGATTTATTCACATATATGGTCTTTAAGCACCCAAATTTGCCAAAAAGATCCGTTAAATACAATAAAAACTTATATTGTAACTATTATTGTATGAATAAGTTGAGATAGAAATTCACAGAGCTTATCTTTAAATAGACAATCCTCTCTCATACGAAATGTATTTGACTCACATGTTGACATGCCGAGAACTAACATAATTCACTTTCCCCAGTGGATTAGGCTATATATTTTGCGATACAAATGAAGATTGCTAATGCATAACGCTGAGCAAATAACTGGGAAACAAAATTTTTTTGCAACTACGGAATTAGTTACTTACAAATTATATTAATCCCATGAATTTTAAGATAAAGGTCAAAAGGTCTGTATTTGAAAAAACTCAAATGAGGAGAGTTTTTTGCGCCTTCAAGTCTGCCTGATTAGGTTCAGCGATCTCCAGGGATGTTCGGTGAGATTTGAAAGGTGATACGTCCATCCTCAGATGTACAGTATCTGGATTAAGCTGAAGTCGTGGATTCCATGTTTGTAAATCTGAGTATGACGTCATTGACTAAACCCACCGTAGTCATCTGAGTTTATGATTGCGAATTGAAAATAATTTACCCGAACATTGTTGTTTCCTCCACCGATCTTAGGCACGAATGACATTTATTTCCGACTAAATATAATCTTTTATTACTACAATACTAGACTAACTGTATTTGTCATACCCTCTTCATGGGATAATCATCTATAGCATTACATCCGAATCGATGTTATTCCAGTTGTCTGAGTTTGGTTAAGAACTTGAATGAGCTAAAAGGCAAGTGACATTGAAAATGGCTGATATTGACTATCAGGTCCCTATGTTTCAATATCAAATTACGGACATTAATTAGGAACATGATGAGGGGGCTATGTATCGGCGTGCTCACAGATATGATAAGAAGGGATTTGTTGGTTGCATAAGCCTGCTAAGTTGATACATGAATGTGCTTAATTTTCCTTTTGATATGAAAAAATACTTCCAATGATGTAATATCATTAGGAATGGAAATCTGGAGCTTACCCTTGGTGCTTACAGATTCTATGACTGTTTTTTGGCCGTGAAAAAGAGAGAGAGAGAGGGGTAAAGAGAGGGATAAAAGACAGAGAGAGGGAGAGAAGAGGACTAAAGAGAGGTAGAAAGAAAAAGTATGAAAAACTCCCTCTCTCTTTCCTTCTATCTCTCTCTTTACCCCTCTCTCTTTTTCACGGCCAAAACCAGTCATAGAATCTATGCACCAAGGCTAAGCTCCAGAGTTTCCATTCCTAAGTATCATTGCCATGATCGATAGTACATTAGAATTGCCCATGTAGATTACATTTTCTTTGGAGAAATCTATGGATAACCAATGGATTGAGTAGGTATTTGGCCTTGAGTTCCAACTAGGACCCACACATCATAGCACCTCTTAGGCAATTACATCACTGTGACCATTTTTCCATCAGAGAGAACGGGGGAGCAACATATTCAATTGACTTTAACATGATATTTTTTGGGTCTTGGGCTCAATTCTTGATCATAACTTAGGGAACTTATAGAATATGAATTTACTTTTGCAGTATTAATGAAATGAATTCTAGTTTTACTATTTTTTTCTGGATGTGCAATGCCATCAAAGAGACAACCAATGGATTTAAATGCACACCGCTAAGTAAGTAATTCTTCTAGCAATACCCTGCTCATACTGAAAAGCTTGTATACTCGATATATTATCTGCAGTAACCAAGATTGACTCATATAACGTGTTTTTTATTACTTTTATTGCTTTTAGTATTCTTCATTTTATAGTAATCCTTTTAGCACTCAAAACAATAAGAAAATACGTCCATTTTGTAAGCAGTTTAAATTGTTCTTACCCAAAATATTCTACAAGGAACCTTGCTATGGATTCAATAAGAAAAAAAGTATTACTATTGCTCTGTATGGAGCTAAGATCATAAATATAATCAGATAACAGCCGGATTCACTAGAATTGAGACTCTCAAAGTATGTTTGTTGTTTTAAACTTTTCATAAAGGTTGTAGAAACAAAAATGTAGTACAATATGTGATTGAGAAAAAAAATCATTAATTTTCCACATAGCCTCCCTTGGCCCTTACTATATTTTTTTAACTTCAGGATATATCCTCCTTAGACAAGAAGGCCCACACCTGAGGCAACTACTTCTTCAGAGTTTCTACTAATGATAAAGATTTTTACACACTCTCCTCTCCAGGATAGATATCCAAGTCGATGTGTTCAGATCTGGGAGGAGAGTGGCCACAAGTCCTTGTATATACATACGCAATAACTTAGTTGAATAAAATAGTAAAATCCTCCTGGTTTCTTAGTTTTCTCATCAGGGAATGTATTTTATTTTTATTAGATAAACTAAATCAATGAAACATTATCAATTTTACTTATTAAGGGTGTAAACGGTCATATTAATCTCTATTTTTCCTCCTGCTGAGTTCTAGATTCTATTTTCTGTGTTGGAGTTTTGAATATAATAATTTGTGAAATGCATTTGTAAATATGTATTTTAATCATTAATACTCAGGCTTGTGAGCGATCAGGAAAAAATAGCGATCCGATCAAAAATAGCTATCATAAATTCTTTGTGATATAGTGATATAACGATCAGGTTTTTTCCGATCAGTGATCCGATCAATTTAATTGCGATCAACAATAATTACCTATGTAATACTAATTCTAATTAAAATCTAAATGTACATACAGTCAAACCTTTATAAGTATTCATCTTTATATGGAAATGGAATTATTGATTCCTATAGCCTATGAGCTCCAAAATAACGACTTCTCCATAGCAGCGCCTGTCTGTATATTTTAGGACAAAAATATCAGAATGATTCTTTCTCATAGCCCAGTGGTTCCCAAACTTATTATGCTGGTCCCCCCTTTGGTACATAAGAAATTTTTGCGCCCCCCCCCCCCCCCCCTCAAAAAAAAGAAAAAGAACATACACACATTTGTTCTCAGAGTCCATTTCAGTTTATTTCACACATGTTAATTAAAAAAACATCAACCTTTTTTTGGGTTTTTTGTCCATTTTCTAGCAGTGTTATTTAGTCTACGATATTATATTTACATTCATTCGTTTTTCCCCGCGCCCCCCCCCCCCCTAGGGGGCGCGCCTCCCACTTTGGGAACCACTGTCATAGCCAATGAGCTCCAACACTCTGGCTCTACAATTGACATATGTCTGCATATTTTAAGACAGGAGATGCCAGAATAAATGTTTCCCATAGCCTATGAGCTCCAAAACAATGACTTCTACATAGTCGCCTGTCTGTATATTTTAGGACAAAAAATATATCAGGATAGCACACACTAGCTTTTTTCCTTAGTATTAGTCTGTATTTTGTGTTTTCTAAACAAATATTAGTTTGTTGGAATGGATTTTGGTCAATGTGACAGCTAGTTAAGTCTTAAAAATGTAGGGATTGTCTCAAAAATCCTTATTACAAACATTTTTTATTTTTTAGTTATTTTATACAAATTGATCGGATCGCTATTTTTTAGTGATTTTCTTACGATCAAAAGATATAAAGATCAGGACCTTTTGCAATACTCCGATCAGCGATCAAATATCGCTATATCGCTATTGATCGCCGATCAGAAAAAACTCCGATCAACAAACCTGTTAATACTTAATAATAGCTTGCTGATAGTAATATTTTTTTTGTTTAACTTAAATTTTTGGGGAAGGGCATTTTCGTGTTTGTCATCTTTACAAAAATCTTATTATAAGGAATACAATAACATCTCCATGGAATATTTATTAAGTTGATTATTTAACTTTGATTCTAGAGTTAAAAACAACTATCAAAGGGTGTTCAATTATTTTTTTGTACCTCAGTACAACATGACTTTATTTTGTCTTTTACGTGTATAAACACCAAATCACATGAAATAACTCAATAAGAAAACGTAAAAAACATAAAAAAGGACAAATGATTGATCTCTTTTTGATTGATTTTATTGAATAATACTTTGCATGCATTGGCCGTTGTTCCATTCTTCAATAATTAAAAGATCTTTAAAACTAACGTGTGTCAAACGGCGATATATCTTTCAATATTTTAAAAGCTCACATTTTCTTTGGAATTTTTTTTTTAAATACCTCCCTAGTCACACAGCAATTCAATTTGCATTACAAATATAAAGTCTTTGGTAGCTCGAAAAACTACGACAAATGCCTACATAGTCGAGAGGACCTAAGGCCCATCATGATTGGTGCTTCAGCTCAATACGCTGCTTTATCCTTAAAATACCGGATTCAGGAGCGCCAACGTGGAAATGGGTTGGCGATATAATTAAATATGTGCCAGCAAATCAAAGCTCTACATAAAAACTATCAAAAGGATTTTAAGAAGACATCTTACATTTTTAAATCATCTAATAAATGGTTTGTCCTTTTTTATAGGTTATTCTTGAGGGCAGTAAATATGAACTTAAATGTTCATTTATGTATTTTCGTAACTGCCCTGATAGTTTTACTCTGTTACTGTATATAATTTTAGTGTATTTAATTTTTTCCACTGTTTTAAATTTTCACAGTTAACTGAATAAAATGTTTTTAACAGAAAAAATAGAGTTTGTTACAGTTTGGAGCTACAGGCATATATCCAATGTCCAACATCAGTTTCGGGCCTTCAAAATAAGCATCGTTGATGCTCAGACGCCAGTTTTTATTTATATTTATTACTATCATCCACGATAGACATACACACGAAAACGCACATATACCCTAAGTCCAAGAGAACACAACCACACTACGGGTATCTGTGTTTCAATAATAATAATTATAATGATAATAATAATACCTATGTACATAAACTTATTCCTACTTATATACTAAAATTATTTACATATATATTTTTTCATTATTTTACATTGCATAAATTTAATTATTCTAATGTTTCGTCCTCCTCTTGAAAAACTTCATGCCTCTCCTAGGACAGAGCAGACATCTGTTTATGATGTGATCTGCAGTCTGCGGTTCTTCCGTGCAGAGATTGCAAATTGGACTGATGTGTTCTTCCATTTACTCAAGTGCAAGAGAAAAGGTCCATGGCCATTGACTGCTTGAGCAAGCTCAGACGCCAGTATCATTGCATATTATATTTTAAAACAAATGTACGCGTGCCTTGGGTTTCTATATTGTAATTTTTTTGTATGTATACGTTAGGGACTGTGACACAAGAAACACCGCGTAATCAATTGGAAAAATAGGATAGAAAAGATATAATTATGTCTATCGACAATCTAAACCCATCGCCAATGAAACTTCATGTTTCACCAGTCATAAAATAAGAGAATTTCAGCCCAATTGTGTAATATGAGGGTTGGGGGTTACAAATCTATCTCCAACGCAACCTTCCGAGACTCAAAATTAAATCATAGTGGGTTTTTTCAAAATTAGGGCAATTTTGTCTTGGGAGTCCTTTAAAATATCTTTAAATATGCTTCCATTATTCTTAATGTTGCTTGAAGGAGGCTCATTTGATAAGCATCTTTTAGTACTATGCATAGATGTATAGTGAAATATAGGCAAAAAGTTGATGTCTACTTCCATTTACCTGTACCACCACCATCACCACCCCTTTTTTAGACTCTGGCTACATGCGAGATAGGACGACGTACAATATAGTTTAGTAAGTGTGGAAACCTACCTACTCCGCACTAAAAATAAGAGTTACTACAGCTATTTGACTAAGTAGGGAGGGAAAAATAAATCTTACAAACCATAAACAACATCAAGACCTAAAACAAAGGCCAGCATAAAAAAAAACTACCATACGTGTATCCATGCAAAAAAAAAATGTTATGTATCCGTATAAGGTAAAAGTATAAAAACACAATATAGTAGGGATAGCAAAAAGGAATATAGAATCCCAAAGTATGTATATTTTCATGTTTTTTTAATAGAAATTATAAAGATAGAGAGCTTATTCCATCCATAGCAGAGAAACATCGTCGTTTAGCTATATTCTGTGACCAATATAAACAAAGTAATTTGATCTACATCATCATAAACTGATCATAGAGATAGAAAGATTTGATTATATTTGACACAAAATGTATTCCTCTGAAGAATCCAATAAGCCAAGGTCTGTATAATAAGTCTGGGCATACAAAAACAAACATGTAATCCTAGCAGTTTAACTATTCAATGACGTCACTGGAGAACGATTCTATCTATCCATTTATATATCTATCATCTCTCTATCATCTATAATATATAGATTGTTTTAGGAATATTTATATATAAAACTTATGCACAAAGAAAATCTGATAAAGCATTTTTTTTGTTGGGATTATTGATAGTAGGAATTTTTCCTTTACGACCTTTTGTATAAATGTATTTTAAAGGAAACTACTGACTTTTGGGCCTAGCTTATCAGTCAAATAGCTTTATTGGCATTAATGAGCACATTTGGTTAGTTTTATTTTATAAACTGAGCCCATTTTGAGTACTTTTTCGCTCATATATAAAGGAGTATATTCGTATATAATGGCCAATAAGGTACCTATAACAATAAGCTACGTAAGGTAAGTAGGCTTCGTGAATAATAAAAATAACAATACAAAATAACTAATAATAAGCGTAGCTTTGTTATATTAATGCGGAGAAGGTCTGGTCACGAAACCTACCTTACCTTACCGTAGCTTATTGATCATAAGTCCCCTTATGGTCTATAATATGCGAATATACTCCTTTATATATGAACGAAAAGTACTTTGTGGCCTCCGTACCCCGTACCATTCCAGCAGACTCGGTGCCCGCCCACAAGGCCAAACTTGTGCAGTCCTGGCTGAGAAGAATGTGCCCCAACTTCTGGGCTTGAACACCTGGCCCCCCAACAGCCCCGACTGCTGTTACTGGTTAGCTGAGAAAGAAAAAAGAAAGGGAGAGAAGTGAGGCAAAATACTCTCTCCCTCCTTTTTTTCTTTCTCTTTCTATCCAGCTAACAGTAACAGCAGTTACCAAGTGTTAATTGTATATTCTCATATCAACAGATCATTTTTTTGGGGAGATACGTGCAACAATGTAATTTGCTTATATCTCTTAAAGTATAGCGATTTTTAGAACACCAACATATCAAATGAAGCTTGGTAAACCAGCTTTAATATTTTGTATACTAAATCATGTCAATTTAATAAGTAAGAGTTTATGTACATAAAAAGCATATCTCGCGTACAAAATGACGCATATAATGATTATAAATGCGTCAGAGACAAAGTAAAATTTTGAGAGAATACCTTGACGCAAATCTAACAAACACATTAATATTATTTTTTTCATAATCGATTTCTTAAAGGTCCATACAGGCTCTGATCATAAGATGTAAACTCAGATTGTACTGAATTCTGAATTGATAGAATGCAACCAAGGTTATTTTTTGGATTTATCATTCAAAGGTTACTAAACTTAAATTACTAGTTTACTCTAAAGCGAACAGTCATCTTCTACAGGGAGTGAAGTTAATTGATACAAAAAGCTATGAAATTGCTAACATTACACACTCCCTTTTTTCTTTGTTTTTACTGAAAACTTTGTTTTTATTAAAAACATCAAACATACGTCTGTTAGTAAATTAGATTTTCTTTAAATTAATCATTATTTTGAAGTCTGTAACGTCCCCATTTTTCAAGAAATTGGCGGAAAACTATATTTTTACTAATTTTTAAAACTTTGACCTCGTTTCGCGACCTCGTAATGTTGACCGATTGTGTTCAAACTTTGTATGTCGTCCTTCTTTTCATCACCAAGAATAGAAATCCACAAAGTTGCTAACATTTCAAACATTTGAAAAATAGAACACCCTAATATATTATATAATATATATATATATATATATAATATATATATATATATATAAT
>CP045896.1:17309477-17338999 GCA_013387185.1 Caligus rogercresseyi
CGGGTTCCGCCAAACCTAATCGTGGTGTTTTGGGGTTACATATCCCCCGCCAATGGGTCCTGGGTTCCACCAAACCTAATCGGGGTGTTTTGGGGTTACAAATCCCCCGCCAATGGTCCCGGGTTTCCGCCGAACACAATATTCGGGTTTTTTTGGGTTAAAAATCCCCGCCAATGGGCCCTCGGTTTCTGCCGAACACAATTGGGGTGTTTTGGGGTTACAAATCCCCCGCCCATGGGACCCTCGGGTTCCGCCAAACCTAATCAGGGTGTTTTGGGGTTACATATCCCCCGCCAATGGGCCCTTGGGTTCCACCAAACCTAATCGGGGTGTTTTGGGGTTACAAACCCCCGCCAATGGGCCTTCGGGTTCTGCCGAACACATATTCGGGTGTTTTGGGTTACAAACCCACCGCCAATGGGCCTTCGGGTTCCGCCGAACACACGCGGGTGTTTTTGGGTTACAAATCCACCGCCAATGGCCCTCAGGTTCCGCCGAAAACAATCGAGGTGTTTTGGGGTTACAAATACTTCGCCAATGGGGCCATCAGGACCCGCCGAACACAACTGGGCTGTTTTTGGAGTTACAAATCCCCCGCCAATGGGCCTCAGGTTCCGCCAAACGCAATCGGGCTGTTTCCCATAAGAAATGTCTCATAACATACCGCCAATGACCCGATTTTATCTTGCGACTATGAGTGTTTTTAAACAAGCTCCAAACAAATATCGGGGTATGCCAAGTGTATATAAAACATATTGAGTTTTAAAACCTAATCCCACGTCATTTCCCTAATTATACCTAATTCAAACCCCCGCTTAAAGAATCTGGGATCTTATCTGTGTTATACATTATTTGGGTCTTTTAAGTATGGATGAATGATCAGTTGGATTTTATTTCCATGGGTAATTAATTTTTAGCCGTTAATTATTAATAATTGTGACTGAGGAATCAAATATTCTAATTGTTCAATTGATGCTGCTGGCATTCATTTAAGTTGAACATTTTTGCGAATATGTTTTTACTGCACTACCACATACAAGAGTATAAATGTCTAGCATAGCTTAAAAATATAGTTTTCGTTTTCTTGTTTCATTAAAATGGCTTTACGCTTGCCTTTTCATGAGGAATAAATGAATATATTTTGTTTGTCACACATAACTTTATTTTAAACCTTTATACATTGTAAGTTATACGTTCAAGGCGTCCATTGGCGGAGGATTTGTACCCCAAAAACAGCTCAATTGTGTTTGGCGGAATCCGAGCGCCCATTGGCAGGGAACTTGTAACCCGAAAATATAATAATTGTGTTAGGCGGAACGTGAGGGCCCATTGGCGGGGGATTTGTAACCCCCAAAACATCCCGAGTGTGGTTCGGCGGAATCCAAGGTCATTGGCGGGGGATTTGTAACCCCAAAACACTCCGAGTGTGTTCGGCAGAACCCGAGGGCCCATTGGCAGGGGATTTGTAACCCTAAAATATAATAATTGTGTTCGGCGGAACCCGAGGGCCCATTGGCGGGGATTTGTAACCCCAAAACACCCCGATTAGTTTGGCGGAACCCAAGGGCCCATTGGCGGGGGATATGTAACCCCAAAACACCCCGATTAGGTTTGGCGGAACCGAGGTCCCATTGGCGGGGAATTTGTAACCCCAAAACACCCCTGCGTGTGTTCGGCGGAACCCGAGGGCCCATTGGCGGGGGTTTGTAACCCCAAAACACCCCGAGTGTGTTCGGCAGAACCCGAAGGCCCATTGGCGGTGGGTTTGTAACCCCAAAACACCCTGATTGTGTTCGGCGGAATCTGAGGGGCCATTGGCGGTGGATTTGTAACCCCAAAACACCCCGATTAGGTTTTGCGGAACCCAAGGGCCCATTGGCAGGGGATTTGTAACCCCAAAACACCCTGATTGTGTTCGACGGAACCTGAGGGTCCATTGGTGGGGGATTGTAAACCCCAAAACATCCCGATTGGGTTTGGCGGAACCCAAGGGCCCATTGGCGGGGGATTTGTAACCCAAAAACTCCGATTGTGTTCGGCAGAACATGAGGGCCCATTGGCGGTGGATTTTTAACCCCAAAACACCTTGATTGGGTTTGGAAGAACCCAAGGCCCATTGGTGGGGGATTTGTAACCCCAAAACACCCCGATTGTGTTCGGCAGAACCCGAGGGCCCATTGGTGGTGGGTTTGTATGCATTTTGCCCAAGAGTTTTGTATAATCTAATCTTGGGGGGGGGGGGGGTACGCCAGTCTCAGCCGGGGGTTCTATAACGTTGAAATCCACCGTTAACCCTGCGTAGATTTCAACTCGTGGCGGAACACCCGAGGCTAAGGTGTGCACAACCTTAAGCCGCGTGTCTTTTCTCCCCTAAAAATGTCATCGGTAGATTCAACCCCATGGGACCCCAGACAGAGTCCCCATGAATAGGTCCACAAAGTAAAAAATAAACAGCGCCGAAAATGCTTCACTACAAAAAGCTTGGCGACAAAATTACCTACGAAAAAAGAAGAACGACAAAATTACTCTTCACTACAAAAAAGCTTGGCGACAAATTTACCCGCGACAAATAGACGAACTACAAAATTGACTGACTTTAAAAGAGCAAGCGATGTATTTACCCGCGACAAAAAAAAACGGCTATAAAAAGCTCGGCGACAAATTTACTCGCGATGAAATTACAGTAAACCGTTTTTGATATATATATTGTTTATTATATAGTTTTTTATGTATATTATTTTTAAACATTATCCTTTACGCCATAACTAGTTGAAGAACTAGGTGTTTTTTATAAGGATGAATAAACATTACAGAGTATATAAAAAAAAAATTAAGGACAAAAAAGCATCTGGTCCTGATGGCATTTGTGGACGGATTTTCACTCTTGTTCCTGAAGAAATTGCACCTTATCTTTTATCAATAGGCCAATGCATTGAAATGACAGGGAAAATGCCTAATACACTTTCAAAAGGTCGGATTGCTCTGATCCCTAAAAAGGGTGACGGAACTGATTTTAGTCATTGGAGGCCAATAACTATTTTAAACAATGCATACAGAATTTTATTGGTATTTAAGCAAACAAATTGAGCCTATTTTAAATTTTAGGTCCAGTCTGAACAGAAAGGATTTCTTAAAAATAGAAAAATCACTGATATTTCAAGGAACATTCTTACTGCTATGGAATTAATTAAGCGACAGGGAAAGTTTGGGGCACTGATTGCCATAGATTTTAGCAAAGCGTTCGACTCTATACGCATGATCATATTTAAATGTATAAAAAGACTCCTTCCAAAACGATTTTTTAATCCAATTAGGGCTGTGTTGTTGAATGGCTCTTTTGTTATATATTTGGATGGCATCAACAGTGCTCCTATCGAACTTCGGAAGAGCTGTAGACAGGGTGTCCCGTAGCTCCTCTTCTGTTTGTTTCGGCAATTAACGTTTTGACTATGGCTTTAACTAAGAAGTACGCTGGATTTGGTGTTTCTTTTAATGGACAGAGACATCTAATTGACCTATATGCTGATGATGTCACTTTGATAATAGAGGCTAACACTGAAGCACAACTCCTTAAAAGAATTGATGTTCTCTGGTCATTTTTCAAAAAAATTGAAATCAAATCCGGTCTTTCAATTAATAGCAGTAAGACAGCTCTAATTCCTTTGGGTGCCTGGATTCCGGAGAGTTCTGTTTTTGTTCAGAACGTTAAAGTCGCTAGTTCAGTCAATATCTTGGGCATTGTGTGGACAAGAAATGGCATTTCAAATTGTAACTGGACCCAATGAATGCTAAGATATATGGTCAATTGAGGCAGTGGCGAGGTCTCTCTTTGTCAAAAAGAATTGATCTCTATAATTTTAGAGTTGTTCGTCTTGTTTTATATAGGGTTACTTCTGTCTCATCTCTGGCTGAATTAGCATTAGAGTAAGAAGAACGTTGGTATAAGTCTCTCTTTCATAAATCATATATTTCTTCTCTAAAACGTCATAAAAACTGCATTGGTGGAGGGCTGTGCATCCTTAGGAATATTACCAAAATATTATCGCAAAGTAGTGGCTGATATGGGTGTTTATCATAACAGAGAGTGGAGGTTTTATTATACGTCCTCAGAATTTTTTAATAGGATACAGATGGGATCACTTTTAAATAACCCCGAGTTGGAAGATTTTTCTCCATTTTTATCTTCGCTTCAAAGATTGGTTTGGAAGTAAGAGCCCAAATTCTATTCTGATACGACTATTGATATTTTATACCAAAATAAAGAAAACAAACCATTTCTCCAGAGATTTGGTGATCTTAGGATTCTGGAGATATTTTCTCTCGATTTTAAGATTTTTACTATTCATGATTTGAATGACGACTCCGTTTTAAATGTAGCTAGGTTCCGTTTTCCTCTCTCTCGTGCTGCTAATAATTATTGCCCTGTTAAGCCTTGATTTTTAAAATTGAATAATCCTAAAAATAAATATGATTGTGCAAAGTCGATATCACATAGTTTTATTAATATCCTTTGTGTGCCTCCATCATGGGAGCAAAGAATTCTCCACTCCATTCAGGGCATAATTGATGCATCAAAGTTTACGGCACTATTCCAAATTCCAGGACAATTAATAAAGTTTTTAGGCCTTGTAATAACTGTGGGCGTTTATACAATGACATTTTTCATGCTTTCGTAGACTTCCCCGTGCTCAAGTTGGTAAAAAAGTTTGTTGAAATGAATGTGTGTGAGAGTGTGTGTAATCCGTTATATTCAGCACGAAGTAGCTGGTCTAAAATAATAAATATAATTTAATTAAAATAAAACAAACAATAATAAAAACACAAACTAATTAATAAGCGTATATATATACATGAATATATAAAATATAAATAAAAAACCACATCGATTTTTTGGGGAAATCATGCCATGAGATCGGAGTAATCTATAGCGCCACTTCCTCGGCGAGAGCTATTGCTGCATCCCTGGCAGCTCTCCACGTCCTGGCCTGTCGCAACTGTGGACTTTTATTCCAGGCAGTTCTTGCAGCACATACCAGGGTATCTGCCTGCCAGAGGAGGGGTTGGGGACGATTCCGGCTGCGTCGGATCTGGTCTCCTTTCCATTTTTTTTCTCGAAGAGCATGAGGCCAAGTGGGTTTCTCCCTCCTTCTTCGCCGTCCCTACTCCAAAATGCCTTCCACGCCTCCATGGCTGCCGACCGCACGGCCATGGTGTTGATGGATGGAAGCCCTGCCGACTTCAGGAGGTCCCGGACGGGTATGTGCTCTCTCCTGAGACTGCCAGTGAGAGTCCTGGCAACATCATTCAGAGCTACCTGGGCAGCTGCAAGCGGTCCTGTGGGGTTACTGCCTCCAAACCGTACGGGTGTGACCGCTGAGACAGCATAGCCGAGCTTCCCAAGAACAATGCCCTTGGCAAGTTGGTGGAGGTAAGGACCCCTGGGATGTGCTTCGCCAACCTTACAACCATGTTGGCCCTGACCCTGGCTGCCCTCGCCATGATGTCAACATTTAAGTTGAGTGAAAGGGTGGAGTCAAACTTTGCCCCTAGCAACTCCAATTCACTGGAGGGGGAGACTGTGGAGGGGCCGACCTTTACCTCAACCCTCTTCCTTCTCTCTTTACTGTCCCTACCACCCGCCAGGAGTAGCTGGGTTTTTGTGTGGTTTAAAGAGAGCCCATTTCTCGCTGCAAACTCCACAAATTTGGCGGCGAGGAGGTTCAGATTGGTCTCCACCACATCAACATCTCTGCCCGCTGTCCAGACGCTGACGTCGTCTGCATAGCAAACAATGTTATCACCCACCCCATCTCCACTGGGAGGCCAGCCATGAGTATGAGAAAGAGTAAAGGACCAAGGATAGAACCTTGGCGGACCCCATACTTCACGTCGACGAAGTCGCTCCTGGTAAAGAGATTCCCCCCGGTACTTTAAGTGCTTTTGTACTTTTTGGTGCTTTCAAATTAAAAACAAATGCTCCCCCCTATCAAAAAGCCATAAATTTTGCTTTAAGTAATATTAAATCTTTAATTGCAAAAACAATTGCAGCGAACTTCTACTTAGAGGTCGACAACCTACGCTCAATCATCATTGGGGCAGCGGCACTTTATTCGACTCTTTCTCTAAGAGTTCCCAACGCAGGATCTTCTTCGTGGGAGTGGGCTGGAGACCTAAGTCGTTATGTGCCATCAATGGCAGCAGAACACTTGAATGCTTTAAAGAGGATTTTTAAAAGTCATCGTCGCTTGTTACGGACAAAATAATTTTGTGCATTTTATATAAGGTTACAATTTTTAGATAGTAATTTTGTTCTATAATGTTCAATTATGTTTTTATCTAAAACGCAACTGTCTAAAATATTTTTATTTATTTTATTGTTATCTGTTGTACTTTATTTACTCGTTTTCTAGAAAACATAATAATAATTTTATAACCGAAAAAAAAATCACATTGCCATGAACAGTTTGTTAATGCATCGTGGCCAAGTTTATGTTTATACTAATTGGAGATAAGTATTTTTTGATTATTTTAAAACAAAAAAAGAGTTTTGAATTTATGTTCTTTTGCTTGGAATGCTTATTAAAATAATATTTTTCAATGAGACTTCATGAACACAAAAACATGGTTATTTGATTTTTCGGACATAAAAGTATATATAAAAATATGTCTCACTTTATAGAGTGTACAAAATACATGGCTTTTATAGAAAATAATGGAACGGTACTTTCTTGGCTGATTGTAGAAAGTGTGTTGAACTTATTGGTGCGAATTGCACATCATCTTCAGCTCATTTCTATACATCTTGTGTTGCGTTCGGAATCCTGATTTGCAGGGCAAAACAGCGAGTGGCAGTGATATTGACTTATTCGACATCGACGAATGGGTTAGTTGAAGTGTATTAAAAACTACTGTGTTTTTTTCTTTTAAGCCCATAGACATTATTTACAGATCAATATTCCTAGCCATATAAAATTATGATTTTTATGATATTGCAAAAATACAATAATTTTTTTAACGTAATGGAATATTATAGGATATAAAAATTATTGATGTCTATACAATTTATAAATAATAACTAAATTGTATATGTATTCATATAATTTTTACACTTTGAAAACTAAAGGAAACCAACAGTTTCAAACCAGTTAAGTAATATTAGTCTTCTTTTGGACTGTGAATATAAAATACGGAATACGAAAATATATAATAATCTTACTCTAATTTATTCGAAGAATACACTTTTATAAAAATAATGTAACGTGTCATATGAGGACAATATGTGGCTTTAGAAACGTTAAATATTCCCTGAAGACGCTTATAAGAGATATTTTTACTATAAATAGGTTTTGGATATTCTCATAAATAAATTAAGATAAAAGTTTTTATTTTTTATGCTTTATCTTTGTAGTGAAGTATTTTTTTTTCTCGCAACGAGATAACTTTATTAAGAAAACGAATAATAGTACATTTACACAAAATACAACTATAATTTCAAGAAATCAACTTCTTAACAAACTATCACAACCGTTCAATAAAAACAATCAGCGAACATACATGAATTAGGGGGGGGAGGGAATTTATCATAAAATTTCTTTTATAATATTCCTTATATAGGCATCAAAACAGTGTGGGAGGGGAGTCTTTGTGCTTCTCAATTTATATAAAACACATTGAATTTTGGTAACTATTAAATTTATTTCTTCATTAAAAGGACCTATATACATGAAAGCAAAATTTTTAACTTTTAAGTGTAATCCCAATTTAAAGTAAATTTCTTCTATTACAATGAGCCAAACTTTTTTCAGCTCCTGACAATCCAGCAAGAAGTGAGAAGACGTTTCGAGATCAGTTTCACAGAAAAAACACAATCGATCATCCTCAGATCGCCCATGAATACTTCCAAAGGGCAACGTATTTGAAATTAAACGATACTTCAGCCAATACCATTTAAACGACAAATGCTTACTCTTTAAAAACTTTAATGCATCTTTTACAGTGCATTTAAAATCCATTCTTCCTATTCTTCTTTCAACTTGGTTTAAAAAGACATATTTAACATTTTCTTGAATTAAAACTTCTCTAAGATTCATATTGTTAAAATTCCTCATGAAATTAAAAAAACAGTCTCTTGGTCCAATAGGTCTTCGAGTAAGTTTAATTTGTTGTTTGACACTTTCCTTCTCTAAAATCTCGCTTAAAGTAAAACAATCGTTATCATTTAAAATTTCGCCAATGTAGTCTATTTTCCTCTTTAGTGACGTACCCTGAAGACATGTTAATCTACCATTATCTACAGTTGGCTCTTGCCAATTCATAAGAGCAAGAATCTTAAATATAATTTCCTTCCCTATCGTAGCACATTCTTTCCAAAAAATATTCATGTTCTGCAGGGTATTAATAATCTTATCCGGTCCTTTACCATACACTTCATCTATTGAAAACCCGTATTGTTCTATTAATTTACTATTCAATAATTCAGCCCATATTGTGCGTGGTCTAAGTATCTTCTTGAACCAGGAGAATGTAATTGTCTTCCAAAACGACTCTATATCGATCATACCTAGTCCACCATACTTCTTTGGGAGGGTAACTCTCTTCATTGTGATTAATCTACTTTTACCATACTTAAAAATAAATTTGAAGGCAATTTCTTGTACTTTTTCTACTAATTTCCTGCAATAAGTGGTAGTTCTCAACAGGTGAGTAATCTTGGGGAGCACCAGCACATTCCAAACGAAAACTCTAGCCGGTATGTTCGTCGTTAGTATAGTTGAATATTTGGCAACTGTTTTGTTCACCTTGTTAATGATGTTTTTATAGTTTTCAATCTGACCATATGAATCTAACGAAACAAAAGATCCCAACACCTTAAGACTCTCATAGTTTTTTAAACCGTTGACAATCACAGCTTTTGCACAGTTAGAAATGGCTCTAGACTTATTAACATTTATTTCCAGACCTGAAACGTTCGAAAATGCTTTTAAGATCCTCAATGTTGCTTTTATGGACTTACTCATATCCTCCTGATCACCAGAATAAAGAACATTTAGATCATCTGCAAACGCTTCTACTTTGTGTTCTAGCTTTCCTATTTCAACTCCTTTTATGTTTGGAGCACCATCTATTGCATTTATCAGTGGGTCAAGAGCCAGAATGAACAGGTATGGGGATATTGGGTCTCCTTGACGGCAACCTCTGTTTACCGCAAAAACATTTGACTTCTCCTCAAAATGCGTAAGTAAGCCCCCGAGGCACATACCGATCATGCGAATAAAATATTCCCCAAAACCTTTCTCTCGCAAGCAGGCGATTATCCAACCATGGTCGACACTGTCGAAAGCCTTTTTGAAATCAATGGCTACTAAGGAAACCATTTTCTTCTTTTCCTTCACTGTTGCTATACTATCTTGGATACCCCTTATGACATCCTCCATACATCGGCCACGAATGAAACCCTTTTGTGATGGGTGTATTAAAGATGGCAAAACAGACTGCAATCTTTTAGCTAATATGCCACTGTAAATTTTATACGACGTATTGAGCATGGTAAGGGGCCTAAGATTTTCAATATTTCGTGGATCTTTACCATCTTTAGGTATCAAGATGAGATTACCTCTCGTAATGTGATCATTAAAATATCCTTTTTCAATGCCCTCCTCAACTACTTTATATAATAGGGGCACCATAAATTTATGGTATTTTTGATAAAATTCTATGGGGAACCCGTCAGGACCCGGTGCCTTATTTTTTTTCTTGTAGGAGAAAATATATTCTTTTATTTCTGCTTCCGAGATCTTCAAATTAAGAACTCCCTTATCAGATTCGTTCAAATTGAATCCAATTTGCGGATTAAGGAACTGGGAAAAGTCATTATCTTGAAGACTATGCATTTTCAAGAAGCATTTGGTTAGACTGCTTAAACCGTCTTTAAAACATATTCTACATCTATACATCTGATGAAAGTGCTCCGAAATAATTTTTGAAACTTCAATTTTATTCTCAACTAAGTTTTCTTTATTGTCAAAAATAGCATTTACTTGTTTTTTGCCCATTCTATTTGCTTCCCATTTCTTCAGTCTATCGAGCATTACATCTTCTTTGGGCAAATTTCTGAGTCCACTTCTAATTAAGTATCCCTTCGAATTATAGTTTACTATATTTTTGAGATTTTCCTCCCCTACTTCATCTAAACCACGCACTTGTTTCAATTTTAGTAGCTCTTCTTGTCTCAACTTTCTCAACTTACTCAATTTAATGCCCAACTTGATGTATTCCCGTCTTACACAGTCTAAGGCCAACTTTAAGGCGTGAGCAGGAGATTTGATTTCTTTTTTTTCTAATCTGAGCAGTATTTTCTGAATTATTTCTCCAACTTTACATTCCGTGGTTTTATCCGCGCTTAAAAGAGACACATTTAATTTCCAAACTTTTTTACGATAATGCTCAATTGGAGAAATCTTTGCTATAATAGGATGGTGATCGGATTGAAAACTTGGTAGCGTGCTAAACTCCTTAAGTGAAGGATATAAACCACCAGAAACAAAAATATAATCTAATCGAGCACTTATAAAATCTTTATCTTTTTGCTTTCTAAAAAACGTGTGGTCTGGCAATATTTTGAACTTAAAAGCGGCATCTTTGAAAAAAAAATTATGCTTTATCTTTGTAGGTGAAGTATTTATATATATATATATTTATTTATTTTTTGTATATAAATATATACAATGTTGTTCTCTAACGCGCGTGCGAGTAATATATTACTTAGCTATATTACTGCGACTAACTAGAGAGAACAAACATGTTAGATATTACTTTCAATTAATAAGTAATATCCTAGTTACATATTACTTTATTGAAAAAAATATTCAACGGGCATTTTTTATGAAAATGAATGAACTGTGAATGTATGTGACGTCACTCAATGGACATAATCCTGCTTATTAATAAAATTAAAAATGCAAGTTAATATTGATATTCAATACAGGGGATTCCATTAGACCCAAACGCACAGAACACCCTTTTCATTTTTATGGAGGATTCTATCGTAAAAAAAATAAGTTCCTCAAAGCCCTCGGGCCCCGCATGTCGATTGAGGCTTTTAGGATTGAAACACACCGCCAACCCTAATTAGAATGAGAGGAACCCTAATTTACAATATTTTACAACCCAAGCCCTCGGGTCCCGCCTGCTGATATAGGCTTTTATTTAGGGTGGAAGCCCACCGCCAACTCTGGTTAGGTATAAATGGAGTCCTTACTTTCAATCTCATGCACCCCAAGCCCTCGGGTCCCGCCTGCTGATATAAGCTTTTATTTAGGGTTGAAACCCACCGCCAACTCTGGCTAGGTATAAAAAGAATCGTTACTTTCAATCTCATACACCCCAAGCCCTCGGGTCCGCCTGCCATTATGGGCTATTATTTAGGATTGAAACCCACCGCCAACTCTGGTTAGGTATAAAAGGAGGATACAATTCTGTCGAACCATAAAGGCAAAAAACCTCAAGTAAAATATGACATCGACTCATTGCGCAAACAATAGTTGTTATGGTTACGGAGAAAATTCATATCGTATAAATTTTAAAAAGATTAAAAATATAATACGATAAACAACAAACATTTATTGATAAAGAGTTACTGAATCATTGTGAAGCCATAGTTTTTTTTTCTTTTTTTCTTTATTTCACAGTTCATAATATATATACAATAAACAAAGTATAAGGTATATAAAAAGATGCTAATGCGTAAAAAAATACATTATTAAACATTCTAGTTTAAATTTTTAGCATCCGAGCTGAACAATCTTAAAAATATAAATCAATTAAAAGCACATAAAACCGAAATGACACAAGTAAACGAAAAAAAAACACGGAAAATTATAAAAAGTCTATTTGTAGTTTCTAAATTTCTTTAAAAGCTTATTTATGGCGTCATTATAAAACAGGGACCGGGAAGGGAAGTATCGGATTTCATCGGCGGCTAGTGTCCACGAATCACCAAATACGGAAGGAATTTTGAGGTCCATAGCGGCGTACCTCGCCGCAGCAGAAAGATTATTGGCCTCAGCTCTGAAGCTTGCAGAGGATATATATTGTTAATCGTTTGACTATTAAAGCCTTGGCAGAAAGAAGGGCATTGTTAATTGCTTTCAGTCGTGAGGAATTCTCACGACCTCCAACTCCAAATAATATTGAAGCCTTGATGTATTTATCTGCATTATCACCATCCATTCCACGTACATTTAGTTTCAGAAATTGCATTAGAATTTGAACAGCCTGGCACTCAACAAAAGCATGAATTACGGAGTTATATAAAATACCACAGTCCTTACAAGGTAGATAAAACTTAATAAGCTCTGCAGAAATCAACAGCTGAGCTGTGAATTTTTTCCCGTCAGCTATTCCACAGAGAGACCTCATGATCTTCCTTTTCCAACTTTCTGGAAGTTTCAGACTGATCATGTATTGATGCAAAGCTCATCACATTTCGTGCCATCAGACTTCGGAGAACCAAACATTTTAAGGAACCAGGGCTTCAATAAGCAATGATCATTTGCTGATCTTTGCAAAGGATATCTGAATCTCCCGACCTTAAAAATGGGATGGAGATCACTACTGTAGAGTGTCAAAATTCCATTTGTAATTGCCAATTCTTCCAGTGTTTCTGGTATTCCCAAATTTTTAAAGAAGTGCTTTTTATGACAATTATGCCTTATGACATCCACCGTTGAATTGTTTTCATATATCGGAGTATTTCTCCAAATAATTCTCTGCGCACATCCCCAGACGACCGAAAAATCAGAGGTAATTTATTAGTTAACTCTGAGCCGAACATGAGCAAGAAGTATAACCTATTATTTGATGAGATACATTTTCTCCATTCAGACGCCGGATATTTTGGAATAGTAGCAAACACTTTTAAATACATTTGGGGATAATAAGAGCTAACTGAGTAAGGCCCACCAAGGTGACCTCTCTTCCTTTTTATTGTTGGCAGATACCATTGGTGGAACAAAGAGCATAACCACTTTGTCTCATCCAAAATAGATTTTTTCGGCAAGCAAAGGAGAAGAGGCGGCTGGTATAACACAAATGGGACTATTTTCAAGTTGTAGAGATCGATTCTTTTCTGCAAACGATAGTTCCTCCATTTCCTTATATTCTGCATTACCACAGAAGAGAGGGTAGTCCAGATTTTTTTATCAATCCCATTTCTACACCAAACTATTCCCAAAACTTCAACTGAAGGTTTAATTGGACAGGAACGAATACACGAATCTAGACTAAGAACCCAGGAACCAATTGGTAAAATGGACTTTCTTTTGGTTTTTTATTTTTTTGTACAGGTACAACTTTATTCACAATTCATTCACATTAAAAAACTTATAAAACACTCAACATATGTATTATAATATTTTAAAATCACTGGGGAGGGGCACCCTGTTACATCTGAATTTATAAACATAAAACAATTTTAGTTGTTAAAAAATTAATTTTTTCCTGATGTGGGCCAACATAAAAGAAGACAAATTCTCTAAGAGGTAATATCAGATTAAAATTCTCATAAAACAAATTTACCAAATGTCCCAGAATTCTGACCATCTGTCCGCATTCCATTAAAAAGTGCCTCAATGTTTCCCTTGCATGCCCACAAAAGAAGCAAAACCTTTCCTCTGTGTTCCTCCCATGAGTAGCACCCAAAGACAAAGTGTTGGTCACTATTCTGTAATAACCAAGAGAGGCCATTGCTTAATAAATTTGATTGAAGACCTTCTATTATCTGTTTCGTAGACGCTTCTACTCCATATTCCTCACGTCTTCTCTCAATCTGGCCAATAAAGAATTTATTTGCTCCCCTTTCGAGTAAGCTGTTCCGAATCTTACTGTTTTCCATCATTGAAATAAAATTATAAAAACTGTTCCTTGGCCCAATTTCCCTTCTTCCGAAACTAACCTTGCGTAGGATACTCCTCCTCTCCAGACATTCGTTTATGGTAAAAACATTTTCTTCGTTATAAATATCCCCCATGCAAACAAGTTTCTTTTTAATAGAAGTGTTCTTTAGGAAAGTCAATCTTGTATTGTTTTCAATTGGCTCCTGCCACTCCATTTTCTCTAAAAGGTTCTCACTTATTTCTTTAAATATACTTCCGTTCAATTTCCAAAAAGTTCCGATTTCCTGAGATGCCTCTATAACTTTATACGGCCCTTTACCCATTTCTTCGTCTAGAGTAAGGTTTTTACCTTCAAGTAATCTCTTTTGAAGCATTTCTTTCCATAAAGATCCCTGTACTGTAATTCTCCTGAACCATTTGTATATTACTGTCCTCCAGAAACATTTTATACCCAGCAATCCTAATCCACCCAAAAAAATTGGTGTTTGAATCCGTTTCCATGAAATCGCTCTGGGGCGTCCATTTGGGAATAAAAAACCCTCGCAAATTTCCTCGATCCTTTTACATAAATCCTCTGAATATGGGGTTAATTTTAAAACGTGCGTTATTTTGGGTAAAACTAATCTATTCCATATAAAAACTCTAGAAAAAATATCCTTTTTTAAAAAATTCGCATACTTTGCCGTGTTTTGTTGGATAGATTCCTCCATTAATTTACTATTTTCTAAAATATCTTTGTTATCTAAAGTTATGTATGTTCCAAGGATCTTTAAAATATTTTTTTCCTGTATTCCATTTAAGTTGAACTTTACTTTAAAATTTGCCATTAAATGAGTCTTTTTAAAATTTATTTCAAGGCCCGAGTCGTGTTTAAAATATTCCAATAACTCCAAAGTCTCTTTAAAAGAATCTTGAATTTCCTCCTGACTGCCAGAGTAGAATATTGTCATATCATCAGCAAAGGCTTCTACTTTAGATTCAAACTCTCCTACCTTAATACCTTTTATTTTGGTATTTGTGCATATGTTCTCTATAAGGGCATTGAGACACATTATAAATAATGTTGGTGAGATAGGGTTGCCTTGTCGACAACCTCTATTCACTTGGAAAATGTTTTCTTCACTGTCGAAGAAGGTAGCCGTACTACAAAGACTTACTGCTACCATTCTTGTAAAACCTTCTCCTATCCCGCTACTTTTTAAAATCTTTAAAATAAATTGATGTGACATACTATCAAATGCTTTCTTAAAATCTACCCCCATTACTGCCATAAATACGTTTTTCGTATTTGCATACTCAATAGTGTCTTTTATATTTCTTCCAACATCTTCCATCACTCTCGTTGGAACAAATCCTTTTTGAGAAGGATGTATTAAATTGGGTAAATGTTTTCTAAGTCTATTCGCAAGAATACCACTATGTATTTTATACGAGGTGTTGAGCATCGTTAGAGGTCTCAGATTTTCAACAAACCTAGAATCTTTTCCTTGTTTGGGGATCAATATCAGTTTTCCCAAAGAAATACTGTCTTCAAAATATCCAACCGAATGCGCTTCTTTAAAAACTTCCTCCAGTAATGGGGACAAAATGTCATTAAAAGCTTTATAAAATTCCATAGTAAAACCGTCCGGCCCCGGACTTTTATTTGCTTTTTTATAACCTTCTACGTATTTTCTAATTTCTGTACTGCTAATTTTTTCCTCAAGAAGTTTTTGGCAATTACCTTCCAAGTGTGAACCCTTTTTAACAGCTTCACATTTTATGTGTCTCACAAAATCTGCTGAGTTATAAATACATTTAAAACACCTATCGCCCAATTTTTCATTGCATTCACCGCAAGCGTAAAGCTTATTATAAAATTCCCTAACCATTTCATTGATCTTTATAGGTTCATTCACTAAGTGTCCATTTTTATCATAAATTGCTCTTATTTTCTTCTTCTCTGCCCTACATCGTTCTATGTTTTTAAGCCTGCCTAACAATACTTGTTCTTTTGGTACTAAGTTGAAACCAGATCGAATTAAATGGCCTTTCGTAAAATTATGATTGATTTCCTGTAACTTCTCATCTTGGAGTATTCCTCCTCCTTCTTCTTCCCTCCTTGCCTCCAATTCCCTTATTCTTACTTTCCTTTCTTCGCTCAATTTGACCCCCAATTTTATATACTCCCTTCTCGAACAATCCAAAACCAACTTTAAAGCATGAGATGGTGATTTAATTTTTCCGTTTCTGAGTCTTAACGTAATTTCCCCAATAATTTTTTTCACATTTGATTCAGTTGATTTATCTTCCAATAAAGATGAATTCAGTTTCCATTTCTTTTTTGAATGAGCCCTGGGAAAGGTTATGGTCATAGCTATTGCGCAATGGTCTGACATGGATGTATGGATATTCTGATAATCGGAAATGAGCGCAAAAATTTCTTCGGACACGAAAAAATAATCCAACCTAGAGCTTTTAATAATGTCACCTTTATTTTTTACATAAAATGTGTGTTCAGGACTACCATTAAATTTTATTGCTGCATCTGTAAATCTATTTTTGTATAATATATTTTTCAGCACATTTTTTGACTTGTTGTTATTTATTTTCTTATAATTTAGCGTATCTCGCTCCTGGTCAATTGATACATTAAAATCTCCCATTAAAATTAGGTCTTGATTTTTAAAAGCGGCCTCGGTTAAAAATTTGAACCAATAAAATTGAAAAAATCTGGGTTATTAGAATTTGGTCCATAGATCGATATAATGTTAATATTCCTTCCTCTCCAGTTAATTTTAAGTACAACGTAGTTCCCCTCTTTGTCTTTAGCTATTAATTGAGGTTTAAATTTGCTTTTAATCAACACTAAAATCCCTCTTGAGGGATGATTTGCATTTTTTTTAACAGCAGGTGATAATATGCATTCATAACCAACTGGAAGCCAGTTCTCTGACGTTAATCTTCTTATTCTAGTGTCACAGATGGCCAAAATATCTGGACAAAACGATACTAAATGTTTTAAAATATTATTTCTCTTATCTTTATTTAAAATTGAATTTGCATTTGCTGCTATTATTTTAATATCCATACCAAACAATTACTAAGTTATAAAAAAAAGGAAAACACTCGTCTTCGTTTGATTTCCCCCCCATCACAATGAGTAAGGGGGCGAGGGTAGGGGTTATTAAAAGTATTCAACATAACTAACAGGTGCGATGTTAAAGTCAGGGGTAATTCTTTTGTCTTAAAACTCATCTCTACTGTAACGAATATTTTAAATAAGATGCTCACCCACTCGTAGGCGGTGTCATTCATTTTCAGCCGTTGTATCTACTGGCGGAGTCTCTCTCCGATTACTTGAAGGCTTGGTCGATGATGAAAGAACAAAGACTCCATTCCTATCGTTATCATCCAATAACTCAGAGGTTTCTTCCTGTCGATGTCTCTTCTTTTCTTCTTGTCCAGGGCTGGTTAGAATTCTTTTTGGGGTCTTATTTTGTATTTTTGGGGGTTTGTTTCTTTTTCTCAATACCCTCTGCCAGTCCTCACGAAGTTTTGTTTCTTTTGGATTTTTATCTTCATCTTTTTTCTCCTCCTCATCTTTTTCCTCCCCGTTCACAGGCCCGGTATTCTTTGCGTCTTCTTTCACCCATTCTTCCCGTGATGTTTGTTGATCTTCCTTTTCGAGAGTTTCTGCATTATCGTTTTCCTCCTGCTCCTCCTGTTCTTCCCCGCGAGCTGCGTTTTCGGTTCGGAACCTCTCTACTTGTCCTTGTATACGGACTGGGCGACCTAAATGTTGGCAAAAGTTTTTTTCAAATTCATTATAAGTACTTTTCCGGTCGGCATTGCACTTGGATTTTATGTGCCCAAATTTGAAGCACTTGAAACATTGCGTTTCTTGTATTTCGGAGATCAATTCGATCTTTTTACCCATTATAGGGACTATGGCAGGCAGTTTTCTTTTTGGTTTAATTTTTATTAAAACCTTTCCAGACATAATCTTGTTGATGATCTTTGCGTATTGAGCATCGTCCTCGCCTTCGGCCTTAACGCAGTGTGGAACACTTTCGAAATCTCCCACGATTTCCCCATAATGTTCCAGTATCCCCTTCAAAGAAGGAAGGTCCGTCTCCGATCCATTTTTAATTGTTACAACAATAGGGTTTTGTGAGCGTCTCAGAGTCTCAAGTCCCCTGACATTACACATTATATCCTCGTCTACTTCGAAATTAGTTTTTGAGTTTTCGAATTTCCATAACATATTTGTCGGCCTTTTTAGGGTAATCACAATGTAACCTGCCCCACTTTTGCAGTCATTTATTCTGTGCACCTCGTCTTCAGTAATAGGCAACGAGTTAAAAATCTTTTTGTAATGTTGAATGTTAGGGAAGAAACCTTTAACACTCATGTTTTTACTATTTTTCCAATCTAGGAAGATTTTTTCCCACACCGGGTTGTTTAAAACAATTCCTTGTTTAAGTTTCTTTGATGTAATTTTACTTGCGTAAGAGGTCTCCTTAGCATTCTTCTTTTCTTCTTCTTGTCCCTTCTTCTTCTTCATTTTCTTTCATGTGTTGCGGTCCCTGGGGTTGATTAAGCGGGAGCTGCATTTGCTCCGTAGCTAGTATGCCATCTTCTTGTTCTTCTCTCCCTTTAAGCATGCCACCCCGATCAGGAGGTTCTTCAGGGAGGAGAGTCATCTCCCAAGTAAAAGGGGAGTTTATACGTCACAAGCTTTACGTCGATATTCTTGTAATATATATTAATGGTATTTAAAAACCATTCAAATAGCCTCAGACGATGTTGACAACGCGAAGTTTCCTATCTCGGAAGGTCCACGGAAGTTTACCGACACGAAGATATACAACTTCACTTATAAAAGTTCCTGTGACACTGTAAAATTATTTTTTTCACTCACGAAAAAAAAACTAACACTTGTCGCAGAGAAATACATAAACTTAAAAATGGGATGGAGATCACTACTGTAGAGTGTCAAAATTCCATTTGTAATTGCCAATTCTTCCAGTGTTTCTGGTATTCCCAAATTTTTAAAGAAGTGCTTTTTATGACAATTATGCCTTATGACATCCACCGTTGAATGTTTTCATATATCGGAGTATTTCTCCAAATAATTCTCTGCGCACATCCCCAGACGACCGAAAAATCAGAGGTAATTTTATTAGTTAACTCTGAGCCGAACATGAGCAAGAAGTATACCTATTATTTGATGAGATACATTTTCTCCATTCAGACGCCGGATATTTGGAATAGTAGCAAACACTTTTAAATACATTTTGGGGATAATAAGAGCTAACTGAGTAAGGCCCCACCAAGGTGACCTCTCTTCCTTTTATTGTTGGCAGATACCATTGGTGGAACAAAGAGCATAACCACTTTGTCTCATCCAAATAGATTTTTCGGCAAGCAAAGGAGAAGAGGCGGCTGTGTATAACACAAATGGGACTATTTTCAAGTTGTAGAGATCGATTCTTTTCTGCAAACGATAGTTCCTCCATTTCCTTATATTCTGCATTACCACAGAAGAGAGGGTAGTCCAGATTTTTTTATCAATCCCATTTCTACACCAAACTATTCCCAAACTTCAACTGAAGGTTTAATTGGACAGAACGAATACACGAATCTAGACTAAGAACCCAGGAACCAATTGGTAAAATGGATGTTTTCTTTTGTTTATTGATAATCCAGACATTTTCTCGAATTCAGAAAAAAATCCAGAATAATTTCAATTCTTCTTACAATTTGTGCTTCTGAATTAGCCTGGAGAGTTACCGTCACATCATCTGCGTACAGATCAATTAATGGGGGAACCCTCAAAGTCTACTCCGAACCCTCTATATTTGTGAATAATTTTCTGAGCGAACTCTTCAATTGCGGCTATGAACAGCAACGGTGCTGAAGGACACCCTTGTCTACAGCTTTTCCCGAGTGTAATTTTTTGCTTTCTTGTCCATTTAAGATAATGGAGGACGTCCCATTGAAAAGCAAAGAACGAACGGGATTAAAAAATTCTTTGGCAGTAAGAGTTTAGTAGCTCTGAGAATTTGATTGTGGGATATATAATCAAATGCCTTTGAAAAGTCAACTGCAATGATAGCTCCATATTTCCCCTTGCTTTGAACCGAATCTATAGCAGCTTGAATATTGAAAGAAATATCATATATTTTACGGCTTTTTAAGAATCCTTTTTGATGTGGGTCCGATTTTTTTATTTAAAATATTCTCCATTTGATGAGCAAGGACTCCAGAGAGAATTCGGTATGATTCATTCAAGACAGTTATGGGTCTCCAATGACTGAAGTCAGTGCCATCCCCTTTCTTTGGAATAAGAACGTTCCTTCCTTGATTTAGAGAGGTAGGCATCTTACCTTTCCTCTCCATCTCTTCTCCCACTTTCAACAAAAATGGAACTAATTGCTTAGAAAACTTTCGAAAGACCATTACACTAATTTCATCTGGACCACTGGCTTTGTTGATCTTGAGAGATTTCAATATATAATTAGAGATTTTTTCCAGAGAAAAGACAGTGTCTTGGAGAGGCCGTAATCGCTTCTTTGGCCTAGGAAAATATCCCACTCTCTCTTCAACGAGAGATTGAAATCGGAATTGAAAGAAATCTAAAATATCACGACTATGTACAAGAGCTTATCACCATCGATAATCTTACGTACAGTGTGAGCCGAGATTTTTTTCCATTCTTGAGACATCTCTTAATGGGATCCTGCTCACGTAAGACTTTGGCCTCCATTTCTGCTTCAGCAACTTCAGATAATCGAAAGGAGTTTACAGTGTCCGCCATAAATGACGCACAAATAAGGATTTCTTTTCGAGTATATTTTTCTATTTGTCTTTGATGTTCCGCAGATTTATTTTTTCTCTTGCTTTACCCAAGAACTTGTAACCAAGATGGTTTTAGTCATTATATTTAATGCCTGAAAGGCTGACAGAGAGTCTTTATAGCTAATTTCAAGGTTACGCCTTAATTTAACATTAAAATCTTCGTCGTTCAGCAACCAACGTGGAATCTTAAAGTTGTGTCTAAACTCGTCAAAACGAAAAACCAGTTCAAAATTTTTTGATCCGACGAAGGATCGGGACGATAACACGCATTTCTAATCCTAGCTACAATCGAAGGATAAGCTAAAGCCAATCTAGTCGAGATCTCTTTTTTCATTCGACCAGAAAAGTTCCCAGGACTAAATTTATCCATTTCATCAATTAGATCGAAACTAAAAATTACTTTCTTTAGTATTAAGGAATTTGGGTGTAATTGAATGGATTTTTCCAAATCGATATTCAAGTCACCAATTAGAAGAAGGGGGATATTGCTGTCCTGCTGCGAATTTATAATAGCTTGGAAGAACTGTGAAGACTTTTCATTTGGTCCGTAGGCATTGATTATGTAAAATACAACTCCGTTTGAAGAAATACGAATCCTATGCCAATTACTTAACCCAGAATATTGATTTACACAGTAGAGAATTGAAATTTTCTTCGAAATTAAAGTTAAAACGCCTCTCTTCTCTCCAGAGCCGTAAAAAATGATGAAAGCTTTTGGGAAGACATAATGGACAGTTATGTTTACATGTTAAAGACGTGATTGCCTTTATATCCTGAAGGCAAATAATGTCAGGACTATACGAAAGAAGGTGCTTCATCAAAGCATGCCTCTTTTCTCTCCTTCCCGCCCCTGTATTAAGAGACAGTATTTTCTTTATTCCAAGTTTAAAATCATATCAGTGTGAACTTAGTAATCCTGTAGAGATGGAAAGTCGAGGGATATTTTGGGCGTGTGAAAGGGAGAATGTCTGAAGGGCAATTGAGTTCAAGCTTCTGTTATCACTATTCTCTTTCCTCCGAACGGAAGCAAAAACAGAGATTCAATATAAAATAAATACCTTCTGTTCTGGCTGACTTGGCCTGCTTCATAAATGAAATAAATATCCTCAAGAGAGGAGAGAGAATAGTGATAACAAGGAGCTGAACTCATTGCACCCTTCAGACATTCTCCTTTCACACGCCCAAAATATCCTCGACTTTCCATCTCTAGTAATCTGTTATAAGAGTTTGCATCTAAAAAGAGAAATGATAATGAAGGTTTTGAGTGGATCAACTTTTTGAACAAGGAGAGGAAACACCACAGAAAAAAATATAATAATAAAGCACCAACTAGGTCTAGATCCTTTGAAGTTTCAACGGATTCTTATCCTTGTCTGGTGAAATTTCAGAGTCCGGTTTATTACGTTTTCCAACGGATTGTGAACGCGTCCGTCCGTCCAAGATGAGATTTTGATCCAATGCGAAGTAATTGGCATCCTTATGGGTATCGGTATTTGGTGTCGCCTCCACTTTCCTTTGGGAGTTGCTTTGGGCTTCTACACTGGTCTAGTATTTGTATCAGTTTCTGAAAAAACTTCCGTCAAGATGGGAGGATTCATCGGTCCAACGCCCTGAAGACTAAGGACACCTCTTGTTCTGACAATATCACTGGATGAGAATATTCCTCTTCCAATTCTTTAGGTTGACATATGTTTTCATTTTCTCTTTCAATCATAGGCCCAAGAGAATCTCCTCCTCTTGTTCATTCCGGACGGACCGTTGACACTTTTCTTGAGCCGTATTATCCTCCAAATTGTGTATTTGTGGAGGAAAACGTTCTTGAATGGCCATTTAAGAGCTCGTTCATATTCAAAAGTCTTGATGCGTTTTCTGTGCAATACTGTTTCATATGCCCAAATCCAAAGCATCTTTGGCACTGCATTTTTACACAGAGAATTTTAGTTTGATTAAATTGCCCTGAAAAGGAACAATTTGAGGTAGAGAAGCAGGATCCGCCACCATTTCCACAATGTAATCACTGTCGCGCCAAATTTCTTTATAACTATTAAACTTTATACTATACCATAGTTTGAATAATAAAAGTCGTGGTCATTACCATAAATAAATCAATTATAGCAAATGTCGACTAATCGATGATAAATTACAATCGACCGATTAATAATATTATTTTGATACAAATTTTATATTCAATATAATAAATTTCTTTATTGATTTGTTAAATGATTTTCATTAGTAAATACAACTAGATTTTTGAACAACCTCAAAATCTGAGTAGAAATCGTACATATAATGAATGTAAAACGATACATTTTCGTCATGGTAATGCCATTGCTTTATCAACCTTTATGTGCGTATTTTTCTCTCCAATATATTGTTTCACAACGACACCATAAATGGACTTAAGAAGGCATCATGTTACCATAAATACTGATAATGTAACTTAAGCGATATAAGATATTGATATATGGGGATACTATATTAATCTTATACCAGTTGAGTCAAGTTGCCCTTGATAAAAGCAAGCTGCCCAGGCAGTTTTGAACGTTGAACATTTTCTGGCTTTGACGATCGCCAACCTGTCGTCATTGAGAGATTCTATGAAGTGTCCAGTCCCCTTGAAATGATCGCAGTAGTAGAATGCCGCTTCGAGCCAAGTTTCCTGGTCAGGCAAGGCTCTTGGACAGGAGGAACTTACCCGAAGCCGTTCAAAAATAGCCAGGACCCGGATAGGGCAGGGTACCCGGTCGTTTCCTGATCTATATATATATATACAGGGTGATCACTTAAATTGAGACTCACATATTATAAACTACAATCTTGTATTAAATTTTACACAAATAATTTTTAAACAAAAATGATAGCACAATGTGTAATTTACAAAATGTATTTCATTAATTTTCCACAATATCCTTCTTTTGGCCTTCACTACAGCTTTGAACCTCCTCACGGTGGAGGCAACACAGGCAGAATCTCTTCCTCAGACAAAGAGGCCCCATGCCTGAATCAGCTTCTTCTTTAGACTCTCCCCGATGACCAGGACTTGCTACACACCCTTGTCCCAGAATGACTATATTCCAAAGTCCATTGGGTGCATATCTGGGATGATGGAGGCCACAAGTCTTTGGATCAAAAGTCTGCAAACATATCAGTGCAGAGCTTTGAACCAATTTGCTCGTATGGGATGAGCTCCATCTTGTTGGAACAGTAAAAAAGCCGTAGGATACTCTCTTGTACCCATGGGACGACCTCCTCTGAAAGAAGATGCAGGTATACCGCCTGGTCGATCTACACGCCCTCCTCGACGAAGATAATTGGGGCCTTTTCCCGTCCGACGTCACTCCCGCCCAGACCATGACTGAGGGTGGCTTTTGCCTTTGAAGAGAGTCCTTCAGCTGCACGGGGATGTCTTCCTTTTTCTAGATAAAACCCGGTCATTCTGACTGTTGTGGGTGGCCTGGGCCGTTAAAATCTTTGTCTGAGGAAGAGATTCCTGCCTGTGTTGCCTCCACCGTGAGGAAGTTTCAACTGTTGTGAAGTCCAAAGGAGGATATGTGGAAATTTATTCAAATACATTTTGTAATTACACATTGTGCTATCATTTTTGTTTTAAAATATTTGTGTAAAATTTAAAACAAAGATTGTAGTTTGTAATATGTGAGTCTCAATTTAAGTGAATCACCCTGTGTATATATATATATATCCTCAAAATTTGTTCAAAAATGCAGAAAAAGGCACAATATGCGTTATATGCGTTAAAAGGTCGTTTATGCCCAGAAAGTTTATTTACCAGATCCTACAGCCCTGTTTATTAGTCTTTGAATTATTTGCAGTAATTGATGTACGGAAATAGGAACATTAATAACTCTTAATAGATAAAAATTATTAAGAATAGAAAATATGACTATTTATTCCATTATACCTTTTGAGGCACTTTCTACTCATAATAGTTTTAATTAAAATCTTCTGTAATATTTTTTGCAATTAGCCATTTGAATTTTAAATATAATATTTACTTTGGATTTTTAGCTTAATTAATTTTAGAATACTTATTTATTTATGTTCTATGTTTGTGTATTTTTATGTTCTAAATAATAACTTTTTGTTTCATGAATTCATATTTTAACTTGTAAAAACTATAAATTATATATTATTTCATGAACGATAATTATAACACTGCTACAATTGCTATGATTCCACGTTGTTGTTTCCTTAACTCATCCGACAACAACGTTTTCTAGATTAGAATCATTGTTTTGTAAAGCTCGATAATGTCTCCCCATTGATCGTGCATGTAGACCTGCTTATAGCATTATTGCAAGCGATAATTTGAGCTGACACAAGTTCACCTGGTCTCATGTCCAGACTATTGATGGCGGATAGGCTGTTTGATAAGATTAATAATACTGGGAACGAGTATGCAGACGCCTTGGCTAAAGACTGTGCTAGGAAGGGAACACCTGCTTCTTTCCTATATCCATGAGTCAAACAAAAATGCCCTTATACCTTATGCCGGGAGGAGTCCGAAGGAGGTGATAGAGGTCTTCAACTACCCCAAGTCAACCGTCTACGACCAGTGGAAGGCTTGGAACTCTTTCAAAAGAATGATGCTCATCGCAAAAAGCGTTCTCGGTCCCAGGGGGCCACCAGGACCGACAAGTTTGTCGCCGAGGTGAAGAGGAAGGTCAAAGAGGACGGCAACAAGTCCTACGCCAAGTTGGCCGCCGAGATGGGCTGCTCCAAGCAGACCATCGCCAACACCATCAACAAGGACCTGGGCTACAGTTCGTACAAGACTCGGCTCCCGCCCACAAGTCGAGGGAGACCCAGGCGTGCTGTTGGAGACCCTCCCCTACCACTGGAGCCCAGACTTGTGACCCCCCAGCTCCCCTGACTGCAACCCCCTCGACTATTCTTCTGGGGCATGGTCGAGAACAAGACCAACAAGCACGCTCACAACACTCTCGACTCCCTCAGGGCCACCATCGTGGAGGAGTTCGCCAATATGGAGAAGGACGTCGTCAGCAAGACCTGCAGCCACTTCAGGCACAGCCTCGAGATGGTCGTCGCGTGATGGGCTATATTGAAAAATAATCTCTATATATGTGCCTTTCATTTAAAAAAAAATTGTTGAAAATAATATTAGATAAATAAGTTATCACATTTCACATTTGTTTTAATTAGTCGGATTTATACGCATACGCCCTGTATTTTGTTTTGGGCTTGATCTGAGAGTAGGACAGAGAGCCTTGTAGGTGCCCTTCATGTTGGCACATCCTACACAACAAGACACATCTAGGTGAGGGCTGCAGTTAGTATTTTCTACTAGTTTGCAGACACATTGCTTGGTTCCACATAAAAAGTACTTGAAACAGAGCTGTGGAGTCGGACTCGTTAGTTTTTTATATTAAACTGTTCACATATATACAGCACAGTATATAAAAAACGATGCTAATACGTATAAAATACAAAAATAAACATTATAGTTTAAAATTTAGCATCGATCTTGAACAAACAATAAATTTTTATCTATTAACAAGTATTAAAAGAATAAGCTGTAAAAAACAATAAAAATCATGCAAATTTCTTAAAGTTCTTGATTATTTTCCTTAAAATTTGGTAAAGCGATGACTTTGCGTCGGGTAATATTTTATCAATTCAGCCGCGAATGTCCATGATGAACCGTTCAACGATGGGATTTGAGTGAAAAGGCAGCGTATCTACCTGCAGCTCCAAGCAGGATCCCTCTGATCTCTCCGGTCTTATTGGTTCGTATTTTGAAAGTTTTTTTGCTATCAAGGCCTTTGCGTTTAAAAGGGCAAAATCTAGCGCCTTCGTTTTGTCAGAGGTCTTCCTCCCTCTTGAGGAGAGCCCAAACAAATTATGGTTCTCAAGCTGGATGACGACCTGTCGTCTAGGCCACCAACATTGAGGAAGCAAAACATTTTCAGTTGTACAATGGCTGGGCAATCAACGAATGCGTGACTTGTATGATTATATAGCATTCCGCAGTCTTTACAGGGCCTGTAGAATTTTATGAGTCCTGCCGAAATTTGAAATTGTGCAGTGAACTTTCTTCCATCACAAATGTTATTTAGTGAGGATAAAATCCTTTTATTCATATGTGGGTGTAGTGAATATTTTTTGTTAAAAAGCACACACTTCTTCTTTATCACACTCAAAACCCATTGACATTTTTAAATGCCATGGGCATAGAGTGTTTAATCCTCTTGTCTTTCTTTGGAGAGGAAACAAGAACCTTCCATCAACAAAAAGAGACCCAGAGCCTATATCATGCAACGAGAGCACACTTTTGTCCAGTGCCATTTTTTCCATGGCAGCAGGATCTCCAAGGTTTTTGAAGAAGGCTTTTTGTGGCAATTCCGCCGGATGATATCCACCACTGAGTCGTCAAGGAAATTGGAGTACATTTCCATAAGATTCGCTGGGCTACCCCCCAGAATGGGGATATTTGACGTTATGTTATTGGTCAGGTCCGACCCAAATAACAGCTGTGTATACAGAGGACCACTAGAAGCCAGTCTTCTCCACTCCACTGTAGGATGCTTTGTGAGGCTAATGAAGATTTTAATATAAATTTTTGGAATTTTTTTCTCAATAGAGAAATCCCTCCACCAAGAGCTGCTCTCGGACGTTTAATGGCTTCAATATACGATTTATGAAAAAGGCTCCCAAGCCAAGAGTCTTCTTCTCGTATACAAGTTCTGCTAGAAGGGAGATGCTGTGGCTTTATACAGGACTAGGGGAACAATTCTCGAATTGTACAGGTCTATTCTCTTTTGAAGAATCAAACCTCTCCATTCGTTTATGTTTTTATGTACTTGAGCATTTAACTTCGTCCAATTTGAAGAATCTACTCCAGTTCCACACCAAGTCATTCCCAGTATACTTATTTTCCTTTAACCTCCGATTTACCGATCCTAAAGTAGGTGTCGGATCCCACGGCCTAATGGGAGGATAGAGGTCTTACTTTGGTTTATCATTAAACCAGCTCGTTGGCCAACTTTTCAAAGTGGTTAAGGAGAACTTCAATTCTTTTGAGCAATTGGAGCTCTGAATTGGCTTCGATATAGAGAGTGACGTCATCCGCATAGAGGTCCAGGATATGCGTATCTCCTTGAATGGAAATACCAAATCCTTTATATTTTCGCAGAATGGTGGACACCAGGTCTTCTATAGCAGCAATGAATAGCAGTGGGGCCGAGGGGCAGCCCTGTCGGCAGCTTTTCTTCATTCAATTAATGAACTTTGTAGGCCGTTTAAACAAATTGTTGAGCTACCATTTAGAAGGAGAGCTCTATAGGGTTGAAGAAGCGTTTGGGAAGCAGTTTTCGAATCATTTTGAGCACGTGTGGATGTTTTACTGAGTCGAATGCCTTGGAGAAATCAACTGCCACAATGGCTCCAAAAGTTTTCCTGTCGCTTACTGAATCTATTGCAGCCTGGACATTTCGAGACATCCGCTATATTCCTGCTCTTCAGGAATCCTTTTTGAGCGCAGTTAATTTGTTTATTGAGTAGCGGCTCCATTTCTTGTGACAAAACGCCTGATAAAATCCTATAAGCTACATTCAAAACAGTTATGGACGCCAGTGGTTGAATGATGTTCCATCACCTTTCTTAGGTATAAGGACTATTCTACCCTTGGACAAGCTCTTCGGCATTTTACCGGTTTTCTCTATAGAGTTACCAATTTTTTGGAGAAAAGAGGCTACCTCTTTTGAGCAACTTATAAACAGCTCCCCGATGATGCCGTCAGGCCCGGCTGCCTTGTTCTTTTTAATTTCTTTTCTATATAAAATTCAATGGCGGATTTCGTAAAAATAAATTCATTGGGATGATTGATTTTACGTCTCTTGGGAAATGATTCTCTCTGATCATCTACTGTCTTCTGAAAGTTTGTATGGAAATAATTTAAAATGTCCACCGGTTTTGATATTACGGCTCCATTATTAACTATCCTTTTAATGCCGATGGCCGAGGAGAGGTTCTTCTGTGGTAAGACATTGTATCGTAACAATTTGCTTTGTTCTGCTTGAACTTTTCTTGCCATTTCCGATTTCATAACATCGGCAATCCGTAAGGACATTACAGTCTCAGACGTTACCGTCCTGGAAAATGGAGAATTACAATTGAGAATTTGATCTAATTTGTTCCGAGTGTCTTGCTCTCTTTTCTTTTCAGTTCTTAGGTAATTTAATGTGAAAGATTTCACTGTACCTTGAAGAACACAAAGAGTTCCTTCAGCAGATCTTCTGGGTGAAAAACGATCTTTTAGCCTTTTTTCATCTTCCTCAAGAAGTTATCGTCCTGCAGTAATCTACGCGGGACAATAAAATGCGAGAACTGCTTAAATGATTGAATTTCTATTTCGATCATTTTATGATCCGAAAAAGGTTCATTTTTGTACGTGGCATTCTTAAAGTATTTCAAAAGATTGCTTGAAATAAAGGCATGATCAATACGGACTTTTGTGCGCCTCTTCTCCAGGAGAAATTGTCCCCCTCATTAAATTGCTTGATAGCATCAATCATATTTAGTTGGAAAGTCAACGTCGAAGTAGGTCGAGATTCGGATATCGCCCGTGAATGTTCTCCAAATCCACGTTGAGATCTCCGACGAGGAGAAAAGGAACGGGGTCACGTAATTGGCAATTGATGATAGCCTGAAAGAAGGTTGCCGCTCTTACATTTGGACCATATGTTTAGGACTGAGAAGGTCAAATCATTTAGTTGAATATACACTTTGTTCCCCTGGCTTTGTCCCTGT
>CP045896.1:17339099-17383500 GCA_013387185.1 Caligus rogercresseyi
CTTAAACATGTGATTCTGGTAAAAGTGACTACAAACGATGCTTTATGGAGTTGATTGATTTAAAAAACGCTAATTGACATGAAACAAACTAATTTTGTAATTTTTCATGACGAATTATCAATTTTGAACTGAATAAACTCCTAAAATTGCTTAAATGAGTAGTTATCTCTATTTTCTGGCTGTTGCAAGTCTGAAACACGCAACCTCTCACCACAACCACCTCAAAACACACAAATACTTCATTAAAACTGAACAAAACCACAAGTACACACTCCAATTGTGACAAACATCACTTAAACATATGATTCTGTTTAAAAAGTGACTACAAACGATACTTTTGGAGTTGATTGATTTAAAAAACGCTAATTGACATGAATACAACTAATTTTGTAATTTTACATGACGAATTATCAATTTTATCTGAATAAACTCCAAAAATTGCTTAAATGAGTAGTTATCTCTATTTTTCTGGCTGTTGCAAGTCTGAAACACGCAACCTCTCACCACAACCACCACAAACACACAAATACTTCATTAAACTGAACAAAACCACAAGTACACACTCCAAAGTGACAAACAATCACTTAAACATATGATTCTGTGTAAAAGTGCTACAAACGATACTTTATGGAGTTGATTGATTAAAAAACGCTAATTGACATGAATACAACTAATTTTGTAATTTTTCTTGACGAATTATCAATTTTGATCTGAATAAACTCCTAAAATTGCTTAAATGAGTAGTTATCTCTATTTTCTGGCTGTTGCAAGTCTGAAACACGCAACCTCTCACCACAACCACCACAAACACACAAATACTTCATTAAAACTGAACAAAACCACAAGTACACACTCCCAATTGTGACAAACAATCACTTAAACATATGATTCTGTGTAAAAAGTGACTACAAACGATACTTTATGGAGTTGATTGATTTAAAAAACGCTAATTGACATGAAATACAACTATTTTGTAATTTTTCTTGACGAATTATCAATTTTGATCTGAATAAACTCGTAAAATTGCTTAAATGAGTAGTAATCTCTATTTTTCTGGCTGTTGCAAGTCTGAAAAACGCAACCTCTCACCACAACCACCACAAAACACAAATATTCATTAAAACTGAACAAAACCACAAGTACACACTCCAATTGTGACAAACATCACTTAAACATATGATTCTGTGTAAAAAGTGACTACAAACGATGTTTTATGGAGTTGATTGATTTATAAAACGCTAATTGACATGCAATACAACTAATTTGTAATTTTCATGACTTATATCAATTTTAATCTGAATAAACTCGTAAAATTGCTTAAATGAGTAGTTATCTCTATTTTTCTGGCTGTTGCAAGTCTGAAACACGCAACCTCTCACCACAAAACCACCAAACACACACAAATAATTCATTAAAACTGAACAAAACCACAGTACACACTCCAAATTGTGACAAACAATCACTTAAACATATGATTCTGTTTAAAAAGTGACTACAAACGATGTTTATGGAGTTGATTGATTTAAAAAACGCTAATTGAAATGAAATACAACTAATTTTGTAATTTTTTTGACAATTATCAATTTTGATCTGATAAACTCCTAAAATTGCTTAAATGAGTAGTTATCCTATTTTTTCTGGCTGTTGCAAGTCTGAAACACGCAACCTCTCACCACAACCACCACAAAACAACAAATACTTCATTAAACTGAACAAAACACAAGTACACACTCAAATTGTGACAAACAATCACTTAAACATATGATTCTGTGTAAAAAGTGACTACAAACGATACTTTATGGAGTTGATTGATTTAAAAACGCTAATTGAAATGAATACAACTAATTTTGTAATTTTTCTTGACGCATTATCAATTTTGATCTGAATAAACTCCTAAATTGCTTAAATGAGTAGTTATCTCTATTTTTCTGGCTGTTGCAAGTCTGAAACACGCAACCTCTCACCACAACCACCACAAAACACACAATACTTCATTAAACTGAACAAAACCACAAGTACACACTCCAATTGTGACAAACAATCACTTAAACATATGATTCTGTGTAAAAAGTGACTACAAACGATACTTTATGGAGTTGATTGATTTAAAAAACGCTAATTGACATGAAATACAACTAATTTTGTAATTTTTCTTGACGCATTATCAATTTTGATCTGAATAAACTCCTAAAATTGCTTAAATGAGTAGTTATCTCTATTTTTCTGGCTGTTGCAAGTCTGAAACACGCAACCTCTCACCACAACCACCACAAAACACACAATACTTCATTAAAACTGAACAAAACCACAAGTAACACTCCCAATTGTGACAAACAATCACTTAAACATATTCTGTCTGTAAAAAGTGACTACAAACGATACTTTATGGAGTTGATTGATTTAAAAAACGCTAATTGACATGAAATACAACTAATTTTGTAATTTTTCTTGACGCATTATCATTTTGATCTGAATAAACTCCTAAAATTGCTTAAATGAGTAGTTATCTCTATTTTTCTGGCTGTTGCAAGTCTGAAACACGCAACCTCTCACCACAACCACCACAAAACACAAATACTTCATTAAAACTGAACAAAACCACAAGTACACACACTCCAAATTGTGACAAACAATCACTTAAACATATGATTCTGTGTAAAAAGTGACTACAAACGATACTTTATGGAGTTGATTGATTTAAAAACGCTAATTGACATAAAATACAACTAATTTTGTAATTTTTCTTGACGCATTATCAATTTTGATCTGAATAAACTCCTAAAATTGCTTAAATGAGTAGTTATCTCTATTTTTCTGGCTGTTGCAAGTCTGAAACACGCAACCTCTCACCACAACCACCCAAAAAACACAATACTTCATTAAAACTGAACAAAACCACAAGTACACACTCCCAATTGTGACAAACAATCACTTAAACATATGATTCTGTGTAAAAAGTGACTACAAACGATACTTTATGGAGTTGATTGATTTTAAAAACGCTAATTGACATGAATACAACTAATTTTGTAATTTTTCTTGACGCATTATCAATTTTGATCTGAATAAACTCCTAAATTGCTTAAATGAGTAGTTAATCTCTATTTTTCTGGCTGTTGCAAGTCTGAAACACGCAACCTCTCACCACAACCACCACAAAACACACAAATACTTCATTAAAACTGAACAAAACCACAAGTACACACTCCAAATTGTGACAAACAATCACTTAAACATATGATTCTGTGTAAAAGTGACTACAAACGATGTTTATGGAGTTGATTGATTTAAAAAACGCTAATTGACATGAAATACAACTAATTTTGTAATTTTTCTTGACGAATTATCAATTTTGATCTGAATAAACTCCAAAATTGCTTAAATGAGTAGTTATCTCTATTTTTCTGGCTGTTGCAAGTCTGAAACACGCAACCTCTCACCACAACCACCACAAACACACAAATACTTCATTAAAACTGAACAAAACCACAAGTACACACTCCAAATTGTGACAAACAATCACTTAAACATATGATTCTGTGTAAAAAGTGACTACAAACGATACTTTATGGAGTTGATTGATTTAAAAAACGCTAATTGACATGAAATACAACTAATTTTGTAATTTTTCTTGACGAATTATCAATTTTGATCTGAATAAACTCCTAAAATTGCTTAAATGAGTAGTTATCTCTATTTTTCTGGCTGTTGCAAGTCTGAAACACGCAACCTCTCACCACAACCACCTCAAAACACACAAATTTCATTAAAACTGAACAAAACCACAAGTACACACTCCCAATTGTGACAAACAATCACTTAAACATATGATTCTGTGTAAAAAGTGACTACAAACGATACTTTATGGAGTTGATTGATTTAAAAAACGCTAATTGACATGAAATACAACTAATTTTGTAATTTTTCTTGACGAATTATCAATTTTAATCAAATAAACTCGTAAAATTGCTTAAATGAGTAGTAATCTCTATTTTTCTGGCTGTTGCAAGTCTGAAACACGCAACCTCTCACCACAACCACCTCAAAACACACAAATAATTCATTAAACTGAACAAAACCACAAGTACACACTCCAAATTGTGACAAACAATCACTTAAACATATGATTCTGTTAAAAAGTGGCTACAAACGATGCTTTATGGAGTTGATTGATTTATAAAACGCTAATTGACATGCAATACAACTAATTTTGTAATTTTACATGACATTATCAATTTTAATCTGAATAAACTCGTAAAATTGCTTAAATGAGTAGTAATCTCTATTTTTCTGGCTGTTGCAAGTCTGAAACACGCAACCTCTCACCACAACCACCAAAACACACAAATAATTCATTAAAACTGAACAAAACCACAAGTACACACTCCAAATTGTGACAAACAATCACTTAAACATATGATTCTGTGTAAAAAGTGGCTACAAACGATGCTTTATGGAGTTGATTGATTTAAAAAACGCTAATTGACATGCAATACAACTAATTTTGTAATTTTTCTTGACGAATTATCAATTTTGATCCAAATAAACTCGTAAAATTGCTTAAATGAGTAGTATCTCTATTTTTCTGGCTGTTGCAAGTCTGAAACACGCAACCTCTCACCACAACCACCACAAAACACACAAATACTTCATTAAAACTGAACAAACCACAAGTACACACTCCAAATTGTGACAAACAATCACTTAAACATATGATTCTGTGTAAAAAGTGACTACAAACGATACTTTATGGAGTTGATTGATTTAAAAAACGCTAATTGAATGAATACAACTAATTTTGTAATTTTTCTTGACGAATTATCAATTTTGATCCAATAAACTCCTAAAATTGCTTAAATGAGTAGTAATCTCTATTTTTCTGGCTGTTGCAAGTCTGAAAAACGCAACCTCTCACCACCACCACAAAACACACAAATACTTCATTAAAACTGAACAAAACCACAAGTACACACTCCAAATTGTGACAAACAATCACTTAAACATATGATTCTGTTTAAAAAGTGACTACAAACGATGTTTTATGGAGTTGATTGATTAAAAAACGCTAATTACATGCAATACAACTAATTTTGTAATTTTCTTGACTTTATCAATTTTAATCTGAATAAACTCGTTAAATTGCTTAAATGAGTAGTAATCTCTACGTTTCTGGCTGTTGCAAGTCTGAAAAACGCAACCTCTCACCACAACCACCTCAAACACACAAATACTTCATTAAAGCTGAACAAAACCACAAGTACACACTCCAAATTGTGACAAACAATCACTTAAACATATGATTCTGTTTAAAAAGTGGCTACAAACGATGCTTTATGGAGTTGATTGAATTATAAAACGCTAATTAACATGCAATACAACTAATTTTGTAATTTTACATGACTTATTATCAATTTTAATCCAAATAAACTCGTTAAATTGCTTAAATGAGTAGTAATCTCTACGTTTCTGGCTGTTGCAAGTCTGAACACGCAACCTCTCACCACAACCACCTCAAAACACAAATAATTCATTAAACTGAACAAAACCACAAGTACACACTCCAAATTGTGACAAACAATCACTTAAACATATGATTCTGTTTAAAAGTGGCTATAAACGATGCTTTATGGAGTTGATCGAATTATAAACGCTAATTAACATGCAATACAACTAATTTTGTAATTTTACATGACTTATAATCAATTTTAATCCAAATAAACTCGTTAAATTGCTTAAATGAGTAGTAATCTCTACGTTTCTGGCTGTTGCAAGTCTGAAAAACGCAACCTCCTCACCACAACCACCACAAAAACACAAATATTCATTAAAACTGAACAAAACCACAAGTACACACTCCAAATTGTGACAAACAATCACTTAAACATATGATTCTGTTTAAAAAGTGACTACAAACGATGTTTTATGGAGTTGATTGATTTAAAAACGCTAATTGGAATGAAATACAACTAATTTTGTAATTTTTCTTGACGAAGTATCAATTTTGATCTGAATAAAGTCCTAAATTGCTTAAATGAGTAGTAATCTCTACGTTTCTGGCTGTTGCAAGTCTGAAAAACGCAACCTCTCACCAAAACCACAAAACACACAATACTTCATTAAAACTGAAAAAACCACAAGTACACACTCCAAATTGTGACAAACAATCACTTAAACATATGATTCTGTTTAAAAAGTGACTACAAACGATGTTTTATGGAGTTGATTGATTATAAAACGCTAATTAACATGCAATACAACTAATTTTGTAATTTTACATGACTTATAATCAATTTTAATCCATATAAACTCGTTAAATTGCTTAAATGTAGTAATCTCTACGTTTTCTGGCTGTTGCAAGTCTGAAAAACGCAACCTCTCACCACAACCACCTCAAAACAGACAAATAATTCATTGAACTGAACAAAACCACAAGTACACACTCCAAGTTGTGACAAACAATCACTTAAACATGGTGATTCTGTTTAAAAAGTGGCTACAAACGATGCTTTATGGAGTTGATCGAATTATATAACGCTAATTAACATGCAATACAACTAATTTTGTAATTTTACATGACTATAATCAATTTTAATCCAAATAAACTCGTAAATTGCTTAAATGAGTAGTATTCTCTACGTTTCTGGCTGTTGCAAGTCTGAAAAACGCAACCTCTCACCACAACCACCAAAAACACAAATAATTCATTAAAACTGAACAAAACCGCAAGTACACACTCCAAATTGTGACAAACAATCACTTAAACATATGATTCTGTGTAAAAAGTGACTACAAACGATGTTTTATGGAGTTGATTGATTTAAAAAATCGCTAATTAAATATATACAACTAATTTTGTAATTTTACATGACTTATAATCAATTTTAATCCAAATAAACTCGTTAAATTGCTTAAATGAGTAGTAATCTCTACGTTTCTGGCTGTTGCAAGTCTGAAAAACGCAACCTCTCACCACAATCACCTCAAAACAGACAAATAATTCATTGAAGCTGAACAAAACCACAAGTACACACTCCAAGTTGTGACAAACAATCATTTAAACTGGTGATTCTGTTTAAAAAGTGGCTATAAACGATGCTTTGGAGTTGATCGAATTATAAAACGCTAATTAAAGAGCGTCGGGTTCAATTTTAATAACTTAGGAACCATTTTATGGAAGTTGGAACCCTCAGTTCAATCGGACACAACAATAGATATTTTATACAAAAATAAAGACAAAAAACTTTAAAAAAGATTTGGTGATCCTGTAATTTTAGAGCGAACTGCCTTAACAAAAATTTTACTGACCACAATTTGGTCGTGAAGTCAAGTTTAACGTGCAAGGTTCAAATTTTTTCTTTTAAACGTTCACTTAGTTTTATGTGCCCTTCCAAGCCATGGCTTTTAAATTTGAATGTGGAAGAAAGAGTAATGATGAAGCCAGATCTATATCAGAGTCCTACTTAAGTTTGCTGAACCTTCCCTCTTCATGGAATAAAATAATTTTACAATCAACTAATGGGATTGCTGATGGTTCTAAATTTACAGCCCAATTACAAATTCCAGGGATGCTTATTAAATTAAAGAGTCCTTGTATGAATTGTGGATTTTTATTTAATAATACCTTGCATGCGTTTGCCGATTGTCCCATTTTTCAAATAATTAAAAGATTTATAAGACTGTATCAAAACGGCAATTTATCTCCAAATATTTTAAAAGCTCACATTCTCTTTGGAAATAATACAGTTTAAAAAAAATACTCCCTTAGTCACAAATCAATTCAATTTGCATTACAAAATAGAAAATCTTGTTGGCTCTAAAAATTACTACAAATGCCTACGTAGTCGAAGAGGACCTAAGGCCCATCATGTTTGGTGCTTCAGTTCGATACGCTGCTCTCACCCTCAAAATCCCGGATTTAGGAGCGCCAACGTGGAAATGGGCTGGCGATATAATAAATATATGCCTGCAAGATCGAAGCTCCGCATAAACACTATCAAAAGGATTTTAAGAAGAAATCGTGCATTTTTAAACCAATCTAATAAATGATTTTTCCTTTTTTATAAGGTTATTCTTCAGCGCAGTAAATATGAACTAAAATGTTCATTTATGTATTTTCGCAACTGCCCTGAATAGTCTTACTCTGTTTCTGTATATAATTTTAGTGTGTTTTATTTTACACTGTAAAAATTTTCAAAGTTAATCGAATTAAATGTTTTTAACCGGAAAAAAATAACTTCGTAACCACAAATTCGATTCCTCGCCTCAATCCAATCATGTATTTGTTCTTATAAAAGCAATTTTTTTGATTAAAAAAACATAGTCATTAAGGCTAAATTGAAAATGAAAAGACTTGAAGGAACCAGTGATGATAAATGTATCACTAATATTTTGAAAAACTAAATTGTATATCCATTACCTCTGTAACAAATAATATATTTCATGGTCGATATTATTAATAAATTATGCCTGTATATATTTTTCATCTTATTTATTAAATGTTTTCAAATATTTTACACTCTCAAAAGAATCCTATAATTTATGCCATTTATTATGTAAATCTATTTATGTGATGTTAACATGTTATTAAAAAGCGAAAGCAATTATCCTATGTCCCACGATGATCCCCGTTCCTCTTTCTATCTTATGGATACTGAAGGCACAAAAGTTATTTTCAAGTACGTATTCAGTAAGTAAACAATCTTTGTTTAATCTTGAGGGCTCTTGGAATTTGGAAGAAAAACAATGCCCTAAATGCCCAGAAATGTGCTGGAAAAAGACTAAATATGCGAAAAAAGGTTAAATGAGCAAGAAAAAAAAAGACTTAATATATGAAAAAATAATAATATATATTGTAAATAAATAAAAATAATGTCACATAATCATTGTTCCAATGAAGAATGAGTATATCTTTAACATACCTCTCTGTCAGACTGGTTCGCTGGTCAGACAAAAGAGACTTTAGTTTGGGGAAGAGTTCCTTCAAACCTCGCCCGGCCTTCAGACAGTAAGTTGCTCCATCAGTGACGAGCAGGTGTAGACTGTTGTAATCAAAATATTCACCAAACACCTTAAAGAGTGCCCCCGTCTCAGTCTGTTGAATGTTTTGTTATTGGCAGCATGGATGTCAAGCAGGTCCAATAGTAAGGGTCGATCCTTGAAGCGTCCATCGAGGGCACAGAGAGGACTGAAGTCATGGCTCTGCCACATCTGTCAGTTGTCTCATCCACAAGAACTAACAACCTCTTATCCTTCACCTTATTCATTTTGACTTTACTTTCTTTCTCCATTACGTGTGACAGAGACCACCTACTTGGCATTGGCTCGTGGCAGTACCTTTCAATGAAGGCCTGGAATGCACGACATTCAGACTTGGTAATTGGTATGTTGCACTCCACAAGCCTTTTGGCTAGGTCATGGATGAATGGAGTCACTTTCTTTCGTAGGCCATTCGTCAAGAGAGCCTGGAGATGGACTTCTGAACCAATACCTGTGTCCTTCTTGTCCTTTTGCATCTTGAGTTTCTTCTTGTGGGCCTTGGTTTCAGTGTGCTGAGACACTGTGCAGCGGCGGTTGGCAGGACAAAATGTGGAACAGATAATCCAAAAAGGGCTTTTTGTATCAGCATTTTATTTCCAGGCAGTCTTCCCTCCAAATTCCTGCATCAACGCATGTGGATCAACGGACTTGGGCATATCGAATGTGGACGCTGAAAATCTGTTGTAACCTAAAGTATGTTGTTGACCACTGTAGAGATGGGTGAGCTGTATGAAAAAGAGGAACAGATAAATTGGTGATGACCCCCCCCCCCCCCCTCCCCCTGATATTTAATGGATATTATAGAAACAAGCTGACTGTTTACTTTTAAGAAGACCCTATGCCGACTGCCTTTAAACCCCAAGGACAATGATTTAATATAAATACCTTGCAGATAAAATACAAAAAGACGAGATATAAATGGATAGGTGCCATTGTGAGTGATTACAATATACAACTGACTCAGACTATATATATTTATATTTATATCCTCAAAATTTGTTCAAAATATGCAGAAAAAGGCCAAATATGCGTTATATGCGTTTAAAGGTCGTTTATGCCCAGAAAGTGTATTTACCAGATTCCTACAGCCCTGTTAATCTTTGAAAGATTAAATCCCTATATAAGAAAGAAAAATATTGAGTCCATTTACGTCATCACAGAAAACCAAGATACAACACACTACCTACCTAATATTATAATTAATGAGTTATAATTAAGTAATAACGAATTAATTAGCAATGACAGCACTGATATAGTTGTTGAAATTAAATGTTATGGTCTGTTTTTCTCTTTCGTTCTTTCAGCTGTTGATAATCTCTCTCATTGTAGTGTATAAGTACTCTATATTTATATCTCTATGGTTGGAGCACACTATTTTCACAAGCGAATTTCGTGCATAGCAATAATAATTTTAGCAAGAATCCTTCACATTATTATATAAGAAACAACCCGAATGCGTTAAAGCGTTCTTTATTATTCTCACAAAAATACAAGCACTTACATAATCAGCTACGAGTCTTATTGAAAGGAATAAAATGGATCTTTACTTCAGTGTTTGCACGTAGACAAGTACCACAAAGAGAGATATTAAATAAAATGTTTTGTATGAGATCCCAATGGGGTTGAGTATTATCTTCTCATAAGGGAGTTGTATTTATAACAATAATACTTATCGTAACAAGCCTTCAAATTATAATATTAAAAACAGACCGAGATATATTTCCTATTTAACACAATCTAATGAACAGCCATATGTAGACATTTTTTAACATTTATAGGATGCAGTTATCTTTTTCGCTAAAACACATTGATTTTGTACTATTTGTGAAGGCTATCAGGATGTTTAACTCATGTTATTAATTGCAAAGTTCCAAGATAATTTATTTCGATATCCATGAACCCAATTTATTTTCAAGAAGACGAATCAAACTCATTCCTGCATTTTCAAAACTTATTAAGGATATAACAGAAAATATAAATCAATTTAAGTCTTCCCAAATGTGAACATCATTCATAAGAATATTTTTTATATTAAGAATATTAAGTTATTACTAATAACTTATTAGTAAACCCCTCAAAGATATTTTTACTTACATTTGATAGCTAAATTAACAGAAAATTGATTTTTCCACTGATGTCGAGTTGCAGTATTTTTTCTCAAAGCTGTTCTTATACTGATATAAGTAGTCCTTTGACCAAAAATGACCATTTTGAGCCTGCACCTCCAACCTTGAGAGTTGAACACATATTAAAACACACGGCTATCACACTCCCTACATAAAATTTTCAGTTTTTTCATAATAGCCATATAATAGTTTAAAAGGAAGATCGTGTAAAAACTATTTTGGGAATCAAACGGCGCCAATAGGTTATTTTGGTATTGCCTATATTTTTAGCAGCAAAGTAAAGATATTAATATTCCATATCTCTTAAATTTGGGATTTCACTTATTATTCTTTTCATAAGAACCCAAATCAAATGATATACGAAACTGAAACTAATGCTTATAAAATACATACATAATCTATTTATATAGTACTAGCCCATTGCCGCTCCGCAGCTGTGGCTAGGGCCTCCGGGGAGGTGGGTGGCCTACGGCCACAGCGTTTATACATGGTAACATATCTTTCGATAATATGTTGAGGCAAGGATTGAACCTTCCATCCAACAACGAAGTTTTTTAATATGATAGAGAATGATGCGATTAGTTTTCAAAAAAAAGGAGAGCGAAAAAATATATATTATCCAGTATATACTTATTAAGTTCCTCTCCTTATAACTACAAATATATATGTATTTATTTTTCTTTTTCCCCCTTTTCTTACTTTAAAAATAACGTTATCGTCTCTTTAAAAAAGTGGGCACAGATACTTAGCAACATGATACATTATATGAAATATACATTATATACCATTAAAGTACAAAGTTATAAAGTATTTATTTACTATTATGTTTTTTTATGTTGCAACACCATACAAATTATAAACATAACAAATGACTTGAGTATACAAAGTACAATTGTTTGTTTATTGATATAAATGAATGTTATGCATGAGTTTGATTTTTTATTTAATTAATGTCTGTAGCAAGTATCCTAGATATAAGGTCGAGGCATCTCAGTCAACACTGCTAACAAGGCGAGTGACGTCACACCCGGGGCAGAAATCAAAACAAACTCACCGAAGAAACATAATTATCAATTTTTTTGCAATTTAATTTACAATAATGGACCCAAATCTTCAAATAGACAAGGTAATAAATACATTTTTTAATGCAATGGAGTTTTTTTTTTTTTTTTTTTTTTTACAAATCTTTATTTCAATGAAGTTATTGTGTATTAAAATACATAAATAGACATTTTAGTCTAAACTTAAAACTTCAAAAAAAGATTAACAAACATAAAATCAAATTAATAACTTAACATAGAATGCATAACAATAAAAGAAATATCTTAACATAGAATGGAACACAATAAAAGAAATATCTATAAAAAACATTAATAAAATTTCAATAGTTTTTTTATTATTTTCAAAAGACTCTTCGACTTTGATGGGAAATATTTTATTTCTTTCGCGGCGACACTCCAAGAGTCTTCCGCAACTGACGGTATCCGTAGCGAAAGTGCTCCATATCTCGCCGCCGCTGAGAGCATTATGGCTCTGAGTTCCTCGGATCGGATGTATTCGTTGGTGGTCAACCTCTTTGCAATAAGAGCCTTAGCATTTATGATCGTATAAGTAATCGCTTTTGAAGCATCTGATCGATTTTTTTGCTTTTTTGGAAAACCAAACAATAAAATACCTTTCAAAATGTTATTGGGGGAGTTGTTCAACCCCTTAACATTAAGAGCTAGAAAGGTTTTCAAAATTGATATCGCAGGACAATCTGCAAAGGCATGTAACGTGTTGACATATAATTTGCCACAGTCCTTGCAATGATTTTTAAAAATGATGCAATTGGAGGAAATCTGTAACTGGGCCGTAAATTTTTTCCCATCGTGAATCCCTGACGTGGAACACCGAATTATTTTCCTCCAATCATCGGGAAGTTCCAGCAATTCCATGTAGAAGTTTAGTATGTTGTTGACATCTTCTTTGAGATTAGGAGGCATCATCTTGAGATGCCAGGGACATGGCATCCTATGCATTTTAGCAGCTCTTTGAAGAGGGTACTTGAATCTTCCATCTTTACTAAATTCGAAGTTTGTTGTGGAATTCAAATCAAAAGAGCCATGATCCAATGCTAACTCCTCGAGTAAAGGTGGGGTGCCCAAATTTCTGAAGAAGAATGGCTTGCATGCGTTTTGATGAATCACATCCACTATACTTTCCCCACTATACACTGGACTAAACTTCCATATTATACGTTGGGCCGCTGCCCATATTTTTGATAAAACTTCTGTTGTCTTATTCGTTAAAATAGTTCCAAATAAAAGCCTTAAATAAAGATTATTTTTTGTGATAGGTCTTCTCCATTCCGCTTCTGGATTTTTGGTTAAATCGATAAAAACTTTCAAATAAATTTTTGGAATAATAATGGATAAAAGAGTTAATCCTCCACCTATCATAGACTTTGGTCTCTTTAATGCAGGGAGATATCTCTTATGAAAAAGAGTTGAGAGCCATACTTGTTCCTCCTCAATTACCTTTTCTGCTATCAATGGAGAAGCTGTTGCTTTATACAACACACCAGGGACAACCTGAGTATTGTATAAATCAATCCTCTTTTGTAAATTAAAATTCTTCCATGCAGTAATTCGATTTGGAATTGAAGAAAACATCACTCTCCAGTTATCAGCATGGATCCCCTCCGGTCCCCAGTCAACTCCTAAAATAGAGACTTTTCTTCTTACCGGGCAACCCCATATATTTTGCCCTTCTTTTGCGTCCCATGCGCCAATAGGAAGAACAAAAGTCTTTGATCTATTTAACTCCAATCCTGACTTCTTTTGGAATTTCTCAAAAAAGCTCAAGAGTATTTCAACTCTTTTGATTAGTTGAGTCTCCGTATTGGCTTCAACCGAGAGAGTTATGTCGTCAGCATATAAATCGATGAGATGTGTGTAGTCTGCCAACTTAACTCCAAAACCAGTATATTTATTTTTTAGAAGAAGAACTAACTCTTCCATTGCTAAAACAAATAGAAGAGGGGCAGATGGACATCCCTGCCTGCAGCTTTTCTTCAGTTCAATTGATTTTCCCTGTAGACCTCCAATAGATATCACAGATGACCCATTAAGTAGGAGTGCTCGGACTGGATTGAAGAATTGTTTGGGCAAAAAACGTTTTACACCTCGAAGAATGTGGAGATGAGAAATCGAGTCAAAGGCTTTTTTGAAGTCGATACCTATGATTGCTCCGAATTTATTCCGCCGGTCGACAGACTCGATAACTGCCTGTACATTTCGCGAAACATCCGAATTTTTCGGAATTTTAAAAAACCCTTTTGAGAGACATTAATCCTTTTATTCATCTCCGGCTCCATCTCTTGCGCCAAAATACCAGAAAGAATCCTGTAAGAGTTGTTAAGCACAGTAATCGGTCTCCAATGATTGAAGTCTGTGCCATTTCCTTTTTTTGGAATCAGGACAATTCTCCCTCTTGTGAGGGATTTGGGAAGCCTGCCTTTCAATTCCATGGACTCTCCTATCTGAAGGAGGAAGGGAGCTATTTCTTCTGGAAGGCGTTTAAATACTTTTCCATCAATTCCATCGATCCCAGAGGCTTTTTTGTCTTTAAACTTTTTCTTAATGTAGGTTGTGATCCGTTCTAGTGTAAAGATCTTACATCTAGAACAACCTTTTTTCCTGGGAAAGTTCAGTCGTTCTGATTGTACTAGTTCCTGGAAGCGGGTATGGAAATAGTCCAGTATTTCATTAAGATTGGTTATTTTTTTACCTCTATGCAAAATACACTGAATAGTCTTTGCAGAGTATTTATCTTTGATAAGTAAAGTTTTTAGTCTTACATTGCTCTGATTTTCCTTTTGAACTTTTTGTGACATTTCAGACTCTGCCACTTCGGCAAGCCTATACGCTTTATCTAATTCTGAAGAGAATGCTCTCGCAAATAGAGAATGTTCAGTCATTAGTTTTTCTATCTTGAGCTGATCGTCTTTCGCACTTTTCATTTGATTATGAATAAACTGCGCAGTTGTAATGCGAACCACTCTTGTAAAGGTCCGAGCCGCCTGTTGTGCAAATGCTAAGCCGTGGAAACTTTCTAGTAAATTTCTTTTTAATTTTGAGATGTATTTATCATTCTTTAGCACCCATTGTGGAATTTTGAAACACTTTGATTTAGGAGAGAAATGCATCTCTATATTTATAATATAATGGTCAGAGAACGTTTCTGGCCTGTAAAAAGCCTTTTTCACATGACTCATCAAAGATGGAGAGATAAGTGCTAGGTCGATTCTAGAAGACTGGTTCCCCTTTCTCCATGACACTAGTTGATTTGGACTGAACTTTTTGATACAATCAACCAAACTCCATCCAGATATTATTGCATTCAAAAAGGTCCAGTTAGGATACTTCGGCAATTGATCTAAATCGACATTAAGATCGCCTATTAGAATGGAAGGAAGATAACTAAACGTATTGGAGTCGTACAGAGCTTTGAAGTATTCGGGAGACCGTGCATTAGGGCCATAAGCGTTTATCAGACAAAAGCTAATTCCATTTGAGGATAAATAAATTTTATGCCAATCGCTTTCGTGTGAATATTCATCTACACATTCGGCCACGTTTATCTTTTTAGAAACGAATGTAAGAACGCCTCTTCTAGACCGAGATCCTGTGAAAAAGGTGTGGAAAAGTCCCGGTTGGCACATTTTACAATCCAAACTACAAGACGAAGAAACTACCGATCTTATGTCTTGGAGACATACAATATCGGGATTAGATAAAAATAAGGATTTCATTAAGGCATGCCGTCGTAGTCTTTCCATACCTCCCCTTGTGTTAATTGAAAGGATTCTCTTCAACCCCATATTTGTTTTCATTTCACTTGAGATGTCATGTTCAAAATATTCCGTAATTTTTGTCTGAGATGATCCACGAGAGTTCATGAGAATGATAGTTTAACGTAAAATATGTCACTTTTTTTGAATTTTTTGCGGATTTATTTCGTTTGTGGGAGATTTGCCCCTGACTTCTCTACCTCTTTTTGATGATTGAGATCGAGTCCTCTCTTTTATAATATCCTCAGGATTTAAATGAGAGGATTGATGTTTTTTGGGTTTCTCCCGACCCCTGGAGTCAAGAGCCACGTCATTTGAATTCAGATGCTCCATAAGAGGCACCACTGATAAAGGAATGTTATTATCTTGGACGATTTCATAACTTTGAGATGTGGCAACATCCCTATTCTTTTCAGCTTCGACTTGGATAACATTGTCATCGTTAACATTATTTGAACCCGTTTCATTGACTTCAACATCTTCAGTACTACTTTCTGGAGCAGGCCTTTCCATCAAGTCCTTTATCGGAGATTCCGAACTTGAAATAGGTTGGGTAGGAGAATGTAATTCCACAATTTCTTGTGTTCTCACGTTCACCGCAGGTGCAGACGCATTTGATGCTTCAATTTCATTTTTTTCTCTTTGCAATCTCTCATCCATCCCTTTTTTTAAAGCTCTGTCATATTCGAAAATTTTGACCCGTTTTTGGGTACAATGGTGCTTCATATGCCCAAAGTTAAAACACCTCTGGCATTGTAGCATAACACCGGAGAATTTGAGTTTTATCAAAAAACCCTGAAAGGGGACTATTTGAGGGATACATGTCGGATCTGCAACAATTTCGACAATGTAATCACCGTCTCTCCAAATATCACGGTAATTGCCATATTTTTCCTCTGCTTTTCTATCTGCAGGGTTTTTCTTCGGGTAGTGGTTTATTATTTCACCAAATTGGCCCAGCCAATTCACCAGACGAGATTCGTCAACTCTTTTGAAGGTGTTAACCAACGTGATTTTTAACTTTTTCTTTCTATCTATTGATATCTTGTCAAGACCTTTTAATCTGCAGGTCATGTCTTCAAGAATACCATCTTTGTTCAAAGCTTTTATGCGAGGTTGCTTTTTCAAATCTTCTAGTCTCGCTCTGATGTCAATGGGAAACTTTGTATAAATACAAGCAGTTCCCAAGCCGTACCTAGGATTGGCCCCGGCGATCTCAAACTCCTTAAATCCAAAAAGGATAGCCAGGTCATAAATCTCCAGATGCTTAACATTGTCATTTTTAAAAGGGTTTCCATCGGCGTCATCTAATATGACCACGAATGTCTCCCACATAAAGTTTTTGTTTATGTTGAGAGAAAAATCCCCCTTTTCTTCATGACTTTTATTCTTTTTAAAATGTCCGCGTAGCGACTTCTTTTATTACTTAAACTTCCCTCATCTGGGGGCTTATCCGGAGGGACATTATTAGCGTCCATGTCTTCACTAAGTCTTAAACCTGCTTCAAGAGTGAAGGATCAAGGGTAAAGAAGAGAAGAACAACAGAAGCTCAGCGTGCGTGCAGAAGAGAAAGATGCAGCAATAATAAAAAGGGAGAATAAAAGAAGAAAAATAAAGAAAAATTACTTTTTTTTATACCCCAAAAAGCGGATGAAAACTCAAAATTATCAATGAAAATTAGAGTTAGAGACTATTTAACGATTCTCACCGATAGCCACGAGCCCAAGGAATCCGTAGAACTCCAAATTAATCCACAAAACGGCGAAGTAATTGCGAAAAACTGAAGTTATCGTGTAACAAAATATACGTGTAAACAACACAATACATAATTAACATCCAATGGAGTTTATTCATCATACAATAATTTATGTTAAAGGTCGTCCTGAAGAAGAATTGTAAAAAAGCTTGTGCTATATATGGATGTAAAAACCCCAAGGGCATCACTTACCACGATTTCCCAAAGAACTTGGCTCGACAGAGGATTTGGAAGAATCTGTGTAAGAGAAAGGACTCATTTAACCCATTACTTCCATGACCCCTTTAAAATTATTTTTTTTCGCTGAAAATTTGATATGTTATTCCTTTTAGTATAAATATGGATAATATTGATTTTTTTTCTCTACCGCCCCTCAGACCTTAGCAATGGCCGCGTACTTTAAAGTACGTGATGGAAGAACTAAGAAAAATGTTTTCTTTCTTTTTTTACTTTTATTGAGAAACTAAGCATATCAAAATAAATATTTTCATTTATATACAATTCTTACAAATTATTTGTTTATAACTTACGCAAATACCTATGGACAATATTTTATTTTCATTTACTTTTTTGTGTGGTAGTCCGTCAAGCATTGTGGGGAAGACCTTTATCTTTAGCAGCGAAAAAAGGATCTCTTTTGCTTGCTTTCCTTTCCTTACATTTTTTAGCTTTCCAACTCGTCTATAGAGGCGCCAGGCCTGCACCATTTGGACATTCAGAAACCAGTTGTATAATGCCCAATGCCATTTTTTAGTCCGCAAGTAATTCTATAATTTGAGACTGAGTTATCCAGCTAGCCAACTCCACCATATTTTGACTTTAAACGATAGATGAATTAGGGCATGCTGTGGGTATCTTCTTCCGTTGCTCTCAGGCCCGGCGGGATAGGCGGGCCTTTTATGAATGTGCCAACTGTGCCCCCCCATAACAACTGTAGCCCCCCCCCCAAAAAAAAAAGCCATGGCCTGCAGCCGGGTCTGGTTGTTCTCGATTGTATTTGTTCACATATCCAATTAGTTCTTAATCCAAAAAGTTTGACCCTATGAAAACTGACCCTGAGTCTTTCCACGCTGTAACGCACAAATAGTTGTCAATATAAACATATTTCATAAAACCTTTGTTCGCCTTGTTCATTGATTTTTGTGTTGGTAGATTCAGATTTTTTTGCCTCATTGTTCCAACTATTCCAAGGCCTTTATATCCCAAATAATCCATAAGGTAAGAAGTAAATATATTATCACAAACAATCTTATGGCCTTGTTTTAGATCAAGTTGCTCTACCATTTCAACGACCACATCTGGACCCTGTCCAAGTCCTCTTGGTGTAATCTTTGTATTTCCCCTATAGGGAAGACAATAGAGGAGCTCTCCAAATGGAGTACATGCACACCAGATCTTGAAACCGAAGCGTACTGTTTTTTCACGCAAAAATTGTTTGAGGGGATGAGGTTCAAAAAATTTCACCATTGACTCATCGATCGAAATATGCTCAGTTCTTTGAACATACATTTTTGCAGTTTGATTAATGCCGTCCATCAAAGGTTGTATTTTCCAAAATGGATTCTTAGGATTTGGAATACTTTCGAAGTGTATCGTATTAGTTTTTCATGGTTCGATCTGGAGATACATTTTTTCCAAAGTTGTTGCATGTATCTACCCTCATACATTATTTTGGAAGATGTTGTCATATAGCCACTCAAAAAGGCTCAAGCATGACTTGCCCTAATCATATTGATGTCTATAGAGAGAGTAAAATCGATGTCATTGTTTTTCATTGCCACTTTTTTGTTTCATCTAATATCTTATCACATATTTCGTCCGTAATGAAAAGCTTAAGATAATCAAAAGGATTCTTTAGCTCATCTAAGTCTACGGGAATATTTTCAAGATTTGAATGAAGGTTTGAATCGAATTTAATCTTCGAACCAATCTGATTTTTTTTTGTGGATTTTATCCTATCTGAGTTTTTAACACAAAGTAATTGGTCCTTCAAAGATTTTGAGGATTTTTTATGTCTTTCTTTCTTCTTTTTATAGTTCCAGTAGAATTAAATGGTTCGTCATCATCATCAGATTCTTCGTCTTCATCATCTTCATTAACTTTGCAGTTCTGCTGTCTGACAAAGAATTTTCTTAGGAACCGAATTTACATCGACGACTGGTGGAGTCCGATGTAAATTCGGTTCCTATTTTCTTCCACTTCATCGTCCTCATCACTTAAATCGTTTGTCTCAAGAGGAAGGAAAATCACAATATCCGTTGGATTGTTTGGAGGGTAGTCTTCAAGTAGATCCAAAATTTCAATTGTGCTAAGTCCAGAAGTTCTGAATGTCCCAAAAAAAAAATAACGATATAATATGTATAATAAACAAACACAAATTTTCAGGTCATCTTCCATCGCGTACTTTAAAGTACGTTCAAAATCTACAATAAATTTTGAACACAAAAACTACAATTACGACATTTTTTTTTCATTGAGAAAAAAGTTTGGAACTATATCTTAAGTAATTAAAGAAAAAATATTAAAAATGTGACAATACTTACGTTTTTTTATGGCTGAACTTAATGGGAGCACAGATTTTTTCATTTTGAAATATTGACTTTATTCTTTGACTATTTATAACAAACTGAATCCATTTTCGGTACAATGAAATAAATAATGAATGTTATTAACACGTATATCTATCTATTTTATTTATAAAATAAGCTTCTAAGATAAAGTATTTGAACAGCATAATACAACAAAATCAGGTTATAACGCGTACTTTAAAGTACGCAATGGAAGTAATGGGTTAAGCCAGAAAATGCACAAGTGTGCAGTATGCCTTTCGCTCATGATAGCTATCAAAGGGATCAAGAACATGAGCTTCTCGGTTTGATCCCACGAAAAAGACTAAAAGTAGATGCAGTACCAAGTCTGCTACTTCCAACTTCTATTTCATCGTATCTTCAACCCAATTCGGTGGACCAAAGCAATGAAAAGACTCCCAAAATTCTTAATCAGTCAACTACCTCTCAATTCCCGGGATCTGAACTTCAAGTTCGACTTGATTCGCCTCGCTCGAGGAGATTAAGGATACTCGAAATATGGAAAAACGCGGAAATTTTGGTAAACAATCCTTCAGTAGAAATAGAACATGAACTTGATGACTATAGGATGGTGGATGAAGCCGAAAAAGATTCCGTAACAAAGATAGTCACAAGGGACATATTTAGTGCAACAGGTGTCGAAGAAGACTTCACAGAATTTGAATTTTCGATTGATATTTCTGACCAGCTTCCTGTTGATCATATAACTTTACAAAACCAACTAAATCAGTTTCAAAAATGGGATCTTGACTTCCAAGGGCTCAGTTATGTGTCTGGATATATTGCCTATAAAATGCAACACTCATTTCCAAATCTCGGTAAAAAGATTAATGACATTATACTAAGTAATGATTGTACACCTTGGTTGTACCATTTATCAAGAGGAGGATTGATGGTGCCTTCAGATTCTTTCTTATATGATTGTAAATTATTTGATGAAAAGTTTAAAGAATTCCATTCGCCATCTCTGGATCGTAGTCCTCAAGTCATAAATAGATCTTTTCAAGTCCTGGTGGAATCATTTGGGAGTATATATGACAAATCTGTTCTTTCTCTTTTTTCCAAAACACGAATTATGATAAGACTACGATATCTTAATGCCCAATTAAATTTAAAAACTGGAGGGAACGAATTAATAAGGGGGAAAAAGCAACTCGGCCAATTTCATTTATAAGTATTACTTGTTGTGAAATATCGTGTACAATACAGTTTGAAATATATAAGTCATGTAGTAGTATGGGAATGGTTTCAATCAGTTTTGACTAATTTATTGAAATATTAACAGTATTTGTCATTTTTAATGGATCCTTCAAGCGTGATGCTTGAAAAAAGTCTGGAAAACTCGGGAGGAATGTAGTGAGTGATTTTTATATGTATCAAGAGTCTGCATAACATACAATTGGTGTAGTAGGTAGCTTGTGGTTCTAATGGAAGATTTGAATTAGTAAATTAAGACCAAATGCACAAAAATTGGAGAAATTTGAGCAATTCTTCTATATTATAATTACATATAAAAAATATGCCCCGGGTGTGACGTCACAGTTTTTTATTTAGTTTTGTTTAAATCAAAATGCTACGACCTTATATATCAAGGTCTGTATAATAAGGTATGGGCAATACAAAAACAAACATATAGCAGTGTGACTACTCAATGACGTCACTGAAGAACGATTCTATCTATCTATCTATCTCTCTATCAATCTATAAATATATATATTGGTTTTAGGAATATTTATATATAAAACTTATGCCCACAGAAAATCTGATACATAATTTTTTTGTTGGGAAGTATTGATAGTAGGAATTTTTCCTTAACGACATTTTTGTATAAAATGCATTTTTAAAGGAAACTACTGACTTTTGGGCCCAGGTTATCAGTCAAAATAGCTTTATTGAGCATTAATGAGCACATTTGGTTAGTTTTATTTCATAAACTGAGCCCATTTTGAGTACTTTTTCCTTCATATATAAAGGAGTATATTCGTTTATAATAGACCCATAAAGGTACCTAAGAACAATAAGCTACGGTAAGGTAAGGTAGGTTTTGTGACCCAGACCTCTTCCGCATTAACATAACAAAGCTCCGCCTATTATTATTTATTATGTTATTTTTATTTTTCACAAAGCCTACCTTACCTTACCGTAGCTTATTGTTCATAGGTACCTTTATGGGTCCATTATATACGAATATACTCCTTTATATATGAACGAAAAAATACTCAAAATGGGTTCAGTTTATAAAATAAAAGTAACCAAATGTGCTCATTAATTCTCAATAAAGCTATTTTGACTGATAAGCTGGGCCCAAAAGTCAGTAGTTTCCTTTAAAAATGCATTTTATACAAAAGTGTCGTTAAGGAAAAATTCCGACTATCAATAATTCCCAACAAAAAAATGCTTTATCAGATTTTTTGTGCATAAGTTTTATATATAAATATTCCTAAAACCAATATATATATTTATAGATTGATAGATATATAGATAGATATAATCGCTCTCCAGTGACGTCATAGAGTAGTTATACTGCTAGGATTACATGTTTGTTTTGTATTGCCCAGACCTTATTATCAAACATGGACAAAAACATTGGTATAACCCTAACAGTGTAATTTATTATCCTTTCCGGCCAAAACAAAATGAAAATAGTACTAGAAAAAAGGCTTAATTCAATTGGAAACACCAAACCTCCATCTATTTTTTGCTTCAATGGGTTTCAAATGATGCTGTTGAACGAGTTGTAAATAATTGTTGCTTTTGGCCGTTCTTTTCTTCATGTACACCAACTGATTATATTATTTAGCTATTATTTTTTATGAAGTATGTAGTATTAAATGCAAACAAAAAAGGACAAACGAAACAGTTTCTACCCATGATCTTCTTGTCACTGATTTGTTTTCATTTGAGGAAGAAAAAAAAAGTTATATCAACAAAATAAAAATCTGGACGGAAAAAAGGAGATGTGTTTAATTTTTATATATAAATCTAACACGTGCAGTTTGGGATCCACAGAGACGTTTCAGAGATTTTTCATTTCTCTTCTATTTCGTCCCATATAGATGTAAGTACTCGCTAACTAATTCTCATTCTCGATTAATTCAATGTCCGAGGCCCAGGGCGCACAAAGAATGAGTGAAGGCAAAGAACATGAGATCTGCTAGGAGGGAGGTATCTATGCGCAACTTTGGTAGATTTTCTAAGACACATGGGTCTCGAGCTGAACAAGAGATTATCTTGAGGCTCCTCAAGTCCAGCTCAAGCATTGTTTCGAAGAAGCGAGGGAGGAAGATTCCAGCAGGTCTCAGCACAACCCAAAAGTGACCAAAAGAGGGACCCCAGGCTCTTGGCTGCCCTCAAGAAATCTGTCATCAATTTAGGATTGCTCCTTGTGGTCTCATGTAGCGTGTTGTAGCAATAGAGTCCAAGTCATTCCTCCTCAGGCAGGGACAGAGTCAAGTCCTTCCTCCTGGAGGGGCACTGGCCTCCGCAAATGATTGAATGTTCCATGTAAAGGCATTCCTGGAGACTGGAGGAGGGAATGATACCTTAAGTGTAATGGGCCGATTTGGTTGAGCAAATATGTCTGCAGAACCTTTCCTTATTTAATGTAGTGACCCTTAACTAATATTAAATTGACCTGCATGGAATTGCACTTAATGTAGTTTTGATTATTGGCTGGTTTATTTTTTTATCTTGTTTGAATGAAAAATAATCTTTTAATTGATGATTCTCCATTTATAGAACTTAAAACAAAAGACTATATAATTTTATATCATCATACTGTTTCATAGCTTCAAATTAATTTGTTATCAAAAAACATCTATATCACTAACATTTTATTACTTTCAGATATTCGAGATGCCCAAAGTTATAGATCCGATCCGTCTCATCCACGAGCTCGGCGGGAACAGAGTGTGGATTTACGACTCACAAAAAGAATCTCTATGCTGTAGGCTGTGTTCAAAATCCTTCAAAATTGAAATTAGGAGCAACCTCTTCCGTCATGTCCGATCCAATAAACACCAGAAACATCTTGATCTCTTCAACAAAACACAGACTATTGAGTTGGAGGAACAACTTCATTGGTTACACGCCCTACTTTTACCATGGATCTGACAAGAATGATGATCGCCTGCAACATCCCTTTGGCCAAGGTGGAACAACCTGAGTTCATCAACTTCTTCGAGAAGCATTGCGGCAAGAGACTTCCAAGCCGGACAACGCTAACAAAGTGAATGGAGGAGGAATGTGAAACAATTTGCTCCAAGATTAAAGAACAATTGAAGGAGAAGGATATTTTTGTACAGGCTGACGAGACGACTGATTCGCAAGGACGGGCCATGACCGCAATCATGGCTGGAACTTTGAATGGAGTCGCCCTGGAACGTCCGTTCTTGATTGGTCTGAGCGATGTTACTACCATCAATAATCATAGTCTCCAGTTAGCGGTTATCAGGGCTTTACGCAAAGTCCTTGGAAGTGAATTGGCTAATAAGAAGCTACGTCTTTTTCTCACTGATGGAGCCAGTTATTGTCTCAAGGCTGGTCGTGGACTGAGGCAGCAGTTTCCTAATTTAATACCGTTACCTGTATATCTCACACTCTCAATCGTGTTGCTGACCTCACTAGGACGTAATTTCCGAAAGTAAACCATCTCATCTCGGAAGTCAACAATTTTTGTGAAGTCATCAATTAGAAAGCTCCACTTCGCAGCTTCCTTCAAAATTCCGCTGCCGCCCGAACCGGTGATTAGTCGTAAAGGAACTTGGTTGGAAGCTGCCTTCTTTTATGAGAGGAATTTTCTGAATGTCAAGAAATTCGTGGAGGAATTGAAGAACGGCAGTGCTGCAATAATTGAAGCCAAAGAAATCTTTGAAGATGAATATCCTTACTCAGCTTGAAGTCATCAAAGGCAACTTCCCAATACTTGTGAAGGCAATTAAGGCTTTGTAAGAGAGGCTTCCTCTGGTCGAGAGCTTCAAATTAATAGAAGAGGTCCAGACCACTCTCACACTGCAGCCTTTTGCCAACAAGTTGAAAGAGTTGCTGGATAAGAATCCTGGATATAGGACAATTATGGAAACAGCAAGTTCCTTGCATAGTGCTAAAGGAAATGAAGAATATCATGCCAATACCTTCTTGATGACCAATGCTCCGATGGTGACATGCGACGTGGAAAGACTTCTCTGTCCTAAAGGATGTTAACTCTCCAAAGAGAGGAAGATTAACGGAGGCTCATCTTGAATATATTTTATTAATTCGTTGGAATGGCAAACTCATTTAATAATATCGATCCATGACCATCAAAGGGTTTTTCGGATCAGACGTTTGAATAAATGATGATAGAAAAATTGTTCCCTCCCTCATTTTGCGACCTTATGTTCTGATATGTAACAAAACGTTTTAGTTAATAATGATTTTAGAAAAACTTAGGAATATAATATTTTCAAAAATCTTGGTGCTATTTTTTGCGACAGTAAGTGAACGCAAAGTTAATTTTTCAAGTGACTACTACATGACTCTCGAAAAAGAAAATTTATTCTATATATATATATATATATAATTCATTTTAAATATATGCACAAATATATATATATACTTAATAGCCATTAAATATAATCGACAATTTAAAAAAGTAACATTCAAATAGTTTTGAGCTATAATTTCATTTAAGGATTTCTATGATTAACTCTTAAGGATCAAAATGGAAACAACTCTGCGTTCAGAAATAGTAAGCGGCATATAAAAAATGTTAATAAATGTTCACATCCCAAACTATCACTTCTAATCAATTTACACAAATAGTTTTACCTTTTCATTTTTAAGAAATTATTTAATCATGGCAATACAAGGCATATTTTTCGGTAATTTATTTAAAAAAATGCTAATAAATTTTCTAGAATAATCCAGAATTAAACCATTTTATTTATAATATGTACTGTTATTTGAAAGTAGTTGGTGCGTAGAACTTAGTTGTCACTTACTGTCATAAAAAATGACAACACAATGTTTTTATAATAAATGTCTTCCTAAAAAAATATTTGATCGCAAAATTGAGGGGGTCAACAAAGAATCAATTTATCCATTCTTATATTCCTTTTAAATTTTTTTTGTCTTATCTTTATATAATTGATATAAAGTATTCTCATTAATCAGTAAATCAAAATGTGTTATTTTGTATAGTATATGTAAATAATGAAACAAACATACTATGCGAGTACTTACTGGATTCTTTCTTGTAGTAGGTGTTTAAACTCAAAAAAGGAAAGCCAAATTCATTCCTTCAACTTCTTAATGTCTCATCTAATATCCAATACCTCGATTCATCTACGGATCCGTATATTCTAAATGAACATTGAACATCCCTTAATATATCCTTGGTATGATGTAATTTTTGTTAATCAAGAAGGAGAACTGATAATTTATCTAGGCAACATTTAATTGAATTATCTGATTATTATTTTCATTGATTTGCGAAAAAAATATTACTCAAGTAATAAACTAATATAAATTGAAAACAATACATCTAAAAGGCATGTACGGTTATAAATTCAACCAATATTCATGTTTGTCAAATTTTTCTTTGAAAGGAATACTTATTTAGTTTTATTTATAATCGTTTACATAAAATATAAGATATTAAAAATACATATATTTATGAAGAAATTTTTATTTAAGTATTTTATTAAATAAACAGTAATTTAAATGACCCTTTACACTGTATTCAAATTTGTAGCTGCACTTCTTCATCCCATGAGGATCCAAAACAGACAGGCTCATAATGAAAATGTTTGTAAAGGTAGATTGTGTCGATTAGAAAGGGACCGGAATGCGTGTCAATAAGGAGTATTGAGTTTCTTGAAATATACAACCTTCACTTGATTTTACTATTTATTTGCAAAAAAATATATTAAATCATAACACAATAAAAACCAATGGATACAACTCTGAGAACAATTAATCTAAAATTCATATATGGGTATAAACTGAATATGTTGCATCAGTCTACATATAAGCCATTCATGTCAGAAGATATATATATATATGATATTAAATGGTAATTTTTTTAAATTATATGGTGCTATAAATAACTCTTCATATTGTAATAAACATCGTGATTCCATTACTTCTTCAGGGTTCCATTATACTTTTGCCTCTCTTTTTTTCCTCGGCAGTAGCTTTGTCCTCCTAGTAATTTATATTGAATTTGGATAAATCCCATCAGGTTCCGAAACAGAAAGTCTCATCATAAAGGCGTATGTAAAGGAGTCGAGAGGTTAAGACCCCCAGAAGTTGGGGGAAGACTGCCCTATTGTCTAGTTTTCTTCATACAACTCGAGGTCGATAATGAATTTAATTATACGTTTGTTAGATGTAGCCATGAAATTTTCAAAAAAAACCTATTCATTCTTTCTTTATACATAATAGAGACGGACAGTTGTTAAAAGCTCCCGGCTAGACTACTTTTTATATCGAGTGAACTTTACTCCAGCATTTCCAACTACCAATCACTGCCTGCTTATTTATCTGATCATAATGCCATTATGCTTGAACTAAGACAACAAGGAAAGCAATGCAGAAATCAATGGAAACTGAATACTAGGCTTTTACAAGATACTACGACTCATTCAAAGATTAAGGAAATAATCCAAGAGATCCTTTTTAAATTAAGATTCAATATTATTAAAACACCCTCTAATGCTTTGAAATTAATTTTAGACTGCTCTAGGAGAGAGTATATAAAATTAGGTGTTAAATTAAATTCAACAATCAAGCAACAGTCAAATGCTTTGAATAATGTAGAGAGGAAAGCAAATGAATATCTAGCAACGGATGAGAGAATAAAAATAATTTAAGTGCCCAAGGACACTTAATACGAAGTGGGTTGACGACACTTCCAAGTGACCAAATGATTTTAAAACGTGTGAAAAAACATGAAGAAAGTGCTATGTCAAAGAAGAATATAAGAGCAATATATGACACAAATGGCACATTAATAGAAAACCCTAAAGCGGTGATGGAAACCATTAAAAGTTTCTACAGTGATTTGTATAATGGTAGTGATGATTTCAATGAAATAACCAAGACTAGGAGAACTTTTGGACCCAGGGTCCCTACTTTTCCTTATGAAGCTGGTAACCTTTGCAATCTGGAGAAGGCAAAACCATTCTTTAAACTATTAGAGCTAGACATTACATGTGCTGAGATTGAACAATATATATCAAATTAAAAAAAACCCTCAATAAAGCTCCCGGCCGGATGGCTTTCCAATGGAATTTTATAAAAAATATAATGAACTTCTATCTCCTCTTTTACAACAAGTTTTTAAAGAAGCAACAGTTAAAGGTACTTTTGAAACTTACTTAACAGTAGGGAAACTTATTTTAATCCCAAAACTGGAAAAGACCCACGTTTTATTGATAATTTACGTCCTCTCACAATGCTAAATGTAGCTTATAAATATATAGCGATATTTTAGCACAGAGAATCAAGAAAATTTTACCAATACTTTTACATCCCGCTCAGAAGGGATTCGTGCAGGGCCGTTACATGGAAGATGTAGTGCGGGGGATCAAGGATGCAATATCACAAAACAGGGAACATAATTTAGATTTTGCTGTCATGGCAATAGATTTAAAAAAAGCGTTCGACAGCATCAATGGATTTAGATTGTCTTCGTATTCAAGGTTTTAGCAATACTTTTTAAATATGATATCAGTTTGTTTTTTAATATAAGTACATTTAACCAAAGAACAGATAATATTTTTAGTGTGAAAAAAGGATGTCAAGGTCTCCCCGACGTTATTTATTTTAGCATTAAATCCGTTACTCGATCAGATAAGTAATTGCATGGCTATCAAAGGTTTGGAAATTGGTAGTAAATAAATCAAAATTGAAGCTTTTGCTGACGACATTACCATGGCATATGGTGGCACCCAAAGTATTATACATAAGTCGATTGAAAAAGCTTATTGAAGCATATGGAATATATTCTGGATTGGATATAAATTTAAAAAAAAACATCTATTATTACTTCTGCCACTGTTGAATTAAGAAATAAAGATATTCAAATTGTTCCTCGTTGACCAAAAAACGGAATGACCTCCAATAGATGGAATAAATTGCTTCAAAGTCTAAATGTAAGTTTATCTGTAATGCCCCATACACCCCTATTGACCCCACACAAATTATCAATTTTAAAGTATCCGGATATTTTATCTCTCTGTGACACACGACTCAGGAAAATCAATTCAAATTTAAATATTCCGCTTAAGTACGAAGTTTTTTTGGTTCCCGCGGTTAACAAGTCAGCAAAACATCCTTCCAGGGGAATTCTAGTGTTTGTAAAAAAGGAATTAAAACCAAGATGCATTGCTCAGGACGAGGGGGGTAACTATTTTATCAATTTTAATATTTTATCTTTTTGGACTTTTTTTATTCAACATAATATGTGGCCAAACATGAAGATATTAAAATTTTAGTATATTTTTTAAATATTAATTATATATACCTATATATTGATGGTAACAAAAAGAAACTTTAATTTCGCCCTTTTTACTAGTTACTTTAAAGTTGTGTCATCAGCCAATGGCTTACATTTCGAATTTATCTTATTAATTTCCTTCATATTGACTTATTAGTTTGCCTTATTTATTACTTGAAACACTGCTTTAATGCTTATTTATATCCAATCAGATGCAATTCTATCGAAACATATAGGTACAAAAAACAATTGCTGAGAAAAATTACAAATTTTTTTGATGCTTCACAGTTTGTTCGTTAAAATTTAAAATTGTATAATTGCTCTTCATATTCCGCACTATGTATGGTTTTGAAATGAGGGTTTGTTAAAAAACTACATCATTATATTATCTTATTTATATATTGTATAAATTAAAATATATGATGATAAGTAAATCATTTTACTTGATGAAGTATTAAAAAGGAATAACATATTAAATTATCTATACAAAAATATAAATATATAATTACATGATGTACAAATCAAAAACTTAATAGGTATAAGCATTGCACTATGTTAAGGTATGCAAGTATACTTTTATATTACATGTATTTGTTTTTTACTCCTCTAGAAACGGTGATTAAGTGCTTTATAAGCAATACTATTCTGTATGTTGTCTATGACTCATCATATGGGATGGAGGGGTTATCACGGACTCGCCGGCCTCTAAGAGAGTTAGGAACTCTAGGGTATAAGGTGAGTCATTTATTATCTGTGATGTTCAATACAAGATTAGTCACAAAATGTCATAAATGAATTAAAACATATAATATAATTCTCTCTTTTCGGATTTTCTAAAGTGGTATTTTAATTAGAATAATACAAACCATAAAAAACCATCACAAATGCTTTATATCTTTATGCAATAAGTTACAAATCGTTTGTCGAATAACAATAGACATAAAACAATTCAATATCCACGACAAATAATTAAGGTATACTATGGATTAAACTCCACGTTTCCCACAATATTCAAAAGCTTCACAAGAATGGCTATTGGAAGGATAAAAAAAATAGAATATTGTTTCCTTCCTTATATATACTGAAAATCACTAATTATTTACTTTACTGAATTATTACTTTAAAATCCTAACAAATGCTGTCATTCCATTTCATAAGTCAGACAGTTCTATATTTATATCTATGAATATTTTATTTATGCATTTTTTCTAATACATACATAAAATTAGCTTCACTGTTTTGATGAATGTTTCAATTTTGTGCTTTTCTTATTCATAATGCCCAATTAAATAATTAACTTTAAAATCAATTTTTTATTACAATAATTAAAATATGAATTAAATCACAAAATATAATGCTAATAATAATAATAACTACATAAATGAATAGCCCTTAAAGTCTCGGAACCGTTCTTACAGAAATCACGGAACCTTCTCCAAAAATGTATCTTTTTATCCTTTTTTTTCTATTTCATGTGCATATATTTCATTTTTATTGTTCATTTGAAGGACTTACTTTACTGTATTCAGGGAGCCGACAATCCTGTATCAACAATGAGGATCGTGCCAGCGGGAGCTCTGGAATAAATTCCATAATTAAAACGTTTTTATAGCTAAACAATTTGAAATCCATGACTAAAAGTGGATCAGTATAAATTTTTCCTGTCAATGTTAGAAAATATTGCCCTTCACTACTATATGTACATGACTGTTGATGTTATGATGGTTCGAAGTTTTGAAACGAGAAATATTGTTATTTTGTACGCAATATAATTGTGGAAGAGTAATGAATTGTGTAGGCTGCTTTATTTCTAAAAGTATTAATGAAAAGGATTGGACCTCATTTTTTGTTATATTACGATATAACAATGAACACCTTTTGAAACATTTCGATAAGTAATGTAATGTTGTTTAATATTATCAACAGAGCAAACTAATATATATAAAATTCTCCTTTTTCAATTCTGATCTTATTTGCTTACTAGCGAATGTTACCCGGCGCTGCCCGCAAGAGTTTGTAGGCGGTTTCAAAGCAGCTCATGTCCTTCCCCAGATGATAAGCGACGTGCATGCAAATTTTGAGCTGAATTGGCCCAGGCATGTGGCCGCCTACTTGTAACGAAAGACAAACAGACAGACAACTTCTACTTTATTATATAGAATATAGATATTACTTATCTATACTTATAAAAAAAGAATTCCGTTCGTTTGTGCGTTCGTTCGTTCGTTTCCCTGTATCTCCCGAACGGGTCATTAGATCTTGACGAAATTTTCAGTGAATAGTTTTGAGACCTCAGGGAGTGTTTTAGTGGGGTTGTCAACTCCCGGAAAATTCGTCATCGACATGCTTATTTTATTCGCCAAAAGTTTTTGCCGATTTTTTAAAATTTACAAGTTAGATTTTGCCCAATTTTCTGTGGATAAGACTGAGGTACTAAGACGTGTTTTTTTTTTTTGAGTGTTTCCCGGAAAATTCGTTTTCTACATGATTACTTAAAAATATTTTTCTTTCTGTCCCTGTATGTCCCCCCAAATTTAAGTTTTGTGGAAAATAACAACACTTTTTTTATTTTGCAACATCGTGCTAATCAAATTTCAATAATGCCTAGAGATGGAGAGGGATGTCAATACCCAGCCTTAAGGAATACAAAACGGAAAAAATGGCAATGACGATGCAATGACGACTTTTTAAGGAACTACTTTTCATACGAAAATAACATAGGCACTCTATGAAACGACTTAAAAATAACTTCTTTTTACGATGTTTAAATTCCCATCCTAAAGGAACAAAAAACCCGGAAAAAAGGGCAATGAAGACCCATGGACAACTTTTTAAGGAACTGATTTGAATATGAAAAATCACATGTGATGACATCACTAAAATGATTCATCTTCTTTTTACGATGTTTAAATACCCAGCCTTAAGGAATACAAAACGGAAAAAATGGCAACGAAGACCCAATGACCACTGTTGAAAGAACTTATTTTAATATGAAAAGAAAAGCGATGGCATCACTGAAATTATTCGTGTGATTTCTTCATTTTACGATGTTTAAATACCCAGCCTTAAGGAATACAAAACGGAAAAAATGGCAACGAAGACCCAATGACCACTGTTGAAAGAACTTATTTTAATATGAAAAGAAAAGCGATGACATCACTGAAATTATTCGTGTGATTTCTTCTTTTTACGATGTTGAAATACCAAACCTTAAGGAATACAAAACGGAAAAAATGGCAATGAAAACCCAAAGATAACTTTTTAAGAAACTGATTTTAAAATGAAAAGTCACATGCGATGACATCACTTAAATTATTCATGTCATTTTTTTATTTTTACGATAATTAAATACTCAGACGTAAGGTATAAAAAACGGAAAAAATGGCAATGAATACCCAATGTCAACTTTTTAAGGAACTGATTTTAATATGAAAAGTCACATGCGATGATTTCACTGAAATTATTAGAGTGATTTCTTCTTTGTGCGATGTTTAAATACCCACCCGTATAGAATGCAAAACGGAAAAAAATGGTAATGAAAACCCAATGGCAACTGTTGAAGGAACTGATTTTAATATGAAATGTCACATGCGACGACATCACTGAAATTATTCATGTGATTTCTTTTTTTTACGATGTTTAAAATACCCAGCCTTAAGGAATACAAAACGGAAAAAATGGTAATGAAGACTCAATGACAACTTTATAATGAATTTATTTTAATATGAAAAATCACACGGGATGACATCACTAAAATTATTGGTGTGATTTTTTTTTCATTCCAGACTATTGTCAAGCTTGAAAATCCCGGGCAGCGCCGGGTAAAATACGCTAGTCTCAAATAATATTAAAAGGTTCTTAGTATTCTTTCAATCACCTTTCATATAAAGTTATTTCTCCGAATAAAATGTACTTTGAAGTAAAAGAAAAAAGTAAAACAAATTCATTTGATTATATTCTCACGATCCAAAAGCAGTCTTTTGTAACAAAATCAAAGGAGTAGATAAGCGTAAATAGTCATCCAATGACGTTTTCACAAGCAAGCTGGACCAAAATATACTTTTTATAGTTTGGCAAGCTTTACATTCTTAACTACTCCAGAGGGTTTGTTATATTAGTATTCTTTAGTCTTTTATTTTATCATGGAGAGGTGAAAAGATAGTAAAATAATTAGAGAAAATGTGGTGCTTTTTGAAACTTTTTGATTGATTAAAAGAAAAAGAGAGGGAATTATAAATAAAAAACAATTGACATAATGATACAAAGATTCAATTCATCCTTGAAAATCATCCTTAAAAAATACTAATAGTCTTTATTTAAATTAGAATGAACTCCTCATCTTCCAACTATTATTATTCATTGAATAATAATAGTTATACTTATAGTTAAGAGACAAAATAACATAAGGGAAGCAACAAAAAAAATTAATTTGAATTCTACATTCAAATGGGAAACCTTCATCATTGTTTTGACGGAGAATGATACGGAAAGGGCATTTAATAACAGGAGATTAAAACACATTAATATTTATAATGCTGCCATGCATTTTGGTTTTTCGGAAGAGGAAATAGCAGGGGCTCAACCCCAATATGGCTTCGGATACGCTTCATTTTATACAAATGAACCAATTAATATCCGTGATCGCATTGACAGTTTAAAAAAGGAATATTCTACTGAAGTCGAAGGGCCAAATGGAGAACTGAGATCTATAAAAATGAAGATAAAGGGAATCCAAAATGTCGACTTTGATAGGAAAAAAAATATTAAAATAAAGGCAATTAATACACTCAAGAGAGTGGACGAAGAAGGAGTGGTAGAATGGATCAAGAATTTTGCTGAGGTGCTTAACGCATACCCTGAACCTAATCCAGAAGACGAGGAGGCTGAAAGAAAATATAAGAAGTATAAGTCTGTCTGGAGAACTTCCAATTTTATAGTTGAAGCAAATGCAGACTCAAATACAATCCCTCAAATCTTACCTGTAAAGGGACATTTGGTAAATTTAAGATTTCCGGGAGTCCGTTTGCAGTGTCAAAACTGCTTCCAATTTGGACATGCCCGCACGAATTGCAACGGCAAACGTCTACAAATAATAGAATACGAAACAGTATTAAAGCAGAAAATAAAAGAAATTAAAAAAAGAACAACCGATGAAGATCCTAATAATTGTGCACTTGAAACAAGAGAATCTTCGGAGAAGATATCGTCCTTGAAGGTTATACAACCTGAGCAAGAAAAAGAGGATAGCTCCCTCATCATAACGAAGGAGATCAGAGAAAGTAGAAAAAACAGTTCACTTTCAACTGAAAAATCAAAGACACTTCAATCAGATCCAAAAAGCAATTTAAATCCGGAACCTAGAACAGATGATTTACTCCTAAGACCTCATGCTAATGTACAAGGGGAAGAAACAGATGGGTCTTCAAAGAAATCTCCAGGAATAGAGATATTAGACCAAGAAATGGGTAATAAAGAGATTATTAAATTTAAAGAAATTCACTCTGACACACCTGTTACAGACAAAATCGAAGTACAGAGGGAAAACAGATCGAGAACATCTTCCGAAACAAGTTTAGCCGACCAAACGATTAGTGTTCTCTCAAAAAAAAATTTTACCCTTCAGATCTAGATCCGGATCAGTTACGAAAAGGACCCTATCCCAATCGTCCCCTGGAAAGCCATCATCTAAACATCATAAAAAATAATGAGTCTCTATATATTATCCTTAAATGTGAACTCTTTGCAAAACCTCAAAAGAAAATATAACCTATCAAGATTTGTCCAATATATTGGATTACCAGACATCGTAATACTTTGTGATACGCGATGTAACATGGAAAATCACTTCTCCATTTCATCAGAATACTGTTCTTTCTCATCATTCAATGGCACCAACACCAACCCAAAACGGGGAGTAACTCTTCTGATAAAAAATATCTTAATCCTATAGTTAAGTTTAGCTGTGAAGAAGGTAACTTAATCAAAGTTCAATGCAGTAACAATTCAGGCCGTACGTTTGATGTTATAGGAATATATGGACCAAATAACGACGATCGAGATTTCTATGCTAAAAAACTTTATGCTATAGTATCTAACTCTCCTACAATTATTGGTGGAGACTTCAATATCAAGCTAAAACTTTCAAGAGACACTACAAGTAAATCAACTGACACACATCCCAACTCTAAAAAAATATTACGGCAAATAATGTCATCCTTCGGATTCAAAGATGTAGGAGAATCAATGAATAACTCTGATCATACCTTCTTTTCCACTGATAAGAATCATCAACCAGTTTCCTCAAGAATTGACATGTTCCTCGTAAAAGGATTTGGTGATAAAGCAATCTCTTCGTACGATGTTATTGACGCCAAATTATCAGACCATAAGGCTATTCAATTTAAGATAAATGTACAACTTACAGAAATGCGACACAAAAATAATTGGATTTTAAATTCCAAAGTCATGGAAAATCAAGACGTGGACAAATCTATCAAAGATATTATTGAAGACACATCAAATAAATTACAAATAGGAGACGATGTTTTCTCTATAGTTCGATCAATGATGAAAAAGATAAAAGCTATTTGTAGAATGGGAGGACAAACTTTAGTTCAAAAGAAACACGCTCACCTCAATGAAGTTATAAACATTTCGAATAGCTCATCAACTGATGAAATAAAAAAAGCACATCTTAATAATATTTATCGTGAAGAGGACGTCAAATTCCGAATCCAACTAAAGATTGACCAAATTAAAGATCTATCCTACTCAAGACTCCAATGTGCTCAACAAGTCAGGATGAAAAATAAATCAAAAAACATGAATCTCATTGATGAAAATGGCCAAACTTCCAAAGATCCGAAACTTATTTGCTCCAAGGTCAATACATTCTACTCAAACCTTTATGCTTGTCATGATTGCATGGAGGAGAAGAAATGTGAGCGATGCGAACTAAAAAACGCATCATTTTGCGAAGAATTGCGATGCCATCCTTCAGATGATTTTAAAATATCTGAAGACGATAAAAATGTAACAGAAAAACATTTTACCACTTCTGAGATTGAATACGCTATTTTAAAAAGTACCAAACACAACAAGTCACCCGGTCCATCGGGTTTTACTTTCGAGTTTTACAAAAAATACGTCAAAATTTTATCACCAATCCTTTTAGCCTTTTACGAAAAAGTAATGTCCGTTGGAGCCTTCCCGAGTTTTGCGTCGGAGGGACGGATGGTTTTAATTCCCAAGCCGAACAAAAATCATGGATTTCTTAATAATTATCGACCCCTTACCTTACAAAATAGCCTTTATAAGATTTTCTCGTACATTTTAGTAAACAGACTCTCCAAAATAACCTCACAATTTTTAAACCCATCTCAACATGGTTTTATAAAAAATAAACTTATGGACAACATACCCTTTACGATTCAAACCATCCTGGAGTCAAGGTATGATGCCACAGTGTTGGCAATAGATTTTGCAAAAGCCTTCGACAGTATATCCCACAGACACATAATTCGTTCCATGTATCGGAAAGGTTTTGGAGACTTCGTCATTAGGATGGTTGGAGTAATCTTGACGGGTTCGAAAACAATTTTTAGCTACGGAATCGAAAGAACCTATTTTGAAACTAAAAGAGGAGTGAAACAGGGAGATCCTGTGTCTGCGTTGATTTTTAATATAGCAATAGACCAATTTCTTAGTGATATCCAAAATGATAAGCAAATCGTTGGTCACTCCCCTAGTTTTAAAAGTCAAAAAAGTTTTTGTTACGCAGATGATCTAACTCTACTACTTGCAGGGAGTCCTCTGACTACAATAAAATCCATCAAAAGAATCACTACTCTACTTAAAAAACTATATGTGGACACTGGACTAAAAATAAGCTCAGAAAAAACCGAAGTTATTAGTGTTTACGGAAACCTAATCAGTAAAGGATGGCCAAACTTTCAGGTATCTGAAAACATTAAACTGCTAGGCTCTTGGATAGGAGCTCAAGGAGTAAAGAAAAATACCGAAAGTATCGTTGCAAAAATAAGTCAAACCACAAATTATACATCTCCTTCGACTGACTCCCTACAATGAAGATACATCCTTTCAAGTTGTTTCGATGGAAAAAAGATTTTTGGGCTTCAATAAGAAGCGAAATATCTCAGACGATAGGAAATATGGGCCCATTAAAACAGGGGGCCTAGCCATAATCAGTGTACCATTAATGTGGAAGGTGCTAAATCTATTCTGGGTGAGGAAAATCTGGGAGGTAAATGAACCATGGTCCCATGAGTTTGAAAAATTCTTAAAAACTAAAAATCAAAGCATATTGGAAAACCCTCACGCTAGTTTTTCTAAAACCTTAGCCGTTTTGAGTCTTTACTCCAATCGAATGCGAATGATTTGCGAAAAATGCAAAGACGTCGTCAAAGAATTTGAAAAATCACTTGGATGGGCACTCCCAATTAAGGATCGATTCTGCTTCCCGGAGATACGTTCTCTATCAGCAGACATTGCTGCCGACCTTCCACTTTCAAACTCACTAATGAATAGAATGGCTGGACTAGCGTTCAAAGAAAAGTTAAGTGAAATCAAATCAATTCAAAGACCACTGATCCCTTTTAAAATGAAAATGTGCATAGTTTCAACAAAAGACATATCAAGGACACTACAAAGAAGTACCGAAGAACCTTTCATCGGATATCTTCAAAGAAGAAAAATAAAAAAGGACGCCAAAGGAAGCATTAAACAAGCTAAAAATAAATATCTGACCACATCAGAAAAGTGGTTTAAATATAGGCTATTGTCGGGCACTTTAGAAGTAAGAGCCAAATTTTTTGAAGGCCAAAAAGCTCTGTGCTACTTTTGTATGGAAGCAAATGAAACAACAGACCATCTCTTTTGGGACTGCAATGTTTTGGAAAATGTGTATCAAGAAATAATTCAAAGCCTTTATCTTAAATACGGAACGACGATCACCAAAGAAGGATTTCTGGCTTACTACGATGGAAAAGACGACATGAAGATCAATGCAATAATAACTAAAGTCCAAAATACTATATATGGTCAAAGATCTTCCGGGAACCTAGACAAACAAGCTATCATTCCAATTTTCAACCTGTATTGTAAAGTTGTCGACGGAACGTCTTACCTAAAGTAATTTTACATTTTAAGGATTATGAACTTTTAATAAAGTTAAATATTTTTTATCTACATCGTAAAATATTTTTTTATAATATTATATCTGTAATCTTAATACTGTTTTTAAAAAGAATTGGAATTTTATGTTCAATTTCTATTGTTCTATTATTTAGTTATTGTTTTTGTTTAAACCTCCCCCCCCCCCACCTCTCGAATGTTAAAGAATTGTATGAGGCCCTACGAACTTTAAGTCTTATTAAACGGATTGCGTGTGTGTGTATATATATATTGGAATGAAATAAAGAAACGCCAGTTGGCCAAGAAAAAAAAATTGTGTTAAATAAAAGTATACAACTTATAAATATATAACATTTTAATCTATAAATAATCATCTTCCTTTATATGATTTTATATTAAAACAGGATTTGTAAAAATCCCAACCAAACCTAGTTTGCATTTTTATTATAATCCTAATATGTATTGCAATATTATAAAGTGAGCACATGGCTCAAACAGGATAAAGTCGGTGAATTCAAAGACTATATAAATGACTTCTGACATTATGAGAGGCATAGGTTTAATTATCCAATCCAAGCCCTCTGGCCTCGCATATCGATTGAGACTTTAGGGTTGAACCCCACCGCCAACCCTAAATAGTCCTTAATTTCAATATCATACACCCCAAGCCCTCAGGTCCCGCCTGCTGATATAGTTTCACCTTAAATAAAAGCCTATATCAGCAGGCTGGACCCGAGGGCTTGGGGTGTATGATATTGAAAGTAAGGACTCCTTTTATACCTAACCAGAGTTGGCAGTGGGTTCAACCCTAAATAAAAGCCTATATCAGCAGGCGGAACCCGAGAGCTTGATGTGTATAAGATTGAAAGTAAGGACTCCTTTTATACCTAGCTAGAGTTGGCGGTGGGGTTCAACCCTAAATAATAGCCCATAACGGCAGGCGGTATCCGAGGGCTTGAGGTGTATGCGATTGAAAGTAAGGACTCCTTTTATACCTAGCCAATTGAATTCTTCCCAATAATGTTCATCCCTTACGTGTATGTATTTTTTAGAGTAATAAAGCACGAAAGCACAATATTTGCGCTTTGATTTATATTATGAAGTGAGTTTTTTTTTAGGAGAATTATTATTTTTTAGGCACGCAATTTACTTATGAAAAGAGTACGAAGCATTTTCAAAAGGAATTTTATCAACCGGCGAGCCCTTAACCACACACGAATTACATTTTTTTCTAAAAGGCTCTGAATTGATCCTTCGCGAGCACATATCTTTCTGTCCAATTTATAAAAAACGCTTTACTAGTGTTCTTGGCTAGGACAACATAGTTCAAATTCACGTTCAAATAATTTATGTATTTAAAAACAGCGTTATCTACGCACATTCAATTACCTATTGAGGCCAGGTGAATTTAATACTCTATCAACCACACGCCTCATATAGATAAAATAAAATTATTTGGTGAACGTGGACAAAATATATCTCGACCGGTAAATAAATTCAACCGCATATCTCAAATGTGCGTACATCTCTGATATGATGCACGCAAAATATAAATTTCATTGTCAAATAATGTAGACAAGATGAACATAGCCGGACGTATAATCGAGCTTTTACTTTCAATCTAAATATATCATCGGCTCAATTGCTCCGCATATTGAGGTCCATGTATTATGTACATAACTACAGTATAGTGACTTATGAGTAGCTCCGCATAGGAATGTGACTTCTGAATTCATCCAGAGCAGTTGTAAAGAAAATTTTATCATTAGATATTTATATCCTCCTAACTTACAGTGCTTCGGAGGCATATAAAATTGAGGGTTTTCATGGATTCTACAATAACAAAATTCACAAGTGTGAATTAGTCACAGACCATACCGACTACAATTGATATCACGATATTATGGTTTCAACTTTTAAAAATATGAATGTAATTTACCAATTAATGAGTGATAAATCTTATAAATATTTTTATTAGGTGGACTTTTTTACTTTTGATTCTCAACCCAGGAGTATTAAGGATACTCCAAATACATTTAATCAAAGTATGGTTTTGAGGTGATTAATGAAGATGGGTTTAACTCTATTGAGCTCCTTGACGTCAAAAACATTGTCAAGATCAGGAAAAGGCGTTTTCAACTGACATTATAATATATATTTGTTTTACCAACAAGCACCTGAAGAAACATTTAAGATTACACGCCTTTTCCTTATGTAGGCAAAAGTTTTCATTAATAACAGATCAGAGATAAATGATTTTGACTTATACAATCCTTCAATCACATTACTAAAAGCTAATCATTGATACTTTTTTCTCAAACTTGACTGATTGAAAGAAAAGAAAGTATGATTAGAAAAAAGCAATTATAAAATAAACCATCACTTCACTTACGGCTGTTGTAATGCCAACATCAATTAAGAGAGACGAATTTCATGCTTAAAAAAGACAAATTATTTCTTCCTATGGACCTCGATTAACGAATCATCTCTACCGATAAATAAATCATCACTCTGACCATCGAACGGAGAAAAAGAAAGAAAAAAGTGCCATCAATTATAAAAAATCATGTTTATTGATGAGTTTGTGAGAAAATCAAAAGTTGCGTCTTTGGAAAAGTAATAATTGTAGATTATAATAGCATTATTTATGCGTTGAAGCAACCAGCTTTGTCAGTCATAAATAAAATTTATAATAAAATGTACTTACTAAAAAGAGTAAAAAGAGACAAACACAATCTTTTTATTATTTTCTCATGATCGAAAAGCAGTTTCTGTAACAAGCCCAAAGGAGTAGAGAAGCGTAAATAATCATCCAATGACGTTTTTACAAATAAGCTGTTATTGTTATTCAGATTTGATTATTTTTTTTTTCATTTTCAAAGCGGACTCTATTTTTTCCTTCCAAAACGACTTCTGAATGTCTTCCGGTGCTCTACTTCAACCATTTTAACGCATTGTCGATGTTAAAGTTAGAAGGAAACGATTTCAGATATCTACATATTTTAATGAGCGTTTTTCCGATGCATTATGTGGCAAAAAGGCTTAATTTCCAAAGAAGAAATGTAAACCAATGTTTGAAGTGTAAATACTATGGAAAATATCGGTTAATTTATTAATAATATTTCAGGAAATAAAGCCACGGGTCCAGAAAGATAAAATGATGTACTTAAAACAATCAATATATGCATAGCACCTTTGTAAAAATATGATGTCTCAAACGAATCATAATAGTATGATAAATTAAGAAAATTAGTTGTTAGATTTTTATTAATCAAATCTTATAATTTAAATTTCGAAGAAAAAGGTTGGCATAACTCCTAAAACTATCAAACTGAGCATTTTTTTGTTTTGACCGATATTAATTAGGTATTATAATAGTTGAACACGTAAATCAACATACTATTAACGTCTCTCTCCCCTATGGGCTATGACACATAGACTCACAAATCTGTCAAGCTCCTTCGTAATAAACATCAATGAGGATCCACTTGTAGGATGGGGAGTCTTGGACTCCAAAATTTATGGAAGTCTTTAAATTGTTTAGGATTCGAAAGCCATGGGACAACGGCCCTATTGGTATTGTTATATTAGCAATATTTAAAAATAATGGAATCGACTATAACGAATACCTGACTATAAATAATCTATAAAAAGCTTATCCACTTATATTTATATTTAAGTATGGACAAAGTTTGCACATTGAAAAAAAGATTTTTTGTTCATAAAATATGGTTAAAATTAAAATCAAAAAAATCTGATTTAAATCAAAAAAATCTGATTTAAATCAAAAATCAACAACCCTGCTTCTCTCCCTTCTTTTTTGCAACAGTCGCAATATACAGTCGCATGCATTCTATCAACCATATAGGCACAAAAACATGACTGAGAAAGATTGCTCAAAATATTTGATACTTCACAGTTTTGTTCGTTAAAATTAAATTTACCATGGCTCTTCATATTCCGTACTATGTATGGTTTTGAAAGAAGATGTTTAAAAACGACATCATTATATTATTTATTTATATTGTATAAAGAAAAAAAATATGATAAGTAAAATCATTTTACTTGATAAAGTGGTAAAAAGGAATAACCTATTAAATTAGCTATCCAAAAAAAAAATATAATTACATGATGTACACATCAAAAACTTAATAGTATAAGCTTGCCACTATTTTAAGGTATGGAAGTTCGTAATTGGCAATCAAAATATCCTAGAAATAAGCCATGTAGGAAAAATATTATACAATGAATGAAAAATATCCCTCTACCTTGTGCTATACCCCAACAAAATATTTACAATTTCACCTAGAAAAGATTGGCCATTCTTAAGATACATTAAAAATATTCGATTGGAAATTACTCGTATAGAAAATTTGAAGGAGCGATGAAAATTCAATAACTTCAACATGATCGTTTGAGGGATTATCTGCTGAATTTCCTTACAACAATGTTGACCTCAGGTCAGTAGAATCGGTTTTTTTTTTTTTTGAGATATTTATTGTTGAATGATTTGTTGTGAGTTTCTTTAAAATGAATAACTGGTTGTACGCGTGTACAAAAAAAATAACTTCAATTGTTTGGAGAGTTTTACCTACGTTTAAAATTGTTTTGTGAGATGAATTTTATATAAATGAACATTTTAAGGACTTCTCAGTGTAATAATTGATTATTGGATAAAAAAATATTAATAATTTAGGAGATTATATAATTAAACCTAATAGAGTTCTATACAATAAAGTGAGTGCAATTAATTGGCATTTTTATAGGGGGCCTTTACTCATGAATTAAATTTGCTAAATATAATAATGTCAAAATAGCATATACATATATGTGACTCATTAATTACTTAAGATACTAATAATATCGGAAGTTTAGATCGCAACCTCCAGAAGGATATACTTTGGTGAAGTGTCAATGATCCAAAATAATTTAAAGTAATGAATAATATGGAAATATACTCCTTTAGGATTATTTGAATGTCTTTATCTATCCCCCGAAGTTATTAAATAAGCTGAGTACTATTCAAGGAATTATCTTTTCAAATGGAAGTGTTCAATAATATAAAATTTGTAATTAAAATGAAGAGGTTATATACAGACAAATTTCACATCAATATTTTTGTTATAAAAAACCTTTAATTAATTACTGAATTATTTTCTGCAATATTCTCTAACTATTGGATATTTTTATCTATTTATTCAGCGCATATTTTGTTCTATGCATGTTAAATTAATTAAAAGAGTCCTAAGACTATAACTCTTATTGAAGAATAAATATTTAGAGCTCTAAATAGTTAACTGATGGATGAAAGCCATTCATAATTTATAGTTGTATCTATACATATAATATTTGTATAAATATATATTATAACTAACATATTTGTTTAGCAATTGAATACCTTAAATAGAAGATTCATAAAAATGAATA
>CP045896.1:17383600-17395963 GCA_013387185.1 Caligus rogercresseyi
CCAACAACTAATATTTGTTTAAAAAAACACAAAAACAGACCTATACTAATGGAAAAAGCCAGTTTCTGCTATCGTGATATATTTTTTGTCCGAAAATATACGACAGACGACTACTAGAAGTCATTGTTTTTGGAGCTCATAGGCTATGGAACATTTATTTCTGGCATCTCCTGTCTTAAAATATGCAGACATAGTCATTGTGGAGCCAGAGTGTTGGACCTATAGCTATGAGAAACTATCATTCTGATATTTTTGTCCTTAAATATACAGACAGCGCCTATGGGAAAGTCGTTATTTATGGGAGCTCATAGGCTATGGCAGGGTTCCCAAACGTTTTTCTGCTGGGCCCCTCCTTTGGTACATAATTTTTTTTTTTGCGCCCCCCCCCCCCCCAAAAAAAAAAGAAAAGAACATACACATGTTTTGTTCTCAGATTCCATTTGCAGTTTATTTCACACATTATAATCAATACAAACCTCAAACTTTTTTCTGTGTTTTGTCCATTTTCTAGCATGTTATTTAGTCTACTGCATTTTATTTTCATTAATCGTTTTTCTCCGGGCTAGGGAAACACTCATTCCATTTCCAATAAAATGAATACTTATAAAGGTTTGACTGTACATACATTTTAATTTTTACTTAGAATTAGTATTACATCGGTAATTTTTTTTGGTTGATCGCAATTAAATTGATCGTCGCTGATCGGAAAAATCCCTGATCGTTATATCGCTAATCATCGCAAAAATTTATGATCGCTATTTTTGATCGGATCGCTATTTTTTTGTCCTGATCGCTTCACAAGCCTGCATATATATCATATATATATTTATTTATATGCTATTATATTATCTTATGATTCTTATAACAAGGATGAATGTTTAAATTGGTTTATCATCCTGCGATAATAAATCATCCCTGTAATGACAAATGTCCACACAAAAAAAAAAAATAAGAGTTGCCAATGGATATCATATTTTGTGGGCTTGCGTCAACTACCAGTAAAGCCTCCTAATCTATAATTTTTCGCTGCTTAATCATGTTCTATTCCAACCCCTCGAGATATAAAGACATAGATAACTGTTGCCTTGAATAGCAGAGAAAACATGTTCCAGCTGTATTCTGTGTTCAATATAAACAAAGTAATATGTTCTACGTCATCGTAAGTTGATCAAAGAGATAGAAAGATTTGTTTATATTGGGCACAAAAACTTATTCCTCTGAAGAATACAATAAGCCTCTATGTTTTTATATCTGTATGTACCAACCCAGTTTTTTCATTATCTCTATTGTTTTATATTATTTTTTTTAGTAAAAAAGTTTATAATTACAAATCACATTTACTCAAAGGTACTAGGCAGCTATATATATTGATTTATTTATCTTTAAAAATGATAATGAACAATATTTATCATCCAAATGTTTTTATTGTTTTTCAAAGTGTTCTCCAACATGATTTATACACTTTTGCATGAGCTCAAACATGTTGTCGAAGTTTTTTCAATCTGATTGAACACCCCCCAGAGCATGATTTTTAAGCGCTTTAACAGCCCATTTCTGCGAGGAAAATCCTTGACTAAGAGTGTACAAAAAAGAAGTCATTTGGCGTACGGCGGATGACCCATTAATTCGACGTTTCGACCGTAAAAAGGTGCAGGGTTGAAGCCAACGGTGAGAGTTTGTATTGTCATTAATGAATAATATTCGTCTTCTCTTGTACATATATTAATTTCTACACGATTCCTATTCTTAAGATAAAGTCTTTTGAGACAAATCCCATCATTGCACAATAGTTTGCAGCTCACTTCAGAATGGCGCCGTTCTTTATTTACTCAGAAAACTAACATTATGTATCCTTATATGTCAATCTTTTTATCTTAAAAAGGGGCATGTTAAAGTAATAAATCAAAGATAAGGGACTTTATCTTACACTTTATTTATTCATACCCTTTGACCTAGCAAGCAGTAAATAAATGTATCTTGCAAGCACATACATTTATTTGAGTCCTCTCAATAGATTAACAGTATAATATATAAAATCCGCAACACAAATAAATGTTATCGAAAATGTTTAACACATATTTAAAATATAGGTGCAGTATTTGATGAATTGGAGTCATATAAATTAAAAATATGAATTTTTTTTTAAGTCTTCTTATATATATATAAACAGTCAACTTCGCCTAAGTCGAAATTGCATAAGTCGAAAAGTCGCCTAACTCGAATATAATCAAAAGTACCATTTTTCTCCATTGACATGTGTGTAATAAAAATCGTACAAGTCGATTTTGTCAGTTGATATTTCGCCTAAGTCGACAGATATTTTGACAGTAACACATACATAACAAGAAAATAACTTGCATAAGTCGAGATGGCGCTCACTTTCCAAAACACAGCCCGCATGCACTGCACAATGTCCCAATATGATTTTGTTGAAAGGTAATACAATCTGATAATTAACCTTCGGAGGGGGCCTCAATAAATTATTTTACACCTACCACGTGTGTGAGTGATCATTCCCAAATGAGAATAAAAGCGAGTAAAATTAAAATAGAAAGAAATTGTGTCCTCGCCCACCTGCTGCCTCGCCGATGATTTGCGACTGCATGTGAGCGAGTGCACACACACACACTACCTGTATACTCGAATTTTTCTCGACTTAGCAATCAAAAATTGTAAATTCGAATTTGACCTAAGTCGATTGTTTTTTTGCACGTCCAAGAGAATCGACTTGTGAAGTCGACGTACTATATATATATATATATATATATAGAAATTATATCATATATATATAATAATATATCTATTATATAGATAAAATTTATATTATATAATACGAGATTATATTATATATAGAGGTATATATAAAAATAATTGTTATACCGAGTATTAATTTCTAAAGTTTCATGTGAATTGATATGGGCTTAATCCAGTGGTGCGCAAACGGTGGTACCGTACAACCCAGTGGTACACGAGCACCCTACCTGTATACCGACACTCTCTGGTGGACTTAGCAATCGGGATTTTTCATTTTCCCACATTTTCACTTTACAAAAACAGAAGAATACATCATGGTGGTACTTGTATATATGAATATTTTCTCATGTGGTACTCAGTATTGAAGTTTTGAAACCACTGCTTAATCAATAAAATATAACAAAAAGTCTTCAAGTACTCCAAAGTTTGTCTGTACATTTTGAAGGCCTTGCGCATTTAGATAGCGCCTCGTAATTACAAAATAAATATATAAAACAAATCAATTATAATTAACTCTAAGCCTCACTTCAAAGTATCTCAATTATTGTCATATTATGAAACAAATCATAGTTATAATAATTTTATATTTGTATATTTTTCTTCTTTTCAATAACAATAACACATTCTTGGATTTTTGAGCTGTTGACCTCAGTCCTTTCAAATATCAATGCACACCTAAATTTATTAAGTATACAAAAATCAAAAAACAGTTATGAATTCAAATAAAGCCATAATATAAACTTAAGTGTTTATAATTAAGTATGGAATAACCTCCTTGCGTTTTTTAATTTAAATTAATGTGATTTTTTGGTTAAGGAATGGTGGTTTGAAAAAAATATATGATGTGGATTATCCTTGAGGGATTAAAGAAAAATAAAAGTTTCATCATTAATGAAGACTGACATAATCACTTTAAAAGCAACATCATTTGTGGCATTTTATGGAAATAAGGAACAGAGGGATTTATTTTCGGATTAACATTATTTTTTATCTTCATTGTTCACTAATTTAGACATATCATTTTTATTGCAGCACCATTAAAAATATTTTTACTACATTTTCAAATTATATATTTTTTTTTGATCGAGATTCTATAAAGTATTTAAATATATCATAGCGAGTCCTATGAACATGTAGATCTCGAAACTATTCTAGAATACAGTGTAATAAACACAGCTTTGATTTTATGTAGAAAGATATAGGAAAACTGTTTTATTGCTAAACTGGGACTGTTACCTCCAATAGTGTAAGCAGATATCTATGAATTGTGTGAGTATTAATTTATTTAATCATAAACTGTTTCGGGATTAAAAAGTTGATAATGCATTTGAAACATTTTAAAATTAAGAAATATTTCTTCAGTACGTAAAAGGATCAGTTTTATACGTATTTCAACTGTAACACAAGTTGTTTATGTATGACGCTTAACTTTGATACTGATATATTTTTGAAAAGGGAGTGTAATAGCCGTGTTGCGTTAAGGCTGTTCAACTCTCAATGTTGGGGTGCAGGTTCGAATCCCGAGAGGGATGGTCTTTTTTGGTTCGCTAACATTGTTATTATCCTAGGGTTCGATAGTCTAATTTTAATGCTATAATGCGTATTTATATCCTGTCGGATGCAATTCCATCGAAACAATTAGGCAAAAAAACCAGATAAGCAGAGTTTAAATGGCCCAATATATAATGATCAAATAAGAAGCATGCCTATTTTCAACTCCATCGGTTAAGTTATACGTCAGTGCATGGATGGCTAAATTAATATATGTTTCTGGATTTTGATTTGATCAAAAAGTTGATATAAGGCATCCTTCATGGCTAAACATCAATTCTGCTTTCTTTTTTTAACTTTAATGACATCATCAGATCAGAATAGTGTCATGGACACCCTGAAAGACACTTTTTTGGCTCATATGAAAGGTACCTGTAAATTTACAACTACAATGGGTGAAACATTACATATTTCCAAACTGCAAAAGGATCAAGTACTTTGTCAAGGTAATAATGACTAAGAAACAAAGTGACAATGAATTGTATCTATTAGGTTGACTCCCAGGTCCTCAAACTGAGCAAAAAATGCTTTTATTAAACTTATGTCTCTCTAAAGAAACGCCAAATTATAAATGAAATTTACCTAAAGTTACTTAGAAAACGTTTTTCATTTTTCTTCTTTCTTGAATACATTAATTTTGAAAAAAGTAAATGGCTGGAGGACCACTTTTTTTCTTCCGGAAAGAGAGTTTCTTTTATAATGTAAAGGGGGGGGGGGGTACAAATTCTATGATGAGGTAATTGAAATAAATGTATATTTTATGCCTATACACGTGAAAAATGTTACGTGGTTAACTTAGTTTTCTAAACTAAAGGTTGATTGAGTTTTTTACAGTGGCACACTATTTTACCTTAAAGAGTAATCTTTCTGAGCTAATATCTATCAACTGATTAGATTTGCATATTTTCGAATTTCGGAAAAAGTTCCTTTTGCGTTCCTTATTATTATTATGATTTTAGTTTATAACGGATGGAGGAGGAACGAAGTGAACAAAGTGTATAAAAAATGTAGCATGTGATCAACTATTGATTTAAAGACTAAAAACAAAAATTATATCTCCAGAAAGTATTCTTGCAACGTTAAATCATAGATATATAAAGATATAGAGAGCTTATTGGATTCTACGAGAAGTACGTCTTATTGTCCAATAACAAATATTTATATCTCTTGATCAGTTACTTTGACGTAGATCAAATTACTTTGTTTATTTGGCACATGCGACAGCTGAACGACGATGTTTCTCTGCTATCGAAGGAATAAGCTCTCTATATCTTTATATCTCTATGGTTAAAATATATTAATAAAGATTATGATCTGCGCAGAAGACAACGGGAAAGTATATACTCTTGATGATAATCCCAGCAGATCCCTAAAACTATTACTCTGCAAAAGAACGACAACAATGATATCATAACTTCTAACAAATCAAATAATAATATGAATAAAAAAGAAGAGATATATTTTAAAACGGATTTCAATTTTCGTTAAAGATTTCATTTCAGAAATCAATGTAATTTTTTTCAAACGAGATATGGAACTTGATGGGAAATATTAGACCTCCTCTGCAGCAAGGTTTCATGAATCGTTTCGAAGAATTTTCAGGGAACAAGCTTATATCGATATGGCTTCACATATTCCCTTTTTGTCAAACAGCTGACAATCTGAGCTTTGAGGTTCACAAGTCGTAGTCTATGGTATACTTGAGCTTCATTTGCTGAAAGCATTAAATATTTTTCGTTAAAATTAAATGCCTGAAGGAGAGATATTCAAGACGGATGTGTCAATTAATCAGAGTTTACAAAGGAGGGACACTGGTGATGAGTCTCCTTCAAAAGCAATTAGGTTCCTTTGAGAGTCACGGGTCAATAAAGACGTTTGGGGTGATTCTACGTCATCTAAATCAGCCCTGGGGGAAATACCGTACATAAAAAGAGAGCTTTCAAATTAAATTCGTTAAAAATATCTATTATTAAGTATAACCTTTCCTTTTTAATAATTGTACAACTTCGAGAAATATATATACATATATATCCCTCGAAGTTGCGTCATTAAATTTGACCATAGAAAAATGGATTTTGGTTTCATCTCCCTGTTACGATTGAATGAGAGACAGTTTAAAAAATGTATTTTTTATAGTTTTATAGGACATTTATTTTGACTTTTTGTGAAATTCAGATCTTAAAATTCTTTTCCTTTTTCTGAGCCATCTTGCCTTATGTAAAATGCTCCTTGACATTTGCAAATATTGAATTGGAAATTTTCCTTTTTGTATACCTAATGTTATTTTGTCAAAAAAAAATTGATCTGAGCTTAATGTATCAACTAAATATTGATTAAATATTTCCTTTGACAATTATAAAACTTATTATAGGTCTTTTGATAAGGTCTGTATTAATTATGTTTCCCTACGGAACCTGCATAGGCCCCAGATCCTTTATGTGTGTCATGTTAATGTTTAAAAACGTCTCAAAAAAATGTTAATTCAGTGAAGAAGAAAAATTATCCACTGAGGTGGTGTTTTATGCGATAACTCCAATCTTTTTATTATTCCTGGCCAAATTCCGACATATGTGTTGCATCCATCACATACAACAAACAAAGCTTTGGTATTTTTCGATTGCTGAGAATAAATAATTCGCTTGATCATCTGTTTTAGTACTTTTTGGTGACACGATATCAATGTATTCATTATCAGTTTAAAAATATATTTTTTAGAATTAAGTTTTGTAATAACAAGTTACCTTTATCTCATTATCAGTTGAGAAAATATTTTTTCGTCATTGTATTTTTTTAATTGATTTCCGACTTCGTACCACTTTCGTAGCATCTATTCCTCAGTCAACCTCATGCATGCCAATTTTCGAGAGTATTTTTTCCTTAATGGATCGACAGAATTGCATCCGACTGGATATAAATAAGCATTACGGACTTCAAAATTAGTCTATCGAACGTAGGATCTTATCAATGTCAAAAAGGACCATCCCCTCTCGGTAGTATTCGAACCTGCGCTACCAACATAAAGAGTTGAACACGCCTTAACACACAAGCCTATCGCACTCCCTTTAATTTTGGAGGATCCTTGATGATACTTCCTCATTCGCTGCCTTTCTCTTCCAATTTTTTGCCGATTTATTGTTTTGACAGATTGAGCAATGCCATATTTTTCATTAAGAATTACAAATTGATGCTACGGCAGTATCGGACCTTTAAATATGTTAGTCATGACAGTATGATGTTTGGACAGTTCCTCTTATTGCATTCTGATCTTTTTTTTTTGCCTATATGGTTCGATAGAATTGCATCTGATAGGATATAAATAAGCCTTATAGCATTATAATAGTTTATCGAACCAAGGATCTTATCAATGAGTAGACCAAAAAATGACCATCCCCTCTCGGGGTTCGAACCTGCGCCCCCAACATTGAGAGTTGAACACGCCTTAACACGCACGGCTATCGAGCTCCCTTATCTTTTGAAAACTTGAATACCAAAATCTTCTTCCTTTTCTGAACTTTCTTCTTCTCCACTGTTATTCTCCATGGAGAATTATTTTAACAAGGTGATTCAATTTTTGATATACATTGAATATGTACTTTCTATACTTTACTACCATTTAATTAACTCTGAGAGTCTTTTTGAAGCAATTTTACCAATGGGTCCAATCATCCCTACTTTGTTCTCGTTGTAAATATGTAATTGCTTGACACTCTCTTGTAAGGATTTTTCTTATACAACGACACATTGATCGAGAGATTCCCTTGTGATAACATTGGCATTATGAAATATCAATATCCCATTAGATATTTTCGTTTGTGACTCCACTTTTTGAAAATCTATCCACGAATTCATCCAACTTTTGTATCTTTTTTATTATAACACTTTGATTCATAGTTTAGGGGGCTAAACATATCCCACTAAGAAACTATAATTCATCCTATTTGTGTATATGAACACTTTTCATCCATTTTCCTGGCCGTTTATAGTTTAAATTCTACTTTTCGTTCAATAAGGATTGAAAACGTTTTTTTGCCGATGGAAGAAGAACTATTTGAATGAGTTCACTTGATTGACCAAGTAGAAAATAAGTTAATTTGTATGCATTTCTATCAATTTAATAATGTCTCAGAACAAAAAAAAAAATATCGATTTCTAATTATTGAAAAAAACGTTCCTCAATTCCAGAAATAGAAAGGATAATAATGTAGAAAAAGAAACAAAAATGCTTTATAATAGCCTATGAAAATATTGGCTGTGATTTCTGTCTTCACACTGCGCTGAAAAAAGAATTTTTCTAGCCAGAAATGATGTGAAATCTATCAAAGATAGCCCAAACAGATCCTATTTGTATCTCTATGACTGAAGCATCTGATCGGGAATGAGGAGTTTAATATATTTTTTTTCTGTTTTTGACTCATTATCTATGTATATACTATAATATTTTTTTTCTTGTTACCAAAAGTTCTTCTAAGTGAACTTAATACAAATACAAGAATATTTATGAATGCTTCAACCATTGCATTAAGTTTTACATATATTTTTCAGCTCTTTGGACGAATGGCCCCATCGTTTAAGGGACTTGGATATGCCATTCTTGCCGTTCGTGCCTTCGTTAATATATACTATCTGATCATTTGTGCCTGGTCCGTCTACTACTTATTCCTTGGAATGAGGGCAGATCTACCCTGGGGGAAATGTGACGGGCCTTGGAACACCTACGACTGCTATTCAAAGTAAGAAAACCCTCACCACCCAAAAAAAAGAGTTTTGCTGAATAGAAAGTTAACACTATAGAATCACATTCTTTCATAAATAATATTACGTACTGTTAATTCGTATTTCCCGCCCTGAAAGGAATTTGGAATAAGAAAATAAACACAAATGAATAGTCAGTCCATACAAGTAATCCAAGACACCTGGAAGGGAAGGCTTCATGTACAGGGACTTTGTACAAGGATGATGTTCGTTTTTAAATGCAATAATGTTATCATGTCTTATAAATAACTTTGTATGATATAAAAAAGAAAACTATAAACGACATCAATTAATATTTGCGTCCTTTTTTAGTATGTACCAAATAAATACTTTTATATTTGCCTCAAAATAAATTCCTAGTGAAATTAACAAAATAACCTTTGTTTAAAGAAATATTTGAACACAAGGGAAATAATTGTCTTTTTATACATTCAATATTAACTCAGTGCCTTTTCAAAGGAAATGATAACAAATAAAAAGAACTCCGGATTTTAGCTTTCTCTTATTTTAGTAAGCCTCATTTTATGTTTTATGTATGACTTTTAAATATATTTAAACCAATTATAAAAGTAAAAATATACATCAGTAAACATTCTATTCTTAAATTCATGACACTCAATTTTTAGCTTAACTAAAAGATATAACTATAAAAATGTTCCAAATGAAAAAAAATGGAAACTAAAGAATAAAAAGTAGAATGACTTCAACTTTATTTGGTTAATAAAAATATGAAACAAAATAAAACACAAAAAAAAAATTTTTTATTCAAAGAAGTTTGATGAGATTTTAAACAGGCTATGGGGTTTATTTAGAATATATTAGACTCCTTTTGATCACTTGAGCGATAAGGGCAGCTAAATGTATATCAATGAGACGAACAAAAATATACTTTTTCGGCGAGAGCAAAAAATAATATATTTCAAAAGAACTGAAATAATCTTTTTCTAAAAGAACAAAAATATTTTTTTTTGGCTTTGAAGGAATTTAGCTCTGGTTTCCTCCTTATCCCGCTATTTAAATATACATAATAGAGCTTCGATACAAAACTACAGGCGTGATCTGAGAAAACGTTGTTTCTTCGTGGCTTCAGACCGAATCTTTTTGGAGTCTCTTCTTGTAAGGAACATTCATTCAGGATTCTTCTTGGCCGGTCCTCACCTGCTCCTGTTTCGTCCGCAGTTTCTCTCTGATCCTTTTCTTTGCAGGCAATGTCCTCACTGCCTTTTTTGGACCTAAAACTTCTTAATATCTTCCCTGACTCCTTGAATGTCTTATCCTACTCAAAGTATCATAAAAACTAGCAGATTTTTTCACTACGAAATATAGTCAAAACAGATCCCGTTTTCCCCCGGTCCTGAAACCTTTTTCTACTGAAGATCAGCACTATCAAACTCTTAATTTTGCTCAAAATTACAGCTAACATAAACAACAACCACAATAAAAAAGGAGGGAAACTTTTAGAGGTGCATGTGAAGGGTTTTTTAAAAGTGGGAGTCTAAATTCTGGGCAATTACTCTTTAAATAATGAATTGACGGATGTCTTTTAAATCCTAAAATAATTCACTATATTTAGGTCAAAAATGTTTTGTCTACATGTGAGTGTTTTTGTTTCAACTACCTTATTAAACTTAATGAAGCAGATAACGCAAAAAGCCTTTTATTTGTAGAAAAATGGCACCATATTAGAAGTCATTACCATATTTTGTAGATGTTCATGGGAAATGGAGATTTTTTAAACTGAAGCATTCCTATAAATTTTGATGGTAGACTTCACTAAGAGAAAACTATATATAATAATGTGTGTAACGTAAAGTAATTATTGCACGCACTCTAATTGGTTTTTCGAAAATATATTACTATCAAACCTTAGTAATAATAAATAAACAACAGTATTATGTTACTGTTGAAACACGCATAAAACTGATACTTTACCTACTGAAGAAATATTTTCTGTATTTGAAATGATTTCATATGCATTATTATTTTTTATCCCGAAAGTTTTATGCTTAAATAAATTAGTACAATTATACAATCCTTAGATATAATGAAAAAATATCAAGAATGGTATACATAAAATGCAAAAAAACAATATGACTAAAACCAAATGCAAAGAATCAAGGCTCAAATAGCAACAAAGTTGTTTTTATTGAAGGATATTGTCATTTGGGAGAACATACAAAACTACTTTTTGCAAGATATTTAGACCCAGTAAATTAAAAATAATTATATACTCTATGATATTATAATAGGAATCCTCGTTTAACGTGCCTTTTAGATCAACTTTTCTTTTTATATCAAACTCTATTTTTTTTTGTTATGTAACAGATTGAGATATATTGTTTCTTGCCGCATATTTATACCATTTCAGCATCAAATGATATTGTTCCTTGAATCTTATCTCATTTATTTTAAACATTCTTCTACATACTTTTACTTTTATGGTTGTTATGTTCTTACTCTTCCTTTCTATCCATTTAGAAAGCTCGCCGAGGATTGTACAGAAGCCTTTTATAATGGGACTGTACCACTTTTGAGAATTACTGCAGATATCACGGTATGACGGCCACAGGAGACCCAGAGAAGCCATGCTCGGATACAACTGGATCCCACACCCTCAAAAAGCTCTACCAATTATATTCAATCTCTCCCGCAGAGGATTATTTTAATGGAAAGGTCTTGGGTAAGAAATCATCCACGATGTAAAGAGAGTTACGTCATCATATAAAACTTCAATCTTTAGCTCAGCTTCTCCAAACCTTTTATATTCTGGAATATGTAGATTTCAATTAGTTATTTGAATCATTGCAATTTTTTTGCCTATATGGTTCGACAGATTGTATCTGACTGGATATAAATAAATTACTCTATTGAACCTAGGATCTTATCAATGAGTTTAAAAAAAGACCATCATCCCCCTCTCAGATTCGAACCTTCGCCCCCAACATTGAGAGTTGAACAAGCCTCAACACACATGGCTATTGCACTCCTTTATTTTTGTTGCATTTTATGAATGGTTTGAAACCGCCAGATGAAGGTCATTTGCAAATAACGGGATTCTATCTTGCTTAAATCTTAAAAGTATGTGTATAATTAAAAGTTGCCCAATAAGTATTATTTGTAAGAGGTCACCTAACTTTTTTCTAGGGAAAAGTTTTTTAATGCGACAGTTGATATTAAAATATGGCATTATATAAACGTATGAGAGAAAAACTATTTGCGAAACTTTGCTAATCTGAGCTTACTTGCGTGCATTCCTTTCTCATTCCAACTCTTGCATTACTATCCAAGAGAAGTTGATAAACAGAA
>CP045896.1:17404891-17426519 GCA_013387185.1 Caligus rogercresseyi
GTTTTTTTTTTTTTGAAAATAATTTCCAAAAAAAAGTAAAGAAAAGTTGGAAAAAATGAACGCTGAACGCAAAACTCTTTTTTTGCGTTCAACGTTCAGCGTTCAAAAAAAAGTTGCGTCCGTTCAGCGTTCCGTTCATTGAACGTGCGTTCAGCTGAACGCCGTTCAATTTTGCGTTCTGTTCACAAGCCTGATATATATATATATATGAAATATTGAAAGAGATGATTGATATATATATAGATATAATCGTTTCTCCAGTGACGTCATTGAGTAGTCACGACGCTACAATGTTTGTTTTTGTATTGCCCGACCTTATTGTACAGACTTGAAGACAACAATGTTTTTGTATGCTCCTCCATTTTTCTTGCTTATAAAATAATAAGGCTGAGGATATAGACTACGATAACTATATTTATTTTTAACGGGATTTAAAAGCAAGATGAACTGCTTAAAAGTGCACTTTTTTGCGACTTAATCAAAAGTTGCAATAAAAAAATGTGAAACATCTTTCATAAAATATGAAGCAAACACTTGTTTTTCGTATTTTGTAAAAATATGTCCGTGCTTCAATTTAAGAAATCACATAACATATAGCTTACTCCTTGGAACATCCATTATACTTAGCTTACTGAATACATACAATATAATGAGATTGATGAGTTAAAAAGGGGGTTTTTTTTTTTCATTTTAAAAATTCTGGAATATGAGAGGAAATACTCTGAAAAAGGTATTCAATGAAATAAATGTATATACCGTGTTATATTTTAATACTAACTGAACTGAAAGGTTGCTTTATGCAGGTGTAACTATAATTAAATATGGCTATTTATGCCACAAGACCAAAATATTATAAGAGTATTAACTCTTCATTCGTCACGTCACTTTTTTTTTTAAACGGTTATAATTATTTTTTTTAACTACACTAAAATACAAGACAACTTATAATAAACAAATAAAAAATACCCTTGACAGTTGCGTTTTTTCTTTATTACTGAAACAGCTGTCAATTGTCACCTTCGGAAAACATACTGAGAAAAGCAGTTGACATGTTGAAAAAAGATTTCACTTCACTCATGGTTCTTGAGATGTGGACATCCTCACATTTATCTGTCGATAAGAATAACAAAAAGAAAATTAATTGCATTGCCTAATTAGAAATTAAGTTTTACTGAGCTTGTGAGAACTACCATAAAACATCTTTAAATAAAGCAACCCCCCCCCCCCCATATGTATATTTATATATAACAACGTTTCCCTAATTATTTTCCTTTATTTCAGTTCTCTTAGAAGGTTAAATAGATTGTGTAAAATACATCAATGGGCATAGTAATCTAAAATCAATACTTTTGCGATTGAAGAAACAAACAATTTTAGTTATATGATAAATATTTTACTAAAAATACTACATTTTGTTATAGTAATTGATAAACACTATAAGAACTTTATACATTAGATAATAACTACAACATAGGTATAAAAGCAGAATATAATAAAAGATTAATATTATTAAGAATAGCAGAAAACCTCACAGAAACCCCCTTTATTTCCTCATCTTTTTGCTTATACCAAAAATCTATATATGGGTCATTCCAAAAAAATTTACTTCAATGAAATTTTGGGTTCATGGATTCAAATGAAATTTACACCATAGAATGATTAAGTCTTTTTCATTATATGTCTTAAGTTTCAGTTCGAAATTTGTTGTCTGAGCAAAGTTACATGCCTCTTAAATTTGGGCTTTTTCCCGGCCAAAATCCCAGCCTTATTTTTTATTGGAAATTTTCGAGTTCCTTATGGAGTTTTTGATAAAACTTAATTAATTGAGCATATTTTTTTGTTTATATCTTATACTAGAATTGCCCATTTTGAGCATTTGAAAGCTCTATGGTAATGAAATTAACCTTTTTTTTTTTGCCTTGATGCCACTTTTTTATAGCCAATCGGCTCTCCTGATTTCCTCTTTGTTTTGGACAAAAAAACTGAGGCCTTGAGTTGATAGAAGAGACTTTTTTCTACAAAATATCAAAAATTCAGAGATGTGTTTTTTGTTTAAGCCGAGAAATTAAGGATTCATTTTGGAAATTGAGTAGGTCCTTTAGATTGCCTTGTCATCATCATTATTTTTGTGTATTAGGATGACGTCAATGGAATATTGAATTCCTCCTTATATAGAGTATATTGATATAGACACACAGATAGAGAAAGACACAGAGAGAGAGAACTATATAATTAACTTCCTCCCATCCTGAAGAGTCTCGGGATCCAGAAATAGTGAATAGTGACTTTACACATCGAATTGGAATCTTTGGGCACCTGGATCGTGATAAGAAGAGGTTCTTCATGACCTATTCCTACTCATTCTTCTTCAAATATCTACCCTCCCTCCCTCCATCCCCCCTCTTCCGGATCTGTCTCGGATGACTGACTACGGAGACTCCACTCATGAAGCCTCCTCTTACACTTCTCTTGGACTCGTCAATCCCGAAAAAGAAGTCTCTCAGGCATGGGGAAGAAGTGCTGTGTCCCCGGATGTCTCCCCCTCTACCGTGTCTCCGAGCGTGGGTACTTGGGTACTCCGGTTCTTCTCATGTGGAGGTGCTTTGTGAGAGCGGTGCTTACTACAGCGGCCATGTGGGGGAAGGAAGTCTATCAAGTCTATCCCTCTTCCTCCGAGGGACTCGTGAGCTAGCTTCGACTCCCGGGAGCTCCCCCTTCTCTTCCGTCCGGAGGTCCCCTCCCTCCCGCCACGAGCCACCGGGGACGCACAGCTTCAGCATCGGGGTGGAAGTGGAAGTCTTCAACACTCTGAGGCCTTTGGCTGGTGGCCCGCTTGCGTCAAGGAGATACGGAGCAACGTGGCCGTCCTCTGCAGCTCCGCCTCCGCCGGGGAGCTCCTGGGCTTGAACTAAGTGGTCCACCAGGACCAGACCGCCTTTGCCCCCGATCCAACATGCCACACATCCAGGACAAGGACTTTATTCCTTTTGGAGCCCGCTGCCCTCGGAGATGCAGGACATTTCCGCAGAGGACGAGGACTCCCACGCCGTCTTTGTCAAGTCCATCAACGCCTGCTCCGTCAGGTCCATGCCTTCCAAGTGGTCTGTCTCTGCGGGTCGTGAGCACGGATGAAGACACACAGTGGAAAGAGCCATAATTTTGACCAATTCGATCATCTTAGAATTTGGTGACTTATTACCATTCTTTACGTCGCGTTTTGACCCTAGAATCTTCAATTACACCAAGTTTTTCAATTGAATCCATGAGAGTGAAATAAACTCCTTATTTTATTTCAAAGATTCTACAAATAATTTCAACGGAGTCCCTTTCCACTTGGGATATTTGTTTCATCCTTATTTTATATTTACCACATATATTCAGGCTTGTGAGCGATCAGGAAAAAAAATAGCGATCCGATCAAAAATAGCGATCAGAAATTCTTTGCGATATAGCGATATAACGATCAGGGATTTTTCCGATCAGCGATCCGATCAATTTAATTGCGATCAACAAAAAAATTACCTATGTAATACTAATTCTATGTTAAAAAATTAAATGTATATACAGTCAAACCTTTATAAGTATTCATCTTTATATGGCAATGGAATGACTATGAGCTCCAAAATAACGACTTCTCCATAGGCGCTTTTCTGTATATTTTAGGACAAAAATATCAGAATGATTGTTTCTCATAGCCTGTGAGCTCCAACACTCTGGCTCCACAATCGACATTTGTCTGCATATTTTAAGACAGGAAATGCCAGAATAAATGTTTCCCATAGCCTATGAGCTCAAAAACAATGACTTCTACATAGTCGCGTGTCTGTATATTTTAGGACAAAAAATATACCAGGATAGCACATACTGGCTTTTTCCATTAGTATTAGTCTGTATTTTGTGTTTTCTCGACAAATATTATTCGTTGGAATGGATTTTGGTCAATGTGACAGCTAGTTAAGTTTTAAGAAATGTTGGGTTTGTCTCAAAAATCCTTATTACAAACATTTTTTTTCTTTTTTTGTTATTTTATACAAATTGATCGGATCGCTATTTTTTAGTGATTTTCTTACGATCAAAAGATATAAAGATCAGGACCCTTTGCGATACTCCGATCAGCGATCAAATATCGCTATTGATCGCCGATCAGAAAAACTCCGATCAACAAGCCTGCATATATTCGTACAAATACTCTGATTGATACACCCGAAATATACACTTGATCACTCAATCGACATCTATTTTTTTCATGTTCGTTTATTATGTGAATAAAATAAATCGACATCTATTTTTATACTCATATCTATACTTATAATATTTATTATTAGTGCAAAACTCAGTGCCTTGCTTTTTCATGTATTTTATTTGTTAAATATCGAGTCACTGTGGGCTGCGTTGAAGAGGTTCATTCAGGAAAATGAGAGTAATAAACACAAAAAGGAACTTAAGACCTTAAGTGATAAATTAACATCAAGTATACTCATGATAAGGTCAATGACAACTATTTTCATTTCAGATTTTTATTAATGGGCTATATTTTATTTGTAAATTTTAACAATAGTAGTAATAAGCATTTCTTTCTTTAGGTGGCAGAAGTACAGATTATATCATAAAATATATTAACGAACACCTTACCTTCACTTAAGAATTGTGAAGATCAATACTCTGTTGTGTATTATTTTAGAATAATTCTTTATATTTATATTACAAAATACTTTTACCATCGTTACAAGAAATACGAGCTGATATCGTTAGAAAAATCAACAAAAGTTGTGAAGGTGTTTTTGTTTCAATACAGGAATATAACATTTACATATATGTAAATGTTTCTTTATATTTAATTAATTTATATGATTATTGAAATTTATTTTATGTGATTTTGAAATCATGGGGGCGTGTGCTCTCCCCATTGAGCTGAAGCTGTGCGTCCCCGGGTGGCTCGTGGCGGGAGGGAGGGGACCTCCGGACGGAAGAGAAAGGGAAGCGTGAGAGGGGGAGCTCCCGGGAGTCGAAGCTAGCTCACGAGTCCCTCGGAATAAGAGGGATAGACTTCCTTCCTCCACATGGCCGCTGTAGTGAGCACCGCTCTCACAAAGCACCTCTACATGAGAAGAACCGGAGTAACCAAGAACCCACGCTCGGAGACACGGTAGAGGGTGAGACATCCGGGGACACAGCACTTCTTCCCCATGACGGACGGACGGACGAACAATCTTCTGGGAACGTTTTCACAGTAGCAGTAGCAGCTGTTGTGCCTCCTCTTTACCCGCCCTCGCCGCCTTGCCATGCTAGAGGAACTGCTCTGCAAGAGGTCTCATGATTCGTTTGAGAGCCTTGACGTCCTTAGCTTACTTTCTTGTCCTCGAAGACTATTGACTATTAATGCCGCTTTAATAAAGTAGCGAATCTACAAAAAAAAAAAGGTTGTCAAAAGGGGGACTACTGCCTACTCTATTTGTATATTAGAAAACGTACATTAACTATGAACAACGTAATATGATTGAGCACTCTTCCTGCAGCTAAGATGTGCTTGACTGATGTTCTTTCCTTGAACCGTAGAATCTAGTCACGGAGGGTCCCTCCGCTGCTCCAGCTCACTCACTATTCTCAGGCCAAGGAAGATCGAAAACACTATTGATCGTGAACTTGGTAAACTTCCATTTACATCATGCCATGCCTGAGAGACTTCTTTTTCGTGATTGACGAGTCCAAGAGAAGTGTAGGAGAGGAGGAGGCTTCATGAGTGGAGTCTCCGGAGTCAGTCATCCGAGACAGATCCGGAAGAGGGGGGATGGAGGGAGGGAGGGTAGACATTTGAAGACGAATGAGTAGGAATAGGTCATGAAGAACCTCCTCTTATCACGATCCAGGTGCCCAAAGATTCCAATTCGATGTGTAAAGTCACTATTCACTATTTCTGGATCCCGAGACTCTTCAGGATGGGAGGAAGTTAATTATATAGTTCTCTCTCTCTGTGTCTTTCTCTATCTGTGTGTCTATATCGATATAAGGAGGAATTAAATATTCCATTGACGTCATCATAATACACAAAAATAATGATGATGACAAGGCAATCTAAAGATCTACTCAATTTCCAAAATGAATCCTTAATTTCTCGGCTTAAACAAAAAACACATCTCTGAATTTTTGATATTTTGTAGAAAAAAGTCTCTTCTATCAACTCAAGGCCTCAGTTTTTTGTCCAAAACAAAGAGGAAATCAGGAGAGCCGATTGGCTATAAAAAAGTGGCATCAAGGCAAAAAACAAAAAGTTTAATTTCATTACCATAGAGCTTTCAAATGCTCAAAATGGGCAATTCTAGTATAAGATATAAACAAAAAAATATGCTCAATTTATTAAGTTTTTTCAAAAACTCCATAAGGAACTCGAAAATTTCCAATAAAAAATAAGACCGGGATTTTGGCCGGGAAAAAGCCCAAATTTAAGAGGCATGTAACTTTGCTCAAACATCAAATTTCGAACTGAAATTTAAAACATATAATGAAAAAGACTTAATCATTCTATGGTGTAAATTTCATTGGAATCCATGAACCCAACATTTCATTGAAGTAATTTTTTTTTGGAATGACCCATATATATATATAGTTTTACTCATTTTAAAAACACTGGCATCCCTGACTAGCCGAAGCGCTATGATGTTTCTTGGGGGAAAAAAAATAATATTCATGCTCCTTTTCTTCAAACAGACTACATTCGAGAACAGTGTCCTTGTGACTTATTCTTCATCATAATCATAATGGAATCATCGCAGCTTTAATAGTTTTTGATTGTATTTATATCGTTAGTATGGATTGTTCTGACTTATTACCTCCGCCGAAGGAGGTATTGTTTTCACTGGCGTTGGTTTGTTGGGTTTGTCAGCAGGATAACTCAAAAAGTTCAGAACGGATTCAAATGAAACTTTGTGGAGTTGTTGGAAATGCCAAAAGTAACAAGTGATTAAATTTGGCATCTCTGAGTGCAGAATTAAGATGCAAAATGAGCTAAATACTAATAAATATTTCAAGTTAGCCTACTCTGCCAATAGATGTCGCTGTGCTGTGAAATTGGGTCCCGGGAGCGTCTTCCTCTCGGAATTTCCGTCGAGGGGAACCCTCCCCCGTCCCTCTACGCCGCCCCAGTCGTGAAAAATCCGCCTCGGAAGGCTCATAAGGACCCCGTGACGGCGGAGGTTTGCACTCTCTGAGTCCTCTAGTTTGAACTGCATCATAAATTTTCAAACAACTCTACATATCTTAGTATCCAAAACCTTACATCAGGTTGGATGTACCAAATATTTTTTAAAGATCGTAGCTGTGTTTCTGTTTCAATGGATAGCAATACTCGGAAAGATTAATACTGAAAATAATGACTTAGAGTTGCAAAAAGGTTGAGTAAATTTTAAGGATTCAAAACTTGTAGCTGGATGCTCGTTATCCTATACCTCAAATGTGGAAACAAAAGGCAACACCGTTTTCTCTTGCTCCCACACTTGAAATGTATGTAAGATCTTCTTAGTCCTGTGTGAATACCTTAATTTTTTTACTATCCACTCCTTCCCTTTAAACGGTTGAATTTTAACTATCGAGATTGATAGTTCATAAAATGAACGAATATATTAATAGTTATTTTGCCGTTATTAAATATTAATCTGACTCATGCAAAGATAAAAACAAATACAGTTAAAGAGATATATATTTATTTTGAACGCATATTGCCACATATAAATTTCATGGTGTGAGTATTAGATAAATAATGATAGTTAGGAAAATAAATCACATGAATATGTCTAGAATCTCTGGACTACCTCCAGCCGAGTTGTAGGCAGTTCGATCATAGAGGAATCGATTAAACTTTTCGTTTTCGAGCCTTGTCATGATTCGATTGAGTGCATAGAGTTCCTGCCTTTGTCGAGGTGTTACGAGGCGAGTCATTTGGGTTTTAACATCTAGTGTGAAGACGAGTTGATGCTGTTGCTCGAGGCGTTGATTCCCGTGCGGATGATGTTCTCCTGAGGATGTGTGCGGGCGAACAGAGTTTCCCTTCTTCTTGGGCCAATTCCGTCGTGACTTTCGTCGCTTGGAGTTGTTTGTAGAGGAAGATGCGAGGGAGAGAGTGGAGACTCGACTCTCCTTGTTTGAGGTACTGGTTGAGGAAAGACATGGCTCGGAAGCACTTTGTCTCTGTTGCTGCTGCAAATGGAGGAAAATTATAATGATGAAATCCGAATGATTACAAAAAATGTGATAAAAATAATATTTAAACTATGTTTTTTATACATATTTAAATATGAACAATTATTTAAAAAACTGGCCAATAATAAGTTTTTAACTTAAACAAAAAGTCTGAATATAATCATAAAAGTAACAAAGTACATATTTGGATAAATAAATATTTATTCTTTGTTAATGTAAAGAAAGTATTCATAACAATGTACTGCAAAAAGGAATCTTCAAGGAATTCTTGTTATGAAAAAATATATATTCTTGTTATATTTTTATGCATCATTTTTTTTGCCTATATGGTTCGATAGAATTGCATCCGATAGGATATAAATAAGCATTATATCATTAAAACTAGTCTATCGAACCTAGGATCTTATCTATGAGGTAGACCAAAAATGACCATCCCCTCTCGGGATTCGAACCTGCGCCCCCAACATTGAGAGTTGAACACGCCTTAACACGCACGGCTATCGAGCACCCATCGAGTTTTTATTTGAGTTTATGCAAATATATAAAAAAGCCTTTCTTTTGAGACGCACAGAGTACTGAGTATAACATTTTAGTGAACAAAAAAGTGCGGCAACGATATAACGAATTGTCAATATGATTTCAAAGAGTTGTCAATATACAATGATGAACTTATTTGGAGATAATAAAGTGATCTTATCATTCTTATTCTCTTTTGACACTCATCGTTGAAGAGGAAACATGATTGTAGAGAACTTATATGAGACATAGAGATATAAAGATATAGAAGGCTTATTGGAATATTCAGGGAATATGTTTTTGTGCCCAATATATATATAAATCTTTCTATCTCTATGATCAGCTTACGATGACGTAGTACAAATTACTTTGTTTTATTGGGCACAAGCGACAGCTGAACGACGATGTTTCTCTGCTATTGAAGGGAATAAGCTCTCTATATCTTTATATCTCTATGATATAGAGGGCTCTTCAATGAATCCCTCATTTCATAAAACAAAAGTAATATTTTAAGATTATTTTACTTTTACCTTTGTGACAAACTTTATACATTCATATTAATGTATTTTGATGACATGCTAAAAAAAAGGTTGACTCACATCCTTTAAAGGATTTAAATGCAAATATTACTTTTTGTATTAACTTGCATGAGTAACACGTTTTAACAAAATCAAATCATGTATATTTATAATTACAAATGCTTAACTTAAAAAAACCCTGGAATATTACCTTTTCTTTTGCTTCTTCTACTCGGTCCACCAAGAGGGCTTTTGACCAGTTTCATCATCTTGGCCCCAATTCCCTCTACGATAAAAAGAATCAATCAATATATTTTATATTCACATGAAAAAAACACCAAAATATGTACATTTTGTATTAACTTTAATATTTTATATTTATCTTATAGCCCCGCCCGTGGAGGCTCCCAGTGTGCTTTAAGATGACTTTGATGTCAATTAAACAAGAATGCCTCAGCTCTAATCAGTAAGTGTGTATTTTTCGTAATAGCCGAAAAGATCATCTATATAATAATTCACCAATCTCTGAACGTCCGTCCGTCTATATGATGTCCGCACGCTATCTCCTCCCACATTATGGTCAGATTTGAACTTTGAAGGTACCCATGGAATCCTTGGGTCAAGACGGACCTAATAAAACTATTTGCAAAGTGATGGGATCAGAAATGAAAAAAAAATTCAGACCTTGTCTGATTTACTACCTACTTTTCAAGGTAAAGAGAGAAAAAAAAGAAAAAGAGGAGGAGGAGTTAGAGAAATAGAAAAAGAAAAAAGCATCTCATGTGACTTAAAACATATTCTTTGTACAAAGTCAAATTTTTTATGAGGAATGTTTGTACAAAACAGAAAATTATTTTCTCTCTCCTCTCTTATATTCTTTAAGGTCTGTTTCACTCACAAACTAGCTTCAAAATCTACCCATACCCGAAGGGCGAACATATGCGAGTAAACATAATAATTCAATAAATTGTGTAGATGAGTAGCCAGGGTATCTCAATCCTGCCCATGATATCATTGAAGATATCCTGACGCTACACACGGATTATCGATTTTAGTCCAGCACCAATTCAAATTTTTAGTTATATAATTATTTTTCATGGTGATTTGACAATCTTAATATTGCATTAGTAAAAAAAGAAAAGATGGCAATCAGTTTGATGATTACCTTTTTCTATATATTAATTTTCAATGTTTGAAGACTTTATTTTAAATATTTTTCTTTACATAAAATAATAATAATCATAATCACCAAATATGCCATTTCATCATATTTATCATTGTGTATTTTAACTTGACTTCTTCCCAATTTATCATTTTCTTTTCGTAATTTTAATTGAAAATAATATTTGTTAAAATGTACATTTTATTATTCGATGGATTGAATATTGGATATCATATGATATACATAAATGAATTTTTATTTGGCCTCAAAACATTATGCTAACTAAGTTAAAATTGGACAATTAGTTCGATATTAGTCGAATAAATATAGCTTTAAATATTGATTTTGTATTCAAATACAAAAATGTATCAATCGAGTCAGGATAGGATATTCATTCGAAAAAATTTCAATTTATTTATATCGCTATCATCATCAGCAGTGTCCTATATCAGCCGGGTTAAGATAGGAATATATTATGGAATTTTGAAAGATGAATCATTTATTAACTTTTGTATACAAATAATTGTGCCTAAAAAATTATTATTTGAGACCATGAGTAACTAATTTTCTATTCGACGATTATTCGAACATCCATTTATTACCCGAATAATCCCCATATGTCCTTTAAAAATATCATATCGATCAGGTTCATAGAATGCGATTATGTGAATATTGGTCAATTAATTAAAGATCGATAGCCATATTAAAATAGTCCAGCTGACTATACGATTAATTTGATATCGAAGGATAATCCAGTATCAATCATTTACATTAAACAATTGAGACCTAAAAAATATAATCTAGCTTGGGTCAATATAAGGCGTCTTATTCGATATCGGCTAATTTATTAAATATTGATTGATGTATCCACATAATCTGTAATAGCCTTTATAAATAATACTCGTACATTGGTTGAATTCCATTATTTATTATTTGAAATTCTACTTTAATGAGTAATAATACCTCAAAACATGCATGGTTAAAGGGATTGTTGGCTCTAGGAGAGGGGCTAAGATCTTTATTTCCATTCCGCCTAGACTCAAAACTCGGCTCCAATTCTGGGATCCTATCCTCAAACAAACAAAAAACAACACTCAAAATCAAGACACACTCACCCTCAGAGCTCTTGCTCCAAACAGCTTTTTGAGTGGGGATTTGAGGCCTTTTCCCTTGGCTGAGGCCTTGTTGCCTGACATCCTCACCTTCTTCTTTGCGGGCTGTATCTGAACGTTTTTCCCCACTATTTTGACGGGTGAAGTGGTCATTCCGAGAGCATTTTGTATTTGGGCATGGGCACTTGTGTACTATGGACCTCAGTTCTCCAGTTTTTTCCTTCTTTCTCTGGCTTTGATATAAGAAGAAGAAAAAGGAAAGTTTGTTTGGTTGATAGAAGAGGGGGAAAGGTATGATTCCGAAATAGATCAATTGTGTTGTGCGCCCCAACACAAAAAATAGAATAAACAACAACTCGATTTCTGCATGACATGCAACTAACTTATTGTTGATTCTTTTTTTAAATAACAATTCAACCGTTCACGGAGGGGAAGTATTTTGGAAATCATATTTTTTTTCGTTATATTCTTCTACTACATACAATAAAAGTTTAATTAAGTTACAAAAACCAACAATGAGGTATAAATAAAATAAGAACTCACTGGGCGTAAATGAAGAATTAAATAAATGAACACTATAGTTTAAAACTACACAAAACTAAGAAAATAATAATAATCTGTTATAAAATCATATTTATTCACGGATTCAAATGGTCGACGTCTTTTTATCATAGACTTCATACCATTCATATATTTGATTGAGCTTGGCGGAACAAAATGGACCATGTCAATACCCCTCATTTCCAACCGGTTGATGATGGCAATGACACGATTTTTTATTTCGAACGCTGAGTACCTCACAATCTCGCCAAAATTTATCACTTTCAAATCCTACACGTCGACTAAAGAACTTGAAATAAGTTTAAGATCCTTACATTCAGGTAGGTTTGTATTTCAATTGAAATAGTTCAATAGTTGACATTTTGAAAAGAAAATAAATTACTAAGTGTATTTGTAAAGATTATTGATCATATGTTTTTATTGTTAAAAAATATATATATCTTAAATAATGAGAGAATTGAAAGGGAATAAATACAAAATAACGAGGCGAATTTTTCACGACTGGGGAGGCGTAGAGAGACGGGGGAGGGTTCCCCTCGACGGAAATTCCGAGAGGAAGACGCTCCCGGCACCCGATTTCACAGCACAGCGACATCTATTGGCAGAGTAGGCTAACTTGAAATATTTATTAGTATTTAGCTCATTTCGCATCTAGTTCTGCACTCAGAGATGCCAAAATTTTATCACTTGTTTCTTTGGCATTTTCAACAACTCCACAAAATTTCATCCGAATCCGTTCAGTACTTTTTGAGTTATCCTGCTGACAAACCAACAAACAAACAAACCAACACCAGTGAAAACAATACCTCCTTCGGCGGAGGTAATAATTAAAGACATTAACGTAAAACACACAATTAACATTAAGACAATCAACGCGGGATGAGAAGCTCTACAGTTTTCATCCCCAGTCGAAGATATTCAGAACCACTCCAAAGTAATTGCCAAATTTCAAACTTTAATGGCAATTACATATTTTACGAAAATAAAGTTACGCAAAACAATTGTCACCGTTGCTTTAAATGCATTTAATTTTTTAGAGTGTTTTTGATGTTCTTTAAAAAAAAGATCACTGTCTTTTTAATACTTTTTGTATATCGTTTTTGTATCTGTTTTTTGTTGTTGTTGTTTGATAGCTTTATTTTATATGGCATATACATTCGCCTTTGTTTTTTATTTGTTCCATGTTCGTTTTTTAGTTTTCTCTCTGTTGTGATATAAAAAAGGGATGAATAAAATATATGTTAGAAAAAAAACATTAAGATTCTAAATTACTGTCTAAAGAAGAAAAAAAATATATATATTATACAATAACTAAAAAAATTATAATCTATTTAAGATAGTACGCTGATGCCTTCGAATGCTCGATTTGATGAGCGTGAGGGATTGGAGATGATTGGAGGGAATAAACTTTGTAATTATATGTTGTTGTTTTTTTCTGATATGGTCCAGTTATATTCTATCAAATATAATTTAAAAAAATAGACATTTGATCCCTATCATTCGAAAATTGCACTTTGGATATAATCTTAATTTGTTCAAATATGCACTTTATTAGTTTTATGCAAAGGAAGGATTCGAATAAAAAACATTATGTTATATGACCCTCTAAGCATGAAATGCATCCCCTTCAATCCTCTCTTCTTGTAATTGTGTAGCTCTTTAGCATTTAAATATACCTCTACGGTAAAAAACATCACTGATGAGGGCACAATCTCACCTCTTGCAAGAGAGAAAGTTTTTTATGTCAATAATATTGAAGAAATCCTACTTTTTTTAAATAGGTCTTTATTTCATTTGTAACAGAAGATACAAAGTAAAAAAGGCAGTAGAATTGTGTATAAAAATAATACATAAATAAACATTATAGTTTAAAATTAGACTACTACCAGAAGACCTAGCTACAATAAGGACACAACAAAGCGTTAAAAAAGTTTCACAATATATATACTAAATTTTGTTGACACGTTACAATACATAATATAAAATAACATTAAAACAAAAACAACAATAATTTAAAACTTTCGGTTGTAGTAGTAAAAATACTGTTTAACAATTTTCTTTAGATGGCTAAAATATCTGTAGGAGTTCAGCCAACTGAAATTCACCAAGTCGATGGCGTAGTTCCATGAAGACCCGCTTTGCTCGGGAATTTTGAGGTCAAAAATGGTGTATCTCGCCGAAGCCGAGATTAAAATGCCCCTCAGATCTTCTCGAAGTAGAAACTCCCCAGACGTCAACCTAGAACTAATCAGAGCTTTGGCACTTAAGAGCGCAAAGTGAATGGCTTCAAGTTTTCGCGATGTTTTCCTTTCTTTCTTAGAAAACCCATATAGTACTACTGCCTTAAAATCTTTGGAAGACGACATGTTTAAAATCAAAAACTCAGTTAAAATTGAGGCATATGGACAGTCAACAAATGCATGGATTGTAGTGTTAAAAATTTCCCACAATCTTTACAAGGACCATTAAAAAAAGAACACCGGTCGAGATTTGGAATTGTGAAGTGAACTTCTTTCCTTCCATCACTCCAAGCAGAGACTCCTTTATTTTTATGACCCAATCCTCAGAGACTTTAAGGTCTTTAATCGTTTTTTGGCAAATCTTACTCACCTCCTTATCATACAAAGACAATACATTTACTTTAACGTGCCAAGGACATGGAGGACGATGATAACCGCACGCTTTCATGAGAGGGTATTTAAATTTCCCGTGGCTAAATGAAGAATAAGATTTCTTCTGGAGGTCGTGGAAAGTAAGAATGCCTCCCATTAGTGCCTCACCTTCCAAGGTTATAGGGTCTTCATTTTTCTTGAAAAAAGCCTTTTTGTCCCTGTTTTGTTCGATAATATCTACCGTTGAACTTGAGTCAAAAGATATAGGGCAGACCCAAATAATTCTTTGGACAGCGGCCCAAGTAGGAGATACAGATGAAAGAAGAGGATTGGAATTGACGGTACCCATCATTAAAAATGTATATACGGAGGAATTTGAGACGACAGATCTCCACTCAAGGTCGGGCCTTGTGGACAAATCAATTAAAACTTTTATATATATCTTAGGAATTACTCTGGATAAAACTACTAAACCACCCCCAAGCTGATTCCTTGGCCGTTTTAATGGTTCTATATACGATTTATGAAAGAGAGTTAAAATCCATTTTTTCTCTTCTTGTATTGCCTTATCAGCTAAAATCGGTAAAAGGGAAGCTTTATATAAAACTAAAGGCACTATAAAATTATTAAAAAAATCGATCCGCGTTTGAAGGTTAAAGCTTTTAAAAAGTGAAAGCCTCTTATATACCGCTGATTTTAAGGAAGTCCATTCACTATCCAATTCTCCTTGTCTTCCGTATTCCACTCCAAGAATGCAAACTTTGTCTCCAATCGGACAATTAGCAACTCGTAAATTGTTAATGGGACGCCAAGCTCCCAGAGGTAAAATCGATGTTTTTGAAGAATTAAGTTCAAGTCCTGAACGTTTTTTAAATTTAGTAAAAAAGGCCAGCAAAATTTATATTCTTTTTATTAATTGACTCTCAGAACGGGCTTCAACAAATAAAGTCACATCATCGGCGTAAAGGTCAATGATATGTTTCTCTTCGTTAAAAAGAACTCCGAACCCATTGTATTTATGTTTTATCTGAGTAGCCAATTCTTCAATGGCCATCACAAACAAAAGAGGAGCGGCGGGGCAGCCTTGACGACAGCTCTTCCCTAGGAATATTGGCTGACTTTGTTTCCCATTAATACAAATCGAAGACGAGCCATTGTACAGTAATGCTCTAATGGGGTTGAAGAAGCGCTTTGGCAAAAATTTCTTCACCATTTTTAAGATGTGCGTGTGAGAAACGGAGTCAAATGCCTTACGGAAGTCTACAGCTATTAACGCACCAAATGAGTTCCTAGAATCAATACAATCAATAGCGCAGCTTATATTTCTAGAAATATCGGCCAATTTTCTCTTCTTTAAGAATCCCTTCTGATGCAAACCAATTCTCTTATTTAAAATGGGTTCCATACGAACAGCCACAATACCAGCAAGTATTCGATATGATTAATTAAGAATGGTTATTGGACGCCAGTGGTTAATGTCGGTTCCATTGCCTTTTTTGGGAATTAAAACAATCTTGCCTTTTGTAACCTGTGCTGGCAGACTTCCTTTTTGCTCCATGGATTTTGCTAAACATAATAAGAAAGGAGTCAATTCTTCACACATTAGAGTAAAAAAATTCCCTCCAAAACCATCTGGACCATATGCCTTGTTATTTTTAAACAAATATTTTATATAATAAGCAATTGAATCTGCAGAAAACAATTCCATTGAGGAGTTTTTTACTTTTTTAGGAAAGTTAGGTCTCTCTCCTACTACAGTGGCCTGAAAATCACGATGAAAACAGGACAGTATTTCCTCCACTTTAGTAAAAACTTTCCCCTGGGATAAAATTTTAGTCAATTTTGTTTGATTCAATGAGCGAGAAAAATTGAACTTCCTTATCCGAAAATTGGAGTTATTTTCTCTGGCTCTTTTCATTTTATATTCTTCCTCCACGATATCGGATATTCTAAAGAAATTAAGAGAATCCGTTATATAGTTTTTCCAGAAACACGATCCGTTTTTTAAATATCATTCATTTGTGATTGAAATCGTTTAAAATTTACCCTGTGCCGTTTCAAAAAAACCTTTGTGGAAGAACGCACACAGTATTGAAGGGTAAAATTGGCTTTATGAGCACTAAAGGAGGATTTAAATTGACGATAGAGTTTTGATCTTAATAAGGAAATATACTCGTCTTCCTCAAAAAGCCACTTGGGTATTCGAAATTTATTTTTTGAAGATATAAAAAACTCAAGCTCGATAACTTTGTGGTCTGATGCTGGCTCAGGAAGATATTGTACTCTCTTTACTTTGGAAAACAACGAAGGAGAAACTAGAGCAAGGTCTATACGCGATGAACGACCTCCGCTTCTCCAAGAGATACAGTCATCAGGATTTAAAACACCTAATATATCCACCAAATTTAACCTTAATATTAGATCTCTAACTATTGGACAAATCCTACTTTATTTTGATAATTTATAATACTTATTACTTATATATCAGAGTTGCGTGTGCGGCTTGCTTGCAGGCCAAACCCATACAGAAATGGGAAAAGAACATTTGTCATATAAAAAGGTTCGCTTGCACGAAAGAATATTTTAATAAAACCTTTCACTAGCCTCTACTTGGCTATTAAATTTAATCAAAGATCCCTTCGGGATGATGTGAAAAGGTAAAAGTAAATATATATATAACAAGAAAAAGATAAAGAAGAAGAAAACAAAGGCAAATAGAAGGTGTACACATAAGACAAAATAAATAATAAAAGGAGCAAAGAAACAGGCTATACGCCCTGGCAATACCCATAGAGATATAAAGATATATAGAGCAGATTCCCCAATTCCAGAGAAACAGCGTTCTGTTGTTTTGTGTGTTCAAAATAAACAAAGTAATTTGACCAACGTCATCGTAAGCTGATCATAGAGATAGAATCCAAGGTCTGTATAATAAGGTCTGGGCAATACAAAACAAACATGTAATCCTAGCAGTATAACTACTCAATGACGTCACTGGAGAACGAATATATATATATATATATATATATTTATTATTATTTATTTATTTATACACACACACATATATATTTATGTATATATATATATATATATATATATATATAGTAGATAGAGAGATGATTGATATATAATACAATCAATCTCTCTCTCTCTCTCTATATATATATATATATATATAAATAAATATATATATATATAAATTATATATATATATTCGTTCTCCATGACTCATTGAGTTGTCACACAATTACATGTTTGTTTTTGTATTGCCCAGACCTTATTATACAGACCTTGATAGAACCTATCTCTATGATCAGCCTACTATGACGTAGTACAAATTACTTTGTTTATTATGAACACACAGAATACAGCTGAACGTTGTTTTTCTGCTATTGAAAGGAATCAGCTCTCTATATCTGTATATCTCTATGGGCAATACCCTGACTATTATCTTGAACTACATAAAATGTACATGTTATTAATGACAGGGGATTTTAAATATAGAAGGTTCTTAAACCAACACAAAATGTAATTTATACGTGTCAGAACGTGTTTTCATCTAGTATGTTAGAAAAGGCTTCATGGTTGTACATACAAGGTGCATGTAAATAATAGACAAAATATTAAAAAAGGAACTTCTTGGTAAATATGATGATTTATTATTAATATTGGTACTTCACAAATTTATTATTCATTTGGTAATTAATTAAAGGAGGCACATATTTAGCTTGAGTTGTGATTCTGAGTGCTCTATGACGATTGGCAACTCCTTTACCGGAGACAAAGGTGGTGACAAGAAAACAACATACTGTTGATGGTCGAAAAGAAATGAAGCGTGATTCAAACAACTGGCTAAGTGTTGCATGTGCCATCTGACGATCAATTAAAGTATGATTAATAGAAGTGGTGTTGGGTTTCAAGCGCCATCTGACGCACAATTAAAGCATTTTCCTTTCAAATAAATGTTTTCTACCTTATTTCATTATTCTGTATAATGAAAGTAATGTCCGATGAAACAATAAAATATCACATAACTTGTTTTAATGATCTGTACTAGTTTTAAAGAGATGGATTTAATGAATAATGATAAAAGAATTAGAGGTTAAATAAAAAGTAATAAACAATAATTGGATTATTGCAACCGGCAAACGTATGGCCATATAAAGTCAATTATGTCTAAAAAAAACTATATTAAAGAACAAAATAATGTATTTTGTTTTATACAGATCCATATTAAAGACAATCGATTTTATTACAGCCAAATACTTTTTTTTTATTACAACTTTCGAGCATTTAAAGTTGTCTTCTGATTATTATCGTTATTGGTAGTATTGATAAAATTGTATCTATTTTTGAACGATTTAAATTGGTCATGGAATAGAGATGTTGTATATTTTACAAAAAAAGAGTACCATTTACACAGTAAGATGAGAAGTAGGTTTCTTTTGAAATATTAAGTGTGACTAAGTGTGTGAAAGTTAGGGGAACGCGATAGCTACGTGTGTTAAATGCGTGTTCAACTCTCAATTTTGAGGGCACTGGTTCGACTCCCGAGAGGGGAATGTGTATTTTGTTGAACCTCATTGATAAGATCCTAGATCTGATGGGTAAATTTAAGTAATGTTATAATAATCATTCATATCCACAAAAAGAGCCAAATAAACAAAAAGAAAAGCGTATCTGGAAATAGATAATTTTGTATAGGATATAAAATAATAATATTACACAATGTGTTTTGACTACTTGACTTGATAGAATTGTTGTATACGTGTTGATATGAGTAAGCATTTAGCGTATAAATTTAGTCACTTGAACCTAGGATACTCTTTTATATAAGGTTGACCAAAATACACATTCCCCTCTCGGGAGTAAAGCGTTAAAGTAAAGTAGTGCATGCAAGGAAAAAGTAAACAAACAAAAATTGGCCAAATTTTGGTTATTTTCTTTAACGTTAGATTTCGCTAGTCCATGAAATTACGTCACAATCCTATTTAAACCCGATTTAAAGGGATTAAGTTTGATGATTTGAAATATTGACACACAAAAACACTTTTTTCAAGATAAAAACGTCTCCAAATATAAATAATAAAAGGACTTTGTTATTGGTTTCAAAGAGCTCTAGCATCAAAGTAGCGCCCCTTATGGACTAAAGAAGAAACTAAAATTTTGGCCAATTCCTTTTGGGGAAAAAGGAAGAATATTATGTTATACATACATTACTTTGCTTTAACGCTTTACTCGGGAGTAGTCGAACCTGTGCCCTCAACATATAGAACCGGTCACGCCTCCACTGAGCTAACACGCTCCCTCTCTCCTATTTATAAATCACCAAGAAAATCCCACATTATCTTTAACTCTATGGTAAAAAATGTATTCTAAATAGTCAAAGAATGATCAATATGGAACCCTCCCAGAAAATATACTGAGGCTAGCTCTGGATAAAATGTGTCTCATTTTATAAAAGTTTGTATCATATGCTCAAGGAAGCTGACCCGAATTTTGTTGACCTAAAATAGGACTAGAAGTTTGCTACAGTTTGAAATACCTTAGCAGTGCTTTATTCGTGAAAAGCAAATGATGGCTAATGATGCAAACTACTTTATTTTGGTTAACCCTAATAATCAATGGGCTACTGATTTTTTTTTAAATAGAAGCCTCATTGATTAAGCAAAAATATATTCTTTTAGATTTAGATAACAATAAATGATTATTTTTATAAACGATGGTGTGATCGATATAAAGATAGTCTTCACATGAAACACACACATCTTATTACAAAAACCAAGATCAAAGGTTGACAAACTTTACAGTGAAGGCCTGAAACAACTTATTCAAGCCTACACAGACATAGACCATTTCTCTCCCATCTAAGTAAATGGAACATGAAAGAGGTCTACGAAAGATGACATACCCCAATATTGGTCTAATCTTTGCTAGGAAAGAGCCACAGACTGCAGACAACCTGATTAACAGACCCTCGAAAGGCATGAAGTGTCTCAAGAAGAAGACGTGGATATCCAAATTTTAAAAATTTCTAAATGTAAAAAATGAATATATATTGTAAATAATTTCAGTATTTAAGAAGGAATTCTTTTTGCTGTTGTAACATTGCGTGTTGTGTTCTTTACCTTAGTGTCTATTGTTTGTATGTACTATTGTAATCGGCAATAAATTTCTAACTCACTAACTAACTAGATTTAGATAATAATATATTCAAGTATTTCTATTTTCACAATTAGAGAGTTTAAAAAACATTTTGTATCAATATGACATATGGGAACATTTTCATACATGTATTCTTTGAATTTTAGGGAAGCACTATAAATTATATGACATTTTAATAGGGATGGACTCACCATAACGTTGCATGAATGCAAAAAAAAGCGTCTGAAAAGAAATTGTCATGTATTGTGAATACCCCATCTATCGCTTTGTTGTAGAGAAGTAAATGTGTCGTAAATGTTATTTGGCAAATGAGATGAAAAAAACAACATTAAAGTGAAAGGGCATGAAAATGGTCTCTTAGGAAAATATATTTTACAACATGCTAGATTAAAACACTGCCAATAGTCATGACTAGAGGAAGGTAAAGATCTGAAAGTATAATTATCTGAGGATATGTAAGACATATTTTTAAAGGATCAAGCAAATCATCACTTTTTGCCTATTTGGTTTGATAAAATTGCATCCGAAAGGATATAATTAAGCGTTATAGTGCTAAAATTGTCACTCGTACCTAGGATCTTATCAAGGATTGATCAATTGACCTTCCCCTCTCGGAGTATTCGAACCTGCGCCTCAGCATTGAAAGTTAAAACACACGCCTCAAAGGTACTAAGCAATCCCTTGTTCAGCTCTCAACGAATACCAAAGTAATTTTGAAACATCACACAATATCATTATAGTGTAGATTCATAGTCTTTAATGTCATGTAAAGTGTCAATAAAATTCCAA
>CP045896.1:17426619-17449350 GCA_013387185.1 Caligus rogercresseyi
TATATATATCCAGGCTTGCACGCGTTCCACTTTTTTCCGTTCCGTTCATCGTTCGTTCAACTCTTTCCGTTCCGTTCAATTCTTTCCGTTCGCGGAACGCCGTTCAATTTGGCGTTCCGTTCAAAATTGGATTTCAAACTATTCTCATAAGAAGGCTCTTACTTTTCACTGCATCCTCGTATGATCGGGTATAAAATTTTAAACCAGGCCCTAATAGTGTCGACTTGAAGTTAGTTACCGCAATTAAAGTTCCAAAACTTTACAAACTTCGATAAAAAATGATTGAGCCAGAGGCTCGGCCCGAAAAATTAAACATATTTTTTTGCCCCGAAGTTACAATATGAAAAGTCAAAGATGTAAAAATCCCACCCACATATGGTCCACCGAATTTCTCGGTCTATGTTACTCATAATTATTGCTTTATCTGAGAATCATTACGAAAAGTTTATTTGCTTACAATCTTAAGAATAACATTACTTATAAATTAAACTATTTATTTGCTGCTACAAAGAGCTGTTTTTCAAAATTTTCATCTCCTATATTTTGCCTTGTCCTTCGCAATAAAAGTTTAGATTTGGAGAAGAGTCTCTCCGAACTGGCACTGCTGGGAAGTATAACATTATATCGAATGAAAACTTTTTAATCCTTTTATAAGCAATAATTGATTCCATTGCCTCAGACTCATCGGTTAAGAAGCGGTCAACCTCCTGCTTAGCTGAATCAGTCTTCTTCGGCCTCTTGGCAAATAAATTGCCTTTTTCTTCCGCTGCTGGTTCTTGCGAACGTTGACTAGAAGGAAAATCTGCCAATAATTCAGCCTCTTCTAATAAATAATTTCTTGCTAACTTTCTTTGTACTACAAGTGTAGCCTAGCGCAAAGATTCTTTTCAGATTGAAAGATAAACTTTGACGACAACCGTTTTATAGAAGTTTACAAAAAAGTTTGAATGGATTAAAACACTTAATAAAAACATTAACATAAATTCATTCGTACGTAACTTTATATAGAAGAAGAACATAGAGCAAATCTCAACTTTTAAAGTATAATGATTAAACGAATTTCAGGTTGAAAATATAAATTGGTTTATGTACAATTAACGACATAAAACGTGGACCACTACAGTAACTAAATAATTGAATTTAGAGACCGACAACGAACCTTATAAAAATGTATAATTTATACTAAAATCGAAGTTGGGTAATTTATTCTTGAATATTATTGAACGGAACGCAAAAAGACAAATTTTAGCGTTCCGTTCATCGTTCCGTTCAATTTTTCGTTCCGTTCATCGTTCCGTTCAATTTCTTCCGTTCCGCGAACGCCGTTCAATTTTACGTTCTGTTCACAACCCTGTATATTATCTATACATATATATATCTATATATATATATATACTTATATAATTATATATATATATATATATATATGTATATATATATATATATATATATATATATATATATATATATATATGGTATATATATGTGTGTGTGTGTGTGTATAAATAAATAAATAAATAAAAATATATATAAATATAAATTATATAAATATATATTCGTTCTCCAGTGACGTCGTTGATTAGTTATACTGCTAGGATTACATGTTTGTTTTTGTATTGCCCAGACCTTATTATACGGTTCTAGGCGTACTCGACGGGCACGCCTTTGCATTTTCCGTATTTGTAGTTAGCGCTCCTGCATTGAACTCTTTTGCATCAGGGTGTTCTTGTCTGCGGCGGTTTCGCCTGGGATTATACCTAGAAAGGATTGTCTACCAAGGAAGGTTATTTATCATTTATTTCATTGTTTAACGATACAGTTCGAGTCAGGTCTAATAAATCAAAAAGGTTGAGTGATTGATCAATTATGTTGTGATAATTAAAGAGTTTCAAAAACAATTATATTATGGTTACTTTTGCTAATATGAAAATAAAGTTTATAATTACCATGTTTCATTAGGTAACTGAGAAATTAAATGATCCCAAGAAGGTTTTGGTAGCTGAAAAATTAAATTAAAAACTCACATTTGACCTGTGAAATGGGAGACTCAACAAACAATTGATTAAAAAATAAACAAAATAAGAATATTCTTCACAACTACATATGAGGTAAATATTTGATCACTTCAATTAACTATTCATATATTACAAAAACTCCAGACCTTTTCCCTATTAGTAATAGTATATCCACCGTCTTTGGATTTGTCATAGTGATTATGGGACTGTGATATCAGTGCAACTCTTGGCTAGTAATTTGAAGAACTAGAAGGACCCCTTAGTTAAACCTTAACATACCAGATGCTTCGAAGTCTTGCAAAACCTTAAGCCTTAAAAATGTCAATGACAATAAAACTCGCAACGTTGAGTTTTGCTGCATATATGGGTTTCCATTAAATTGGCAAAAAGTAACTGCCAAAGCAAAAATCACCAAAATGTATACGTTAAAATAATTATTTTTATGAAAAATAAACTCCTGCATAAAGTTTTCTTTGTTTATATATGTAGTTCATTACTAAATGATAAGCTGGGAGAATATTTAAAAGTTTATTTAATTCAAAATTTTAAATAGTTTGACTACTTAAGCTATATTTTCTTAAAATACATGTTATGTCATAGAGAAGTTAAAATGAGTAGGACTACCACCCCCCAGACAACCCCCCCCCCCCAAAAAAAAAAAAAAACCCCCTGGGCTTTTACTCCTCGTGTCATTTACTCCCCCCCCCCCCCTCCTTCGTTACTAACATTTTTTTTTATCCTTTTAAGTCCTAATATTAAGTGAACTATGTTTTATTTATGACAAAATTGCATTATTGTTTGAAAACTATTGTTTGAAACCTAATTTCATTCTTTTCGTTTCCTTACAATATTAATTTGCAAATCTATCCATTGAAGTCTTTTTCTAAAGTAAACTATATTTTTATTATCGTTTGTAACTGCAAGGTCTATAAAAAATATTATTAATAGGAGGTAAAAGCCCAGCGGGTGCTATTCCGGGGGGTGGTAGTCCTGTTACGAGTTAAAATTTAAGACATTGAAGACTGACACTTGAGATGGAATAACTTGTTATGGTATTGAATAGAAATACTCTCTTACCAACAATAGAAGACATGAATATTTCATTTGACCTATATGTTTTTTCAATTTAAAGTCAACAAATTCATTCAAGTAACAGATGTAAATACTATGAAATGAGGCAATTATAAGAAAAAATATCGTAAAGTCAAGTTAACCCGACTCGAACTTTTATGGCGAAGATAGAGTAAATAAAAATTAACCTTCCATGGTAGAAAATCCTTCCTAGGTACAAATCCCAGGCGAAACCGCCGCTCGACAAGAATACCCTCATGCAAAAGAGTTCAATGCAGGAACGCTAACTGCAAATGCGGAAAATGCAAAGGCGTGCCCGTCGAGTACGCCTGAAACGAAAGGAAATATTTATCTACGTATTAGATGAAGAAAAAAAAAAAAAGAAGGGGTTAAAAGTTCCAAAAAAAAATAATTTTTGTCAATTTATTATATTTATAGTTCACAAATTTAACCTTTTTAACAAAAAAAAAAACATTTGTTTATAAATACATATCATTTTAGAGCATTTGAATTGATTGCAATGTGGGCACTTGTCAAGCTACTAAGAAATAAACTGAAATATATATTAGAAGAGCGCATAGTAGCTCTCAATGTTTTCCCGAGAGATTTAATGTCAAACTTTATTGAAAAGATTTTAATTTCAATTAAGTATTTTTTTCGCTAATACAAGCCTTTATTATAAATCGGTCTCATCAATAAAGAACAATAAAGAATACATTAAATAAATGCGAATAAATCCCCACAAATATAATAAAAATCTTCTAAATATTCAAACCATTGAATCTTAAATTGACTGTTCAAATGTAATAACCCAAATATAGAATGGTAATGAGTATTGTAGTACTATAATGCTTATTTATATCCTCACAGATACAACTCAGTCACAAAGGCCAGAAATATATATTTTAAAGAATCAAAAAACAACCCATTTTTATCAATGATAAATAGTCTTGGAAACATATTTGGAATCAGAGGCTAAGGCAATAAATAAGCAGTAATAAAAGCTGGAAAAACTCAAAATACATCCAAAAAATCTTACCCCAAAAGTCATAGTTTAAAAATATTTAAGTATGGATTGTGTTGTGGATCTCACTCGTCCTCATCAAGTACTTTTCCTCTCCATAGAGATAGGACATAGAGAGCTGGATTTTTCAGAGAAATACGTCATATTGCCCAATATATTTTTTTCTATCTCTATGATCAACTTTCGATGACGTAGTACAAAATACTTTCTTTATATTGGACACAGGCGACAGCTGAACGACTTTTCTCTGCTATTGAAGGGAATAAGCTCTCTATATATTATATCTGCATGGTTTGTGCCCGTAGTCTGTTTCTGCGGGAAGGGTATAGGCATATATTTGAATTGTATATGCATAATTGTATTCATATGTGAGTACGGAATGGAACCTGATGATTACATTATTTTATTCTTACGTTATTCATTGTCTTTCCATCTTTGCTTTATACACCTTTTCCTGGATAATAATTAATATTTCATATAATTATTAAAACATTTTCTCGTACATATTCCATTTACAAAGAGAAAAGTAACGAATGTATTTAGATCATAGAGATATAAAGACATAGAGAGCTCATTGGATTTATCAGAGAAATACGTTTTTATGTTCAATAAAAAAATATTTCTATCTTTATGATCAACTCACGATGAGGTAGTACAAATTACTTTGTTTATATTGGGCACTGGCGACAGCTGAACGACGATGTTTCTCTGCTATTGAATAAGCTCTTTATATCTTTATATCTCTATGAACTATTCCCTCACTTCTTCCTCCTCCATCCTCTAAAAGATCTTTTTTTTAAAGCCTTCTAAAATGTTGTCTGTAAACAATAAAAGGGAGAAAATTAGGAGAGAAGATTTAACTCAACAATTCATTGGAAATTAGCATAAAAACGTTTCATTATTAAAACAAACAGGGAATATATTTTCCCGAGAGGAATAAAAATCCACAGGGTCTTAAATAAATATAATTTATGTACACAAAAAATAAAACACATGAGTAAACAAACTTCAAACCTTTTTCATCATTTTTAAATTTCTTCTCTACGGATTCTAAGTTAAGCAAATATACTTCTTATCCCTGTTTTTTGGTGTGGGATAAGGGATTTTTTAGTCCTCTATCTAGAGAGGTAATTTTGAATATGTTGTTGACATCAGAGTAAAGTACATATATCTCATGGAAAAACATTAACACTATACATAGAATGTAAAATATACTACCTAAGCTAAAGCATCGGTAGTTTATTTTATATTAATAACAAATATGTTTATTGAAAAAGAAGGTTTAAACTTGTGATGTATATTTGTATTTAATATACAATTTTGTGATTTTTTAATGATACTTTTGCAAAGCTTTTATTGTATTAGGTTGTGCCATAAAAATAGGGTTAAGTTTGTTATTTCAAAAGTACCTATAAAGATGACGAAAAAATGAAGACATATTATTATTATTCTCATATTCTTCTCTGCTTGGAGAGGGTGGGTGGTGTAAACACATTCAGTTTTAACTAGTTGAAAGGTAATGAAATAAGATTTGATTACCAAAAGGAAAGATAATTAATTGCAGCAATGTGGAAAATTAATTTATGTTGCGTCCAATGTCGTTGAATTCTTATAAGAATGTTGAGAATGCTGTGTATATTACTTAATTGCAATATAAAGATTCAAAGCTCAATGTTTTACATACCAATTACATCACTATCTGAATGAAAGAACATTCTCTTTTGTTGTATATTTTGTCAACATATTATATATGAAAGGGTTCATTAGTCATAATATATATATATATAAAAACTATGTATATAAACTAGCATTAATAAAAGTTTTCATCCCTCAATAGTATTGAAAATGGTGTCAATAAAAAAGTTTGTGATGATTCTGTGCATTTAAAACTTTTCCTCGCCAAACAATTAAAATTTGCACAACAAATTTTTTATGTTAGTTCATTATTAATGCTTTTATTCAGCAATATACATATGTCAGCATGGACACTCTGATCAATGGACATTTCTTTTATACATGTAAACCATAGCATATATATATTCATCTAAAGGGAGTAATTCCATAAGTTAAGGATATACGAGTACTGCAGCATGAAAAAAAGTACTCTATGCTCAAGAAAATAGTAATACATTAACCCTTCTTTTGTGTTCGGGTCAAATTGACCCGTTTTCTAGTTTGAATGTGTAAAATTAACCATTTGCTTTTTTGCTCTGGAATGATGCTCATCTAATCCTCAGACACAAGATTGAATGCAAGAACTATCATTTTTCACCATTTTAGTAAATTATAAAGGTCTCCAAAAAAGTTACATTTTGTGGTGTTACGGGTCAAAAGACCCGCAGAGAGGATACTGCTGTTTGTTATCATCACCTAAAAGCTAATGGGTTGCTCTGAGGATCAATTTGTGACCCAATATGCCCAGTTTGGGCCCCCCCACACACGCCCCCCCCCCAACACAGGTTCTTTCACATGCACAGACAGACACATAAAAGACAGCGCATTCATTACACCACATTCCAAAAACGAGTTTACATTTTAAAACCCTGTGTCTGTGGAGCCCACTAAAGAAAGTTTCCCACACTGGTTCCATTTATATGATGTATACTAAGCCATACAATGACTTTGAAAAACAATTTGGAAGAAAACTGGTGATTTTCAGCATTTTAAAGCATTTTCAAATCACGGGTCCAAATTGACCCGCGAAAACCACCGGGTAAAACGCTTTCTAACACCATAATAAGGGTTAAGCAAAAGGTGTTAACAAGATGTATTGAAGAAGTCCCTTTCAAAGGATTCGTAATTGCATTACCTGGGCCTATGAGAAACTGGGAACTCCATTCTGGAACATGATGGGGTTATAAATAAAAGGACACCTAATACAAAGAATGTCTCATCATGTTCATCGTCGTCTGTTGGTCTGTGAAAATCAGAAACACTCTAAATATGGCACTCAACTCAGGAAATATTTCAATCAACTGAAGACGTCTTAATCGAGTAAAATGGCTGCCCTTGCAAGAAGTTGGTGATAGCATGAAGTATATATATTATAAATAACAGACTTGTACTTGTTCATTCTGAGTTCATTTGTTTAGTGGTTATATTAAGAATGCGTAACCAAGATTAACGCGTAATGATTTGAAACATTGGGTTCCTAAGGCCACATTAGAGCTTATTTAGGATCCAACTCAAGGACCTAAGTGATAACAGGAACCTTAACGAAAAAAACAACAACATTCGATCAACATGAACACCTCATTAATGTGTTTAAAATGCTGACACGCAAGGTAAACAATGAATATTATTTTTAATAGAATATTAGGGAAGAGAAGAAAGGTTAATCCTACAAATAAATACCAGTGACGTCATAACATTTATTATTTCCTTATTATATGGAAATAATTATATAAGTCTTATAATATAAGACTATCATTTTTTATTTAATTACCATTGGTCATGTTAAAACGATTGTAATGTACATATATAAAGTACAAAATAAGCATAATGGTCTACATTATATCGAACTTCAACATATAATAAAGTACAAAAATGGGCAACACACTAAAAACACGAACAAATTAGATTATTTAAAAAAAAAATTTTTTTTTTCAAATTTGGGTTCACGAAGTTTTTGGGTCGAGTAGTATTTTACTCATGCAATTTGTGATATTCCTTGTCGTCTCTTCCTCCCTTGAGAACCATTCTCAACCTTGAGCTACCTAAAGGATCCTTTATGGTCACCCAATATTGCAGAAAAAATATAGAACTACGCAAAATTAAAATGGTTGTCTGACCGGCGTCCTAGGGTAACAACTGATTCGTATCAGTATTAAAAAACACAAGTATGTTTAACCAACTCAAAAGCATATCATATATACTACATTAAATCAGCGTCTTTAAACCAATTTCTAGGGTAGATTTTATGTCTTTTCATCATCCGAGGTTTTTAATAAATGAAAGCCATACATAGAATAATTTTAATCTTATTATAATATAAAAATTACTTATGAACTAACATTATATATAAACTAATTAATAGCTAAGACTCCAATTATATTTTTGTATAAACCAAAGAAAATATAATATAACCATCAAAATAATGTATCAAATTCAAAATATAATTAATGGTCTTCCAAATGTATTGAGCTATAAAATACAATAAATCATGACATCAGAGTATGAAAACAATTACGGCTGTTCTTCTATTCATTACATTCCTATCAAGGAACACTTTAAAGGCTGGTACCAATATATGAGAATGTGTTATTTTCCTTTCCAGAGGTCTAGAAGTTATAGAAGACGATTAAAATAGATAGTATTTCATTTTCTTTCGAGATCAACAAAACATCGTTGCAATACTCCAATGTAAAGCGTTAAAGTAAAGTGGCGCATGCAAGGAAAAAGTAAAAAAAAAATTGGCAAAATTTTGGAAATTTCCTTTAACGTAAATGTCGTTGTCATGAAATTACGTCCAATCCTATTTAAAAACCGGTTAAAGGGATTAAATTGATGATTGAAATACTATATCAAATCCCTATAAGAATAAAAAACGTCTGCAAATATAAATAATAAAAAGGACAGTCATTATTTCAAAGAGCTCGAGCATAAAAGCGCCCATACGGACTAAAGAAGAAACCTAAAAGATTGGCCAATTCTTTTGGGAAAAAAAGGAAGAATTTTATGTTATTCAGCGCTACTTTATTTAACGCTTTACCCCAATGGAGGTTGAATGTATTAGAAGATATCCATATCATTAAAACTATTTGTTTTTTACATTAAGTTATATTACAACTTCATGTACTACACAATGATGAAGTATAACAAACTGGGACTTTTTATTTGTAGTCATAAAAAAGAAATGACACAATAACAATTTTAATTGTAATAAAACATCATTGGATCGATGCTGTGAGCATCACTCATTCTAGGATTTGTATCCTTTCAAAAGCATGAAACCCTTCTCATAGGCCTCACGTAAATTAATTTACGAATGCTTTGAAAGGGCAATACCACCTGGCAATATATTTAGCTTAATGCCTCTTTCACACAAAGAGAAAGATAATTTTTTTGTCTCTATCTGGCGATAAATGGATATCACTCTAATATGCATAGAAAAACGAAGAAGTAAAAGCTGTCAACTACAAAAAATAATATTATTCGTTATTTTGCAAAAATCATCCAAAAGGTATCTTAACTAAAGGAAATAGAAAAGAGAATCTGTTGGCAGGGACAAATTGTGAACATATTCTTTCATTTTGATAAGATTTTTTTTGTCTATTTGGTTTGATAGAATTGTATCCGACAGGATATAAATAAGCATTATAACATTAAAATTAGTCTATCAACCTAGGATCTTATCAATGATGTAAACCAAAGTTGATCTCCCCTCTCGGGAGTATTCGAACCTGCGCCCCAACATGAGAAGGAACACGTCGTAGCAGCACGGCTATCGAGCTCCCTCAAACAATTATATTGCTTGTGTTTTTTTTATTTTGCTTTCTCCTAAGAAATAGATCATTAATTTGAATCAACTTAAGTAATAAGAAACATACTTGTACATAATGCAAACTGCATCAAAATATAAATTTAATATGAAGAACGGGGAAAAAAATATAGGACTATATCGAAACCTTTATATGTGTTTCAGCAAATTTTAAAAATCCATTATATTAAACCTTATGCAAAATCCCCATTAAAAATACTAAAGCTATAATCAAAAAGATTTGTACTCTCGTCAATTTTGATAGATTAAGTTGTTTATTTTTTCAGCTCCTTATTAAATTGTAGGCATGTAAATAATTGTTCATGCAAAAAATTATGTGGAGGTAAATATTTGTTTTCAAGCAATTGCCTTAGAAAACATTTGTTATACAAAATCTACTGAGATCAATAACATACATTAGCTGATTAAATTGAAATTGGTTCAAATATGTAGGATTACCTGTAATTGAACGGTGGCTCGAAAAATGTAAATAAAATAAATTGAATTGAGCTACAAGTACTGACCTGAAGGTAATTATTTTAACTGTGTAACATAAACATGATGTCTAGTTGTAAATGATACATAGATCAGGCCTCTTTATTCGATGCTATCATTGATGATCAAAACAGATCTTTATATTATTGCTACAAGTATGAAAGGTGTAGTATTTTTACCGATAATAAAAATAATAGTGATAATTTGATTAAAAACTTTATTTAAATAGTCGTAGCTCAATAATGAAATACTTACAAATTACAATAACACTTTTTCTGAGTATTAATATAATGGTATTAAAAATATATTCCAGGGAACGCGTTAGCTCAGTAATAGCTTGTTTTTAGGGCACCGATTAAAGCCTGATGGATCATATTGAAAAGATTCCATGTTCAATAGAATTAATGAATGTCATAATACTTATTCACAGCAAGCAAATACCATTTCCATGGAACCAAATCGATCACCAATTTTTCTTTGGTCCAAGCTAACCGAATTGCAAAGCTGGATCAAGATCAAATCTATTAAAGGACATTCCTATTCCAGATTATTTTATGTCAGACCTGATAAGGAGGGGTCTTTATAGAGAATAGGCCTCCCAATGGACACAGGATAGCTCCTGTAGACAAAGTAAACTATGGCTTCCGAAGCCGGACCCTAATGCATCGAGACGATTGATTAATCTTAGTCGTGAATCTCTATGTATTCAAATACAGATAATAACTGGTCATAACTTTCTTAGATATCATCAGTCATTGTCAAACAATTTCTCACTCGAGAGTGTCGTTTTTACCAGCAGAGTGATGAGACGTCTTATCACATGTTGGCTGAGTGTGATTTCTTTTGTCTTAAGAGAGTGATCGCTCAAAAATGATTCAACCAACATCCTCCAGAGTTAAAGCAGATACCAGCAATTCTTAGGAATTGTAACATTGGTTACCTGTTTGGCTTCCCGAGGTAGAATGGGTAAACAACATGGTTAAAGTGGTTGTGTGTTCTAGGGATTGGGCTAAGATCGCAAATTCGATTCCGCCCTGGACTCAAGACTCGACTTCAATTCGTACTCTTGGATCCTACCCTCAACAAAACAAACCAAAAATATAATAAACATTATTTTCGTTTGGTTACTCAAATTTCCTTTTTTATGCTTCTAATAGTCAGAGCCATGATTTATTTATCCCCAGATATGATAGGATATAACAAACATTCCTCAGTATATGAGTTGAACTGTTGTTTTGTCAAATTAATATAAATAGGTTACATTAACAAATTAATATAAATAGGTGACACCTTAAGAGTCATTCAAATGATTGAGGTTCGTGAGAGGAGACAATTTGTGTTTTAAGTATGATGTTCTTAGCTCTGAATGTTCTCACACCTCAACGCCTGCGAGTGGATGCATATTTTATTTTAATATGCGAACTCCTTTTTTATTCACAATTATTTTCTTTTAGCCAATCACGCTAAATACATAAGTCCCTATCATATTAATGTATCCTGCACCCTCAACATTGAAAGTACATCAAGCATCCTCTGTGCAAACTTGCTGCCTTTTTTGGGCCATTAGTTTATCTGGTCGTGTGCTATCTGATCATTGACCAAATTAATAATTAAATGCATAATATACTAAATAAATGGAAGGATCTACGTCTATGCTGTAGGTGATGAAACAAGAAGGGAAGGAAGGAATCATTTTTATCCCTTGAGAAGCCAAAGTCCAAATACCAAGTCTTAAGGGAAATAGAACAAGGTTGAGATGACAAAAGTTAACCCCAGTGACGTCATTTAAGAGACTACGTTTTCTTGGAACATAACATATGTAGAGTGGCATCATTGTACATACCAAGTGGGGCTGTAATTGTTGTCATCAACGAGTAGAATTATTTTTTCTAATTGAGTATCCAGTTATTATATAGTTGGTGTTTTTGATCTAAATATTAACTACTGCTCATTTCTACGATAAAAGTTAATAGAGATATAAGATATAGAGAGCTTATTCTTTCCGATAACAGAGAACATCGTTCAGCTGTCTCCATTGCCCAATTTAACAATAATTTGCACTAAGTCATGATGATCATAGAGATAGAAAGATTTGTTTATATTGGACACAAAAACGTATTCCTTCTGAAGAATCCAATAAGCCCTCTATGTCTTTATATCTCTATGTAAAAATTGTATCACTGTTTTGAAGCAATCCCATTTATTGAGAGAAAACCTGTCGTATACACGTTCTTGTAAACACTCATGAGTTGACAAGGAAAAGGGTTGTAGAGTTGACAGAATGCAAAAGTGTTCTAGTATTTCACTTATTGTAGCCTACTTTGACAGGAAGTGAAAATGCATTAACTTGAAGTTATGTGTCTAATATGACAATGTATTTCCTAGAGATACTGCACAAATGCACGCCAAAGTATAATTTGCACTACTTTATTGCATAAAGCCCTTCAAGGGTGCTTTCTCTTCATGGATGTGAGCATGTGAGCGGATTGCATTTTTGTTTCCTCAAAGTAAATTAACTCTACTCATTTGTGTGTGTGTTTGTTTTTCCATTTAAACAGTATAAAATAAAGTCGCAATTATTGTTTGTCTGTTTAAGTCCTAGGTAGACCCCACCCCACTGGAAGCCAATTCGATATCAGTAGGCAAAGTTTCTTCTTTGCTAAGTTCTTTATTAATAAATAAATTAAATTTACCTAAACTATCATATATTTTCTACCATTGAACCTCCATTGACATCTTCCTATCTTTGGAATCCTGGACAAAAGTTTACTTTGGAGCCATGTTCTTTATTATGAACAATTAAATTTACAGAAAATTATAATATATTTTCTAACATTGAGCCTCCAATGACATCATTCTGGCTTTGAATTCCCCGGGAAGCTATTTCATATCCTTTATGGTGCAGCTACATCAAAAATAAAATGGTGCGGTGTTTCCTCTTCCCTAATTTGGAAATGACATGTAGAACATTGCACTCTTCTAATCTTGAATAAGTTACTTTTAAGACCAATGCTTCCTCTGCCTATGGTCATAATATTTTTTGATTTGGGTCTTTTGAATTTATAAATCTTATTCTTCATAATTATCTCTCCAATAAATAGCCTAGAATGCCCAAGTCTTTATGTTTCGCCCAAAACAAATCAGACGTCATAGTGCACCCATGCATTGACACAACAATATTGAGACAGTGAAAGACAACCCTTATAAAGCTCCTTCCAGGGCATCTGCAACTCGTTGGCCTTCGTTGTGGCCTTTATCCATCCCAATGTGATGCTGGACTAGGATTTTTTCAAGGGCGATTTTGCAGTTGATGATGTATTTACTGGCCTTATATCTAAACTATATCTCGACAATCGTATAAAATGAGAAATTTGTTGATATTTTTATCAGATTTCATATTAATAACAGGACTTATTAATTTTAACCTTCGACTGGTATACTCTATTCGTTTCATCAAGTTCGTCTATATATCATTTCTTGTTTTGTTAGTGCTCGTCCTGCACCTGTCTGTCCATTTTTTAAAAATCTTCTGTGCATCCGACGAGATCATATATATATATATATATATATATATATATCTATATATATATATATATACTATATAATGATATAATATGATATATATATATATATCACGACAAGAGAGTGGGAATAATTTATCCACCGGACAATTATGCCCTCGCCGCCTTATACAGGCCCCAATATGCCAATGGGAGGCTGTCAACAGCCGTTTATGTTTCTTGAGGCCAGCGGCCCACTGGAATAGTCCCGGTACTCCCACTGGCCACTTCGTCCCCGAATATATATATGTATCCCATTTATTGACTATTTTGTACCCCAGACTTTTGACCAAAACTCCGTGCCATGTCCAGGGGTAGGAATTCTATATTTATCTATAAAATACCAACACGGATATTTGTACGGCTAGAATTTTATGTTAATAAGATTTTTGTACAATAACTTTAGCAGCTGCCGCCAGATATGGAGCTCCCTCTCTCTCTCTTGAAATCCCCTCTCTTATCAACGAATCTTGGACTCTTGAATTGAAAGAACTTAATTTTTCTTCGAAAACATTTATTACTCTATTTATTGATCTATGATCAAAACGATTTCAAGCATTTTTAAAATGTCTATTTTACAGTTTTATTAACAGTTTTTTATGGTTTTATATTTTTTGTTAAAATGGAAGTTTTATAAATATTATTAGATATATTTTACCGCTAATATTTATATATACAATACAGAGTGTTGTATTTTATAGCCTTATTAAAGAATGTGGACCCCATAGTCTCCTACTGGCAGACTAGTTCCGACAAGTCCCCCCCAAATGGATATCTTTGAGATGACCAAGAAGCATCCTCACCTCCTCAACCGCCTTGTCCCTATAAACTGCGACCTCCTGGAGAAATGCGACAAGGTGATGCCTATTTTTAGGACGATCTCAATGGACTCGTCGACGGTTCGCCGGAAAGAACGTGTTCGACCTCTCTGCTACAAGAAAGTGTTTATTTCGCAAGCTTTATAAATTTTGAATATATCATTTTAGTGTTCATTTGTTGAAGTGGCCACTTTAGACTAGGTATGTAATGAATTAATTATTGAATACAAAAAACCCTATTATTTTAAATTAAAAACATAACATTCTAAAGTATTGTATTTTACCATGGAACCAATATATCCTAATTTAAAAGTAAGTATGTTGTACATTATTTCTTGAAACATAAATTGGTGTGGAGTTTATAGAGAAAAGTTGTAAATAATAGGCATAAATCTAACCTTCTTAGTATTCTAAAGTATTGTTTTATACCATATAACCAATATTTTACAATTTAAAAATAATATGTTGTATATTATTTCTTGGAATATAAATCTGTGTGGGGTTTATAGAGAAAAAGCTGGTAAATGTAATACGCATAAATCTAACCTTCTTTGTATTCAAAAATAGTTGACAGGTTTGTCATATATATTTATACAAGTATAAAATAATAAAACTTTGCACAAAGTTTTAAAAAACTATCACTTTAAACTAATAATAATATCACATTTAATGAAAAAAATCTTTCAAATTACATATTTTTTATCTATTTTGGTATATAGTAAATAATCTACAATATACCTATTCTCTTTCGTCAATGGATTGATAGACTATTAGTTCATTATAAAAGTTTTGCACCTAAAAATACATAATCAAACTTAAGTAAAAAAAAACCCACAGCCAATCCATGGAGTATCTTTGTAACACCAGGAATTAGAATTTGCTTATAAGAAACAAATAAACATTAATATAACTCATCACTTTGATTTCCTCTGCTTTCTTTCTTTTCTAAAATTACTTTTTTGTAGAGAGAATCAATTTTTGACTATTGATGTGGAGTTTTTAAGATAATACTTATTGTTAGTCCAGACTGTATAGATCTTCAGCATCTTTTTCAATGACTCTTTTTTTACTAATATACATTTCGAAAAAATAAATTAAACCCCGATTCTGGCATATATTGGTTTTTGTATGAGGGAGTGAGATATGGAGACCTTGGCATGAATGTTTTTTTTAAGATGGGCTTCAAGAGTGGTCATAAAATTACAAGAACATATATAACTATCTTACATTGTAAAATATTATAAATATTATTTCACTGATCAAATATCTAAGGACGCTAGAACTTCAACATTTAACTGAAAAAGAGTCAATCCTACAGTCCGACTTGAGACAACCGGCCAAACCCTATCATCTTCGTCCCACTGATAGGCCATGAAGGCGAAATGTTAAATAATACAAATCCTCAGTATATGAGAGAAGGAGTTCCTAATACTTCACAGACATTTTTAATACTTTTATTTTTTATGCATGTTGAATTACAGCTTGAAGGATATATCGGTTTTCTAAGGCAGGGGTCGCAATTACGTTTGGACACGGGCCAAAAAAATCAGATAATGGCATCGCGGACCATAGCTTTTTTAAATTTATATATATATATATAAGAGAAACGTGTGTACTATGTAGTGTCCAATTAGATCTGCTACTTCACATGACGTGCGCTAGTTAACTAAAGGAAAGGCACTGGAGCGCTTCTGTGCGCTACTAAATCAGTAAAAACTTCCATCGAATGAACAAAATGTGTGCTTCAAACGATCACCTGGCCTTCCTATACGGTGAAATGTCCATCTCAAACATCGCGTTAATTTAACCAAGCGTAGACTATTTTTACATTACCTGCTTTTTTTGCCCAAGATGTGTTGTTTTTTTCACTTTAAGACTATCTTCTATACCTCAATAAATGTTTCGAAATTGATAGGATGCTGTATGCCTTTTTTTCTTTTTGAAATATGGGGTAAAAAACAACTTATTGAACATCAAATTAATGTCTCTCGTGGGCCAGACAAAAAGATGGCGGGCCAAAATTGGCCCGGGGGCCACTATTTGCCGACCCCTGGTCTAAGGTATCTACGCCTAGTACATTTATAAATCATTGGCATAAGGGAATTTTGTCACCGATAGTTGTCGGTATATAAATGTATTGATTGAAAAAATATTTTTGATTACACTTCAGGGGAGCTTAATATGTTTGTTTATTTGTAAAGTATATGAAAATGTGTTCATTTTCTTTTCCAGAGGTTATAGAAGACGTTCTAAGTTAAAAACCAGCTGGCGGTAAGAGCTTTGCTTTCTTTTTCCGTTGCAGCAAATGACAATAATATGTTTTAAAAAACAATGAAAGTTATTTATTAATATTATCTAGTATTTAAACTTTTCTCTTTAATCATTGATAACATATATATGTAGATATATAACGTATTGGAGAAAGCTTTCTCTAGAAAAACAACAACAACCATGGTATTAAATTAATTATTTACGTCATCGATAAGTTTATTATTATCCTCCATGAGCAGCTGATCGATACTCAAATATTACTCGGTTAATGAAGGGAATAGCTCTCGATGTTTTGATATTTCTATGCTAATATCCCAGCTTTGATCATGTTATCTCTGTTATAAGGAACTCAACTAGATATTAGTTTTTGTTTCAGAGCTGAGCAAGGGAAGCAGTTGCCAAAGAAATTGAAGCCCAAGGTTTTATCCATTCTGACAGGAGCCTCTAAGACATGTGTCAAACAGACTTCAACAATCAACAATATTAAGTCAATTCCATGTAGACTATACTTGTCAAGAAGTGAAGAAGTTAATAGAAATAATAAGGAAAATATTTTTACTAGCGAGAAGAGGCCCTTTAGACCATAAATAATATTTGATATTTAGAGGCGTGAATGAGGATGAATACATTCGGGAATTGTCTTTTTAAGGGTATCCAAAAAGCCTTCTTGGAAATCGTTCTAGGAGTTGATACTTAAAGCTAATAGAGAAAGTTTCAACTGTTAGACTGTTCCCATGTGGGATTGAAGGTCTTTTAGACCGGAAGCTTTCCCTCCTAGAGGAGTTGAATAACGACGGAGGCAAAAGCGAACACAAATATAACCCAAGACATCTCTTAAAGTTGTATTTTTTAATAGTTAATATCTAGGACTGTTCTTGATTTACCCGAATTTTTTTTATTGTTATGATCATTCTCCTTTTTATATCTTTTTAATAATTAAATGTGCAAAAAAATATTTTTAAAGTACGTTTAGCCATGTTACACTTTTAACGCTTACCTCAGTTTTAGTGAATATTTTTTATTTGTATGTATTTTAAAACTCTGGACAAAAATAAAACTTGTTAGACTGTTCTTATTTGCAAGCTTGATGCAGGTCTGTATAATAAGTCTGGGCAATACAAAAACAAACAGGTAATCCTAGCAGTATAACTACTAAATGACGTCACTGGAGAACGAATATATATATATATTTATATAATATATATATTTTATTTTATTTATGTATACACAAACACATACATATATGCCTATATAAATATATATATACATGGAAAGATGGAAAGATTGATATATATATATATTTAGGGGGTATTATAGAAACCTTATATTAAGATATCAAAATTTCTCCCCCCGCGAAAGTTGCGTCATAAGAAACTAAATGATCGTAGAAAAATGGATTTTGGTTTGACCCCCCCCTTACCCCCCCCCCCCCAAATTGCGTTCAAAGGTTTCGTTATGAAGCAAAACTTTTTGGTTATACTTATTTTGAAAAACATTAGTTGTACAAATTAAGCTATGATCAATTTATGACTTTGTTATTTTTGCAATTTCCGTCAAATAATATTTAGGGCCAATAAATGAACATAAGTGCTGACGCACCAACCATTTTTTAAATAACGGCTCCTACTAGGGTTCTTTTATAGTTTCAAGAAGGAAAAAGAAAAAGGGGTACTCATGTTGATTTTTAAAGTTATTTTTTAAATACGTTTGCTTTTCACATCTTAATTTTCATACGTAACTCCCTCACATGGTTAATAATATAAATCTATGACGTTGATTATATCCATAAACTTTTGCAGATAATAATATAATGACGAAAAATGTTTTCTCAACTGATAAAAAGAAGTTATTGTTAAAGCTAACTTGTTATTTTAAAACTTAATTATTATTTCTTAAAAAAATATTTTTAGAACTCCACCATGAATACATTGATCACGTATTACTAAAAAGTGGCATTGCGGAAGATCAAGCGAAATAACTACTTTCAGTAGTCGAAGAACATTAAGACTTGACACTTTGGTCACTGTTGTGTGTTACGGATGCAACACCAATGTCAAATATGGTCAGGAGTAATAAAAGACTCGAGTTATGTCTTAAAAGACCACTTCAGTGGATTATTTGTCTTCTACACATGAATGAGTTACCTTTTAGAGAAGTTTTTAAACATTTAGATGGCGCACAAAAAGGACCTCGGACTTATGAAGGTACCATAGGAAAATTAATTAATACAGACTTTACCAAAATTCAATAAAAGTTTTTAAATACTTGTAGGAAAAGTAAAATACTTAAATCAAAGTTTACTGTATTCTTTAAGCTCAGATAAAAATTTATACGAAATTACATTAGGAATACAAACAGGAAAATTTCGAATTCAAGCTTTTGCTACAGGTCTCCAGGAACATTACATGAGGCAAAATGTCTTACCAAAGCCAACAGAATTTTAAGATCCTATATTTCACAAAAAGTCCATGTGAGTCTCACATAAAACTTGTGAAATTTATACTAAATTTTTACGCTCCTATATGGTTTCAAACCAAGTTAAATCCTCTTTTTATTGAAGGCTCAAAGCATTATCAATTCGCCATAACTTTATTACAAGAGATTGATGAAAATTTAGCCCCTTCAATAGAAAAAGTACTCAAGAGAAACGTTTTTTTTGCCCACCCTGAAAATATATTGCTAGAAGACCTAACCGATAAATAAATGGAAACAATAATATTTGCCCGGAAAAAGTTTTGTTTGCAAAAAGAATATTAAAAAACAAAGAAATTTTCAACTACCCAAAACTATCAGTTGTAATTCTAAGAATTTTTTAAATCTTATCGACTGGTCAAATATAAATTTGTCTGTTCCTCCAATTGTGCCTGAGGAAGATCTTATAAAAGCAAAAGAACATCCTTTAAAAATTAATAAGTATCCTTGCCATTCACAATCAGTGGAAAGAGCTGTAAAACTAGTAACGGAGGCATCTGCAAAAGTTTATGGATATAATCAACGTCATAGATTTATATTCTCAACCATGTGAGGGTGTTACTGTATGAAATTAAGATGTGAAAAGCAAACGTATTTAAAAAATAACTTAAAAAATCAACATGAGTACCCTCTTTTTCTTTTTCCTTCTTGAAACTATAAAAGAACCCTAGTAGGAGCCGTTATTTAAAAAATGGTTGGTGCGTCAGCACTTATGTTCATTTATTGGCCCTAAATATTATTTGACGGAAATTTGCAAAAAATAACAAAGTCATAAATTGATCATAGCTAAATTTTGTAAAACTATTTTTTTTCAAAATAAGTAATAACCAAAAAGTTTTGCTTCATAACGAAACCTTTGAACGCAATTTGGGGGGGGGGGGTAAGGGGGGGGTCAAATCAAAATCCATTTTTCTACGATCATTTAGTTTCTGTAATATATTGAATCTATTATCTGTTCCGGTTAGTACCTTGTGTTTGTACATTCTTATAAATATTATTTTTACCTCACTCTCGTGCTGACTGTGAATAAAGAAACATCTACTATTTCTCTCTCTGACCACGATTCTTCATTGGCGACGAGGATAAAAAAAAGAAGAAGAAGATTGCTGCGAAGCTACTTTGTAGAGGAGTATACTATTACTAATAATACTAACTATTACATCTTCTTACTAATTTTTCCTATACCTATATAACCCTATCTAATCTATTTAAAATGACTCGTGTTGGAGAGGTTGGCTCTTTTGATGAGTTAAAAGAGGACTTCGATTCTTATATGGAAAGAGTGCAAATTTATTTCCTAGCAAACTCAATTGAAGAGAAACTGCATGTTTGTTCGTTCCTTTCCCTGGCTGGATCAAAAATATATGCACTTGCAAAGAGCCTACTATCCCCCAAAATACTCATGGAGTGTTCTTTGCAAGAAATTACAGAAGCACTCAGTCATCACTATAAACCTAAAAGAATCCTAATATATGAAAGATATTTATTTTATCAGAGGAACCAGAAAACAGGGGAATCGATTTCGGAATACGTAGCGGCCCTGAAAGAAGCAGCTCGGAATTGTGACTTTGGGAAGACCTTGGAGGAAATGCTGAGGGACCGTCTGGTTATGGGTCTGAGCGACGCAGCTACTCAACGAAACCTTCTAACCGTGGACACATTGACCTTTAAGGCGGCCATGACTATGCTATTGCTCAGGAAGCAGCTTACAGAGATGCATCTATAATCGCGAGGACTACAGAGGTAAATGCTGTCCATACTATTACTAATAGTCTCCCAAGGAAAAGCGGAGTTAATTGCCCTAAAAATCCATGTTCGGGTTGCGGCGGTAGCCACTGGAGAAAGGATTGTCCCTTTAAAGAGACCACGTGTCATTCCTGTGGAAGAGGGGGCATTTAAAAAAAGCATGTTTTACTAAAAAGAAAAGGAGAAGACTCCGTCTCCGCAGGTTAATAACTTTATTGAGAGGGAGTATGTCTATCAAGTAGAGGACAGAATAACAAATCCTTCCTACAAGCTAATACTCAACGTTAGTGGCAAGGAGATTGAGTTCCAGGTAGACACTGGATCTGCTAGAACTCTGATGAGTACTTCTCTGTTCCGACATTATTTTCCAAGAGCAAATTTAACTACTTCTAACCTCAGATTATTCAAGTATGGAGGGACGCCTATGGAGGTTCTTGGGGACTTTCACTGCACAATAAAAAGAGGAAATACACTTTTGAAGAACAAAGCTATTACTATTGTCTCAGAAGATGGCCCAGCTCTCGTAGGGAGAGATCTCTTGTTAGATTTAGGGTTTCACATTGACCGAGACGGACTTAAACCCACCAAAGAGAAAGTTCTAGCCTTGCAGAATGCTCCTAGTCCTAAGGACTTGACGCAATTGAGAGCAAACCCTCCTGCGGCTCCACTCCATCCGTGGGAATGGCCAAAAGCGCCTTGGGAAAGGATCCACATCGATTATGCTGGCCCAATTCAGAAGCAATATTTTCTAATCGTCGTTGACGCTCATTCAAAGTGGTTAGAAATATTTCCTACAGCTACTATTTCCTCATTAAAAACTATTGAACTATTGTCATTTGTAATTTCTCGTTATGGACTACCTTCTACTATTGTTTCTGATAATGCTACTTGTTTTACATCTCAAGAATTCACTAATTTCACTAACCTAAACAAAATTAACCATATCAAGTCTGCTCCTTATAAACCCTCTACAAACGGCCAAGCTGAAAACGCAGTAAAAATCTTTAAAAACTTCTTGAAAACCGCCGGTCAATTTTCCACGTTCAAACTTAACCAATTTCTATTTCGTTATAGAAGAACGCCCCACTCTACAACCGGTATCTCCCGCGGAACTAATGTTTGGGAGAAGATTGCGTTCAGTCTTGGACATGATAACTCCAGGGCCGACTATCGTGGAGACCGTGGCCAAAAACCAATCACGGCAGAAGAAGAATCATGATGGAGTCATACCAAGGACCTGAATCTAAAACCCGACGACTCTGTCATGGTGCGGAATTATTCCCAACGAGAGAAAGGAAGTGGATCACGGCAACAATCCTTAAAGGAACCGGACCTTTATCCTATAAATGCCGGACGAATGGAGGGGATGTGATTCGAAGGCATGCAGATCAAGTGATTGCAGCAACAACGCCGCCTACGGACATCACACCTAAAGGGAGGGAGAGACCAACGTTTTGAGACGCTCGTCAAGACAATCTAACCTCCAGAGCGACTACAAGTCGGCAAATAGTATTTCATCTATTAAAGTTGTATATTTAAAAGTAATTAAAAAAAGTATATATAATTTGGCGTGGGGAATGTAATATATTGAATCTATTATCTGTTCCGGTTAGTACCTTGTGTTTGTACATTCTTATAAATATTATTTTTACCTCACTCTCGTGCTGACTGTGAATAAAGAAACATCTACTTTTCTCTCTCTGACCACGATTCTTCATTTTCTTATGACGCAACTTTCGCGGGGGATAAATTTTGATATCTTAATATAAGGTTTCTATAA
>CP045896.1:17449450-17476270 GCA_013387185.1 Caligus rogercresseyi
GGAAAAATTGATATATACTATATAATCGTTCTCCAGTGACGTCATTGAGTAGTCACACTGCTACATCTTGTTTTTGTATTGCCCAGACCTTATTATACAGACCTTGGCTTGAATTGTGTGTGTGTGTGGAATCGTCATAGGATATACAGAAATAGAAAGTTTATTCTCTTCAATAGCAGAGAACCATCGTCGTTCAGCTATCGCCATTGCCCAATATAAACAAAGTAATTTTTACTACGTCATCGTAAGTTAATCCTAGAGATAGAAATATTTGTTATATTGGCACAATGACGTATTTCTCTGAAGAATCTAAAGAGAGCTCTCTATGCCTTTATATCTCTATGGAATCGTAGTATATTACTATCAAACAATAAAACGAAAAATTTAATAAGAACAAATAAAATCCTAAATGTATATGGTCCATGCTAATGCATCACTCAGTGGTTTGACTGGTGGAGACGCTGCGTCCAATAAGCTTAGCGACGTTCCTGGCAGTTTGCAGGGCCTTGACCGACCTCAGGGCCTCAAACCTGTTTCGCATTAAGATTGCTAGATAGTCCCCCCCCTCCCCACATCAGAACTTAATCTGGTATGAGGTAATATGAGTGTACCTTAGAATAAACATATTTTAATCACATACTTTATATTAAAATACCAGAAGGTGTCAAATATTAACTACAGTCGTCCCTCTCAAAGTCGCAACGGCCTGGATCCACTACACGACCACCGCAATATATATGAGGGTCGCGATGTTGATATATATTGAAATTTAGAGAGATTTGACATCACCCGGTGTTTAAACCTACCGCCATTTTGCCTTGTTGTCGTACGTGCGTCTGAATGCATGTACGTGGCCGAACCTTTTTTTTGGGCCGCTATCTTGCTTTTTTCGAAGATTTACCAGTTTTTTTGTGTGAAAATTCTGCCATTGAGTTCATATGGGACGTTTTTGCCGTGAAAAAACGGGAGCCAAGCTGTCGTCGCGTAGTTAAAAGAACTGCGAGATGTCGAGGGGCGAAGTAGCGAGAGCCGACTGTATTGGAATATGCTTATGTAATAAAAATGAACAATATCTCCTGTTTTGATACTCTCTGAGAATGGAAAGCATCACCTTAAACTCTCCAATCTTTTTAGTATTTGGCAAAGTTTCTCTATATTTATATCTCTATATATAAAAAGTATTGCATCAAAACAATGGCTTATATATGTAGAGCATTTTCTTTTTGGTGAGGTTTTAGAATAAGGAAATGATTGAGGATGCTTCTCTGGCAAGCTAACACCATTTTTCAGTTGGCACGCATTCGCTTTTTTGATCGTCTATCGTCAGGGAGTGAGTATTGATTATACTTTGGTATTTTTAGCTCGTACACTGTAACGTCTATTGGAATGGATACCTTACTCAACTTATCAACCGCTTATCTATATCAGTATAATTACCTCGCCGAAGGAGGTATTGTTTTCACTGGCGTTGGTTTGTTTGTTTGTTGTTTGTTGGTTGTTTGTCAGCAGGATAACTTAAATTGTACCGAACGGATTCGGATGAAACTTTGTGGAGTTGTTAGAAGTGCCAAACGAAACAAGTGATTAAATTTTGGCATCTATGAGTGCAGAATTAAGATGCAAAATGAGCTAAATACTAATAAATATTTCAAGTTAGCCTACTCTGCCAATAGATGTCGCTGTGCTGATAAATCGGGTGCCGGGAGCGTCTTCCTCTCAGAATATCCGTCTAGGGAACCCTCCCCCGTCCCTCTACGCCGCCCCAGTCGTGAAAAATCCGCCTCGGAAGGCTCATAAGGACCCCGTGACGGCGGAGGTTTGCACTCTCTGAGTGTATATATGCCTCTAGTTTTTTATATATTTTGACAAAATGGTCAAAGTTTTCGTTATGATTAGGGTAAAAAATACATTTGACCCAATTTATTTCTATTTATTGTATGTTTTATGTCTCATATCATTGTTAACTAAGAAAATGAAAAGATTTTAGAAAAGTTCTTAAGTACAACTCCCTGAAGGGTTTGATTATTTTTCTCAAAGATAAAAATTAGAATATATATAGAATGGTTAATGAGAAAATACTTCTTTCTAATGCCAATTTGCTTTTGGGACACTATAACATTTAGTTCTCTAAACTATCCGTGTAGTTTTGAGTCAATAATGATATCTAGACCTGTTTACTTTCATTATATATGAAATTGAAGGACTCACCGTCTTGATATCCTCCAATTATAAGTATTAGTAGTCCTTCACATGTATACATTCTCAATAGTAAACTGACCCTTTTTTAACATACGACGTCTCCTTTCATTTTAAATCAGTACGTAATAAAGTGTTGTTTGTCATAATTTGCATTTATTTTTTCGGCTTGTAGTACATATCACACATCAATAAATCGAGAAAAAACATTTGGCTACAATGAAATAAAAAACAATTTAAACATCCCAAAAAGTATAAAAAGGAGTACAAAGATGAGTAAAGAATCAACTAAAATGGCGTCTAAAATCTTGCCAGGCCCGACATGTTGCCCACTCCAACATTTAGGAGATAGGAAGGATAGAGGGTGGATTGGTTCGGAGTGATGGAAAGCGTCTGGCAGTGTGCTTTCATCAAGCTTACTTTAATTAAGGGGGCTCCTTCAAGAGTATCAAACTCATGGAACTCAATGATTCATTTATATACAATCAAATGGAACGGAATTCCTTTGTATGAAGAGTAAAAAAACTCAGCATGGTCTGAAGATGGAAAAAGAGTTAAAGTAATCAAATTAGGATTTGACAGGGTTAAAAATCTGTATGTCGACTCTTTCAAAATGAGGAATTGAAATTTTCGTATCCTTAACCCTTCTATTGTCTTCTGGTCGAAATGACCCGAGGCTGGTAGCTTGCAGAAAAATATTTTGAACTGATCATACAATCCTAGATGGATACTTATATATATATATATATATATATATATATATATATATATATATATATATATAATCCTTCCTTTAACTATGCCATTTGTTTCCCTTCCTTGAATATGGTCAAGTACTTCATAAGGATATGATTATATATTAATCAACCCAACAAATTCATATGTAATAAATGTTATTTTTCTTTATGGTTAATACTAATTTGATATTAAAATGGGCTCCTTTTACTAGATGATTTTCTTAAAGTCTTGATTCAGAGAACAAAGAGAGACTACAGAAAATGAAAACAACAGAAGGATGAATGAAGTCAGTCTTTAGGAAGCAAATATTAATGAACTCGTTGTGATGTTACTCATTAATCTAAACCTACAAGTAATTGTGACATCATTTATGGTACTTAATCTTAAAGCTTTGTATGGTAACTTAGATATAACTAGTACCATATTAAAAACAGAATCATTTCTTGGTAACTATTATGCTTAACGTGTCATGGCAACATGGATTCAGAGGGGAAATTCTGGAGACGCTGAATCTTTTTTAATTATGTTATGTCAGATAGTTTCCTTCTAAATAAGTAACAGCTTTGATCAAAGAGGATAACATGTTTAAATTTAGTTAAGCTAGGGTTTTCTTTTTCTATCTCTTCCTTGGATTCAAAACTCATTTTGCGTTAAAGCAATCCAAAGCCTTGAATCACTCATTTTAAAATCCTATTAATTATATAGCTATCTAAATATATCCATAGAGAGTAAGATAATTATTAGGACGCAGCGATGTAACTGCTTCCTTCCCCGGGAAAGCATTTCCTAATGACCTCTGGATCTGTTGTTCCTCCAAGTCTCTTGGATCGTCCGGGTCGTGACCTCACAATCAATTTCCTCTATTTCTTCCTCCTCCTCTTCATCGAATCCATGTAGGGAGAGAATCTCGGACTTGGCGAAGAAGTTGGGGTCCTCAATTAGCTTCTCAAGGGTCAACATGAGAAGGGAAGAGGTGCTGGATACTTCATTCTCTAGTTTCTCTGAATAAAACCTAGTGAAAGAAAAGGATGGGGAAAAAGAAACGTAATCGAAGGTCAAAACAAACATAGTAAAAAGGGGGCAGTATCTAGAGATGGGGGCAATTTGAATTGAAGTAGATATTGAAAAAAGGAAATAGATAAACGTGTAATCCATGCAGAATCAATGAGGGAAGTGACTGAAGGTTTGTTTAATTTATTCTTTCTTCTCACATCATTCAAAATTTGCCACTCAAAAAATAAGAGCATGAATATCCAGAGTTTTTCTCAATTTACGCGCGCGCTCACACAGTTCAAAAAACGACACACAAACACACACACAGAGAGAGAGAGAGACACGAAATCACAGAACCTTCCTGGGGACTTTATACCAATTATTATAAATGAGGTATGAACAAAGAGTAGATAACGGATATTGATGATGTAATAAAAGTTGAACAGTCATGCAATGTTGATCAAAGAACAATAGAAAAACCGCCTGACTAAATTAATCATGAAATCTGATTTCTTCAAAGGGGGCAACGGATACATGAGTTAAATATGGTTTTAAAAAGAGGGGGAACAGAGAGAAATAGATAGAAAGAGAGAAACACTCACCGGATGTCATGATTTTTTTTCTATCTGGTATTATTATTTACCGGAAACATTGTGTAAATAAGAGGACCTCTTTTACAATCTTTAAACCAAGATTTGTCTGATTCAAACAATTTGTTATATCTTTTGTGTTCAGTAATGGCTGCTCATTAGAGAGAGGCCAAGTTTTTTAAACAAAGGTTTTGATAGAAGTGTGTGTGTTCTACACCTGGATTTCATTTTCCAGAAGTTCAGATAATCTAATGAAGTGGGGGAAATAGAAAAAGAGGAAAAAAGAAAAGAAAAGCCATGAAATCGAAGACAAACTTAAAGCCCTGCTACCATGAAGCCACAGTTTTTATCCCCAAATCAAGTGTCTTTAGGCTCATAACTCTGTTTAATCCATTATGAAGCTACGGATTTTAAGGTGGAGGTACTTACGTAAAAGGCGGTCCAAAGGGTGACCATTTATCACCGATGAGAAGGATCATGAGAAGTGTGTTCTCGGGGAGCGTTTGGAATATTCTTCTTCGTCTACTTCCGTTCCGTCCTCTTCCAGAACCACGTAGACTTTCTTCTCTTGCGGATAATTGAGCATCTTTTTGCCTAAAGATAATGGATTATAATTATTGGATTCATAAGAAGAAAGGTTCACAGCTCATTGTTCGTGATTGAAAACACCTTTAAAATCCAAGCTTAAAAAACCAACCTCCACCGAACATATGTCTTATTTTTAAAAAAATACCAAAAGTGATTATTTTCGGTTGCGAGATTTATTGTTTGGTGTATCTTTTTGATTCCTAAGTACCTAGTAGTTGAACCAATTAAAATAGAAGGATTGAAGTCACTTTGTGGAAGAACAGATCGTATATTTAGAATAATAAGTTGCAGCTTTTATATCTTGGGAGAGTTTTCTTATATTCGGATGGAACTTATCTTGTAAATTATTAACTTATTACCAGGTATGCCAGTTATTTGATGTTAGTACACTTTTCACTTATTCTGTTTTTAATGCCTTAATCTTATATTACCTTTCAAGATGTCGTATACTACGTTGTTAGTGCTATATTTTATTACATGTTATATTTCGCACCAGGCAAGTTATTGAAAATAAAATGCTCTTAGCAATTATTATTATTATCAAACTTCCAAAATAAATTACATCACATCGAAAAATGAAAGGTTTGGCAAAATAAACATTTCATAATGCAATATATAAAGAGGAAGAGGCACGTCATGACTTATTGATGTCTCAATTAGAATTAAACAACATAGCACACGATTTTGGACACTCTAGAGCTGAACTACTGCATGCTTCTGGTTTGCAAGAAAAAAAACTATTTTGTTCATCGACCAAAGCCTTATTGATACAGTAAAAGGGAGCAATGATAATATTACGACGGCCATGAAGAAGCAACTTACCTCTCTCTATGAGTTCGAACAGGGACTCTGCCATGACTCCCTTTTTCAGCTCCCTACTTCGATCCATTATTTTGTACGGACGTCGCTCTGGTACTTCTAGCACAGTTACTAAGTCTTCCGAGTTGCAACTGTCGATGGTTCGGCTCGAGTCAGGCTTGGCCTAAGAGTTTAGAAAAAAATATATATAAACTATAAAACGAATCAAATATAAATCTCATGGATTTATACCCATGCATCAAAAGTGCATCGGTGCATTAGTCTTTTGCAAACATTGTAAAAGTATCTGTGTGTATACATGCTTCAAACGAAGCACAACAAAAAAACTTTGTCACATCTGCCAACCCTACTTCCTTATTAGAATAGTTTCAATAAATCCATTTACAAAGGGAAGAAGAAGGCCTTAGAAACATAAGAAGCTTCATCCTTCCTCATTGTTCTGAGGATATGTAAAGTAGTTTGCATTTTTGAAACATTGGATATCGCTTTCATGTCAACTGTTTTTTTAAAAGATATCTTCAAACACATATTTATTTTGTTAAAAAATAAATATTTTGGAAAGAAGATTTTTACTAAGGGATATTGTATGATGCTAAATACTTTTAACCTTGGTTTCAGATGAACATGCTTAATGATCCTTAACTGCATTGATAAATGTAGATTATCCATTTTTAAGCTTTTTTAAACCAGGCTCGTGTTTTCTTATTTTTTATTAATATTAGTTTTGTATTTCAATAGCTTCGTTGTGGATGAATGGAGATCTTCTAGTGTAATAAGAGACTAAGTAGACAACATAATTATGAATTTAAAAGTTCATAGATTTAGAAAATTGTAAAATTAACTAGCTACGAATTATTATTTATGTTTGTTGATCCATTCATGTTTTAAATCTGCAAGTTATCTATTTGTTCTTCTTGGCCAAATGGCAAATATTACCATGAGTGAGATATTATTACTTTTAACGTCTTTAAATACAAGTTGTGGTCAGAATAACACAAATAATAATTCGTTATAAAATTATTTTCCTATTTTATTGTTTACAGAGGACGTCCTCTCTAGGATTTCCGAGCATGTGTTAACAATCAGATAAGTGAATTAAAGAATTTCAAAGTTCCCAAGACAATAAAAGATATCAACAAACTTATTGGAGTTAGTAACTATTATAGAAGATTCATGCCCTATTTAGGCGAATTACTAATCCTTTTTATAATTTAATAAAGGGTAAAAGGGCTAATGCAAAAATAAGCTGGTCTCCTGAAATCGATCATCATTTCAAGAAATTTAAAAAAGGACTCGATAAAGTTACTTCTCTTACTAATAATACTAATTACTGGACAAGAAATACGTCTATACGTAGATTCATCTGATATAGGAATTGGAGGTGTACTTGAACAAGGTAAGGTATGTTTGTTTCGTCCATTGGGGTTTTTAGTAGAGCATTGAATGAAAGGGAACAACGTTATTCAGTCTTTGCTCGTGAATTACTTGCTATTAGGGATGTGTCACGACACTTCAATCATTTGATTGAAGGACGTGAAACAACTTGTTTTACAGATCACAAGCCCTTAGTAGCTTCCCAGTTTGCTAAAAATCTAAAATGGCCAGATAAATATTTTAGATACTTTTCAGAAATTAACGAAAGGGGGATAATTTAAAGACACATTTCTGGTAAAGATAATATACCCGCAGATTTCTTATAAACAATAGACCTCTTACGATTTAATTTTCATGATTGGAAAAATTTAAAGAAGAGCAAGATAAAGAGAACGTAAGGTTAGCTAACCCTCTTGCTGAAAGAATTGAGATCGAGGATCAGAATATTTGGTGTGATGTGAGATCGAAAAGTGTTAGACCCATTGTTCCAAAGTCGTTAATGTCTGACTTAGTTCGAAAATTTCACGAAGAATCCCACAGAGGTATTAAAAATACACTAAGGAAAATTAGCGGGCAATTTTATTGGCATAATATATCAATGGATATTAAGAAAATAATTGCTAAATGTGATGCCTGTAATAGGTCAAAAATAATAAGGTAACTAAACCTCCATTTGACCATACTAAATCCTCCGAACAAAAGTTTTTTCACGTAAATATTGATTTGATAGGACCTTTCCCAAAAGCAGATGGAAAAACATTGGCTTTAACAGCAATAGACAGGACAATCAAATGGTTAGAGGTATATCCTTTGGCTAGTGCAAATACTGAAAAATTATTCAAGTTTTCAAATCAAATTGGACATCCCGGTTTGGCTATCCCAAACTAATCACAACAGATCAGGGTGGTCAGTTTCGTTGAATGGTTTGGGAAAAATTCATAAGCAATTTTCAAATAAAATATATTTTAACATCTCCATATCATCCACAAAGTAATGGCCTGATCGAAAGGGAGCATCGGACGTTGAAGGAGGCCATTAGATGTAAAATTGTTGACTCAGTACTAAATTGGGTAGAAGTATTGCCTAGTATTCTTCTAGACTTGAGGACAACATCTAAGAATGGCGATAAGTTATTTCCAGCTGAACAACTCTATGGGCAACCCATTCGTTCTATTCAGACCATTTTTTCATTTGAGAGGAGCTGTAAATTTAAATTCAACATCAGTCACAAGAATAAAATGGATAATTTCACAAAAATATTCAACTTCAAAAACGAATGCAAGCAAACGAAGTGTATTTATTAACCCCCCCCCCCCCCCAACTAAGTCATCATTCGACCCTTGTTATAATGGCCCATACAGAATAATAAGAAACTGCGTAAAAATTTCGTAATTGATGTTGATGGAAAACCAAGGTCTGTATCTATATATAATTTAAAGCCAAAATAGTCTGAAGGGGGAAGTATGTGGTGTGTGAGTTTCATCTGTATTTACATGTATATCTCCCTGTCCTTTTTGTTCTTATATATTTGTAGATATTAACCCAGTAATAAAAATACTCCTAAAAAAGCAACATATACTCAAGTCATTATGTATAAAACGAGTCTAGAAGTGAACCTCCAGAAGTCTCTATATATATATATATATATATATATATATATATATATATATATATGCAAATAAGTCGCATTTCACAATATACCATAAAAAGAAATGTAAATCGATAATAATACATACACTTTCTTCCTTCTATGTAGAAGAAAAGTATTTTTTCTGAGGAAAAGGATATACTTTGAAAGGATTTGTTGCACTAAGTTAAAAAAATACCATAATAATTGGACCGCAGAGTGTCCTTTTAATAATGTAGTCTGTAGATTCAATACATTTATGCATTAAATGTCGGTTGTATTTTGATTATTTGTATTGTTTTTCAAACTAATGGTCACTTCAAAACTTTGATAGGTACGTAAATGATGTGCTGTTCTTATTAGTCCAAGGATATTAGTAAGAAAAAGAGGTTGACAAAAACTTCATTTGAGGTGGACATTTTTTGTTTGTATCCATTTTTGTTTGAGCAAACATCACAACCTACTGTAAGATATGTCTTTAAAATGAACGACATCCATTTGATAAAAATAAGTCTTTTTTGCTGATGCTTAATTGTTTGTCGACCTTTCCAGTCTTTTTTTTAGATGTCTTAGATCATAAGACAACTACTTTATTACCATTGCCGCCTCCTAACTTCTTTTTTACTTTCGTTAAACAAAAGCATAAAAACATAGTCTAAGTATAACAACAATTCAAGTCAGTATAAAAGTCTTATCTTTCAATCGGATAAGGACCCGGTGAGATGGGTTTATCTTGGAAGATAATCAAACTATCTCATTTTAAGCTAAAATGCTTATTTATTTAGTTTTTACTTTGCATAATCAACGATTTTTATATACATTTTTTTATAATTGTATCATTGTATATTTTCTGAACTGTGAATAAAAAAACCTAATCTCATTATTTCATACTTCTTTTGAATCCCTTCATAACTATTGAACTATTATTTATATTGAAGAAGGAAAATCCCTCAAGTAGCATCTTCCTCCTGGATTTGGGCTGGCGAGATCATCAAATTCATTCCATCAACTTCAGCACAATATCCGATAAGCCCGATTAAATCAATTGCTCGAAGATATAAGCGTTTTATGTCAAGAAAGGCCTTATTAAGACTATTTTTAGCCTTGAACATCGTCTTATTGTCCCTTTGTAAAAGGCTATTTTATTTCTAGGCAGTAATTATAAACTATGATGTTCATTATGTATTGTTTTTACGCAGCTACCTAGTTTTATAATTGTATTTATTATCGTATTGTATTATGTGTATTTTATCTACACTGTTTGTTGATGGTGATAACTAAAAAGTCTTAACCGAAAAAAGGCTGCTGTAAGATATATAAGTCTGATTGCAGAGAAGTGGCAAATCGGTACTGCTTCTATTATAATGAAAAATTTGGCATCCCAGATATTGTCAAAATTCTTGATTGAAACTACGAAACGTGAAGATACACGTCGTCCACTGGTACTCATTGTGCGAGAATATCCGTGTGTAATATCTTAATCATCTCCTTCGGATATCTAGAAATATTATGAAAAGCTGCCCAACGAAACTTTAGGAAACTATTTTAAAGTATATTTATTTTTGCAATTTTAGTTTCTTCTTATTAGACTATGATAAAGTAGGTTTTTTTAAAGCCCATTGTTATCGCTCTTTCCATTTGTCTTCTGATGATATAATTTATTCATGATTAATTTAATTAATGACCTTGTGGGTTTGACTTCATTCTGTTAGTCTTAAGTTTGAGCTAAAATGCTTATGATCATATATGTAACGTCTTTTGACAAAGCAAAGCATACAAAAAGAGATATGAAAGTAATTCGAATGAAAAATTGGACGGATATCAATGGATGTTTTAATATATGTAGCAACTATACAGTGTGAATACAACTAGTATGTATGAAAAATAAACTATTAAAAAAACACCCTGTAATGATTAAGCATTTTTTCTATTTCTTCACATTAACATATATTCGAGACAATTTTATTTTCTCTCACTTGTAATTTAAGCCATAGGCATGCAGTGAGCCCTCGCATTAAATAACTTTGATAGACCCTTGAAGCCTTCTCAATGTATATATATATATGTGTGTGACTGCTTCTATTTCATTTGCATTCGTTTCACAATGGCTTCATTCGACTTAAGAACAAAAAAGCAATAGGCCATAAAAAGATGTTCCTTAAAAATATTATTAGTTCATCTAAAATAAAAACTGAGGCTTAAAAAAGTAAAAAATCAATTCTTCTTGTTAATAGACATCTTCAATGTTTATGGATATATTATGAAATATTGTTAGAGTAAATAGTTTGAGAAAACATTTATGTGCATTTCATAAATGCAGATATGTGGCATAATATTGTTTCTCATTAGTGCGTAAGATAACTAACCGCTTTGAGTTATTTTCTGGACATATCCATCACTCAAGTCTCGTGTCAAAGATGGGAATACATACTTTCAAGCATCCAATTTTTAAATTCCAATCTATTAGACATTAAGCTAAAAAGTTAATATCCCTAGTGCATATGTTATGACGTCATGTCTACATAAGAAAACTAACTTTATTTTTTTTTTTTTAGACGCATAGCTTATGTTGCGAAAAAATACTACTGTACTTAGTAGGTTTAAACAGGGTTACTTAAAATGATATTTGGTCCATGCAAATATATCCCATACATTTGTTTCTAGAGCTCTTTAAATTAATTGAAATCTTAATTTGTTTTAAAATTGCAAGGGATTTACTTCATCAAAAGATTGAAAGGAAAGTATTCCATTTGATAACTAAAATGATTAGTAATTGAGGATGTCATTAGGAATAGATCCTCTTTTCCATATCCACGCAAATAGGTTTGCATAATTCTTAGTAGGGCAGTCTCCTCATAGCCCTTTGAAGTTTTTGCCTTTGTGCAAGAGTTCTTTGTAATACTCAAAGAAGAACCCTGGATACAACCAATTCATTCACTGAGAGTAAAATGCACCAATTTTTGCAAAATATATATACATATTTTCAACAATTTATAATAAACAACAATGTATTAGAGTGAATTTTAATAATCGGAATTCTTAAAAGGACACAACAAGGACTTTTAATAACACAAGTGTGCAAAAACAAGGTGTTTATTTTATGGGCAGAAATATATATATATATATATATATATATATATAACACACATGAAGATAGTAATTACTTCTGTTTTTCCTTCTGTATTTCTTAAATAGTATATAAAGTGGTTGTGTATAAAATACATAAGAAGGAATACTTTTAAAATTTAGACATATACCTGTACAACTTTTATGAATATACTAAAAAAAGCAATTAAACAATAAGAACTGACAGCCTGGATTATTCATTTGTTTAATATAGGCTAATTATGATTCCTTTATACCGATATCTACCGCAACGTTAGACTCACAAAATCTTTTTAACGTTCAGAATTTTTTTAAATGCTTTATTCAATGCTTGTGTATGTAGGTCTTTATTCGTAAAAAGCCACTAATTTACTTTTTATATATACATATACATGATTCCTCAATATTTTTATGCTCTCAAACGCTCTGCTTTAAATATAACTATATGTATAATTTGTATAGAGAAACAGTAAACACAAGCAAAATAAATGATTCTATGAGTATCGTATTCCTCATTATACTAGACCCATTTTTATTCAGTTCTATACAGGGGCGGAGTGGCCATCGGGAGTACCGGGACTATTCTGGTCAAGAATCATAAACGGCCGTTGACAGCCTCTCAATTGCATATTGGGGCCTGTATAAGGCCGGCGAGGACATAATTCTCCCGGTAGACAAATTCTTCCCACTCCGTTCCTGGTTCTATATCATTAATTATAATGATTTATACTTTTAAAAGCTATTCTACTAGAACAGAGTTCTGGAATATATGTCTTCCAAATCAATCACTAACTCATAGCATAATTTTATATGAAAGAACAAGTATATTTATATTTAGTTACTCACTCAAATGAAATGTATTCAAACATATATTCTTACCTCGCACTGCAATAAATATCAAATATGATGCCCTGACAGTTTTTTGTGGGCCAAAGGGCTTCAACTCTATTAATATTATTATATCGGAGATATAACCACTACAGATTAATATGTTATATAACAGTAACAAAAAGACAAAAAAGAGCAAAAATTTATACAGAATTAGTATACATGTTGTACATTTGGAGATTGACTATTATTTTGAATATATATGTTTTCTCAGTCAATTTTATAATACACATGATTTTCTAATTACAAAGCTATACAATATCATTGACTAACAAGCCTAAGTATATAAAAATCGATGCTTTTGCGTAAAAATGACATGAGTAAGCATATCACTTAGTATTCCAGCATAGAAATAATATTTGCAATGTCACGAAGAGTGTTAAGAGTACAAATCATGCATGATGTTTATTAAATTTAGTCCAATGTCTTGTACTGTTTGATATAAATAAAAATTTATGGATATCTTGCATTTATTAATATAAAAAAACATAAGAATAACTATGATAATATATATAACAACGCTACAAATCCTTCACGATCGATCAAGGCTTGTAAATCACCATAAAAATAAAGCTATCTTCAACTCAATTAGTCGACACCAAGAGAGCCCTCCATGAAAACACTAATCATCAATCTATGCCTTAAGCAATTCATTCAAGGTCAAGATTAGGAAATAGGTCAATGCTTTTGAATACCCTTTCTTCCTTCTCAATTACCCCAACAGAGGATGATTATCCTTCTTACCTTTTACCTCCAGAGCGTCCAGCCATATTGAGGGATAGAGATGGAGAGGGGATATTATTTCTTTTAGAGAGTCCCTAGGATACGGGAAACATGAAGTGAGATTCCCAGAAGACTCTCTCTGTGTCTTAGAGAATGACAAGTCAACTACTAAAGAATGTTCAGATGTTTTATATTGTTTAGTATGTTTTTTATTATTATTAAAAGGCTCCTTTTCTGTTCCTTTTTCTCTTTGACAGAGGAAGAAGGCATCTTGTGAAAGGATGGAATGAATATACACACACAACTACAAAAAGGAGGGAAATAAAAGCCTGCCAAAGAAAAAAAGAGAGAAGCGAGTCTCTCTTTCAAGGTTGAGCAGTAGCGATTTTCTCTTTTTACTCCTTTCTTCCTTGCACCAAATTTCCTGTTTTTTTGCCCCGAGAAGATATGAGTGTTTATTATGATTATGTGTATATATTTTTCGGGTTTGTAGTAGAAGTCACCCCTCTTTTAACTAGGGCAGTGCTTCCACTGTGACTGTGTGAGTCCTCAAGGTTGTTACCCTTCTTCTTCTTCTTCTTTTATTTCGGATTCGCCCATTTGCAGGGGAAAAGGAGGGAGGGAAAGAAGCAATGAACTCACAAGGTCGAGGACAAAGCCTTCTTCCCCAACATAATGACCAAAGGAGCTTTGCTCCTTTGATTTATTACATGACGTCATCAATATAAAATGCTAATGTATGGGATAAACTCATAGAGATAGAAAGATATAGAGAGCTTATTCCATAGAGATATAAAGATATACAGAGCTGATTCCCTTCAATAGCAGAGAAACATCGTTCAGCTGATTCTATGTGTCCACCATAAACAAAGTAATTTGAACTACGTCATAGTAAGCTGATTATAGAGATATAAAAATTTCTTTATATTGAGCACTAAAACGTATTCCTCTGAAGAATCCAATAAGCCCTCTATGACTTTATATATCTATGGATAAACTAGGTGACTTTATACAGGTGTTAATTATAAAAAGTATAATACTACAGACTAAAAATTCCATGACGTCACAGAATTAAAAAAAATATCAAAGATATTTTTTTTTTCATAAGAACCCCAAGATTATTTCTCATTAACTATAATCAATGTCATTATCCAATCCTTTGAATGGACTATTAATTAAATAAAGGAATTACTCAGGTGTTTATTGGTGGGTTTGAGAACATCTTCATTTTTGTGCCTAATTGATTCGATAGAACTGCATCCGACAGGATATAAATATGCAGTATAGAGTTAAAATGAGTCGATAGAAACTAGGATCTTATCAATGAGTTAGCAGACCAAAAATGACCATCCCCTCTCGGGATTCGAACCGGCGTCTCCAACACGCTCTAACGCACACGGCTATTGCACTCCCTTATTCATATCGACAGGGAGAATGATTGTTAGTGTCAATGATTGTAGGTCTTTTCAGCCTTTCATCTCGAATAATGACCTTATGAGCAATTCCAGTTCCTACTTCAATTTAAAGATTGACGTCATTAATGCTTATCCCAAATGTATGAAGTAAAGAAGATGCTTACATCAAGGACACTCATTTGAGGGTGTCGAAAATAGCCCCCCCCCCCTCTCCTTCTCCTCGTCTATGAACAATACTTCTCCCCTTGTTCCATTGATTTATGGGCTGACGTCATAACACTTGATTTTTTAATTAATATAGTAAAGAAGAGGGGGGGGGGGGGGTTCTCAATAATAAAGAGTAATTGATAATGCCAAAGGTATCCCTACAAAATACTCCAACACATACAAAACAACCAACGTACTAAAATAGAACAAAACATATCATAATATAAGCCGAATGAGGATTTTAAGAAATCTTAAGAGAGGGTCCATTAGAAGGGAATTGAATAAGAGAACCAGAATAGTAATAATAATAATACTAATAACACCATAAAACGAGGAGCTCGATAGCCGTGCGTGTTAAGGCGTGTTCAACTCTCAATGTTAGGGGCATAGGTTCGAATCCCGAGACGGGGAATGACATTTTGGTCTACTTCATTAATAAGATCCTAGGTTCGATAGTCTAATTATAATGCTATAATGCTTATTTATATCCTTATTATATGCAATTCTATCGAACCATATAAGCAAAAAAAAAATCCTTCTGGCAATCATATCTTTATGCTTGCAAATTTCAATGCGATCCTAAAATCAAAAAATATATAGCTTACACCAACGTTAATATTAAGAAACAGCGTCAGAAACGTGATTCCCGTTTGATCAATATCTATGTTTTGTCCAAATTATATTCAAGCTTCATTGCCTTATTCATTTAGAATTAATGTTCAAGGAGGCTTAATAAAAATGAGATAATTCAGGCATTTCTTAAAGGAATTATCATGCATTTGCACATATAAAATATTTGGTTGAATTGAAAGTATTCGACAACTGCTAATTGATCCTTACCAAAATATAGTAAAAAAAATTAAGATTGTTCACACAATGTGACAAGTGATGTTTAAAAAATGAATTATAGTATAAGGGCCAAAGAGCAAATTTATAATTTTTAATCTACAACATTTTTTAAATAACGGTGACAATCGTTCATTTGCATTAATCATAAGGACTGTTTCATTTTGATAACAGTTTTCCATTTTAGAAGGTACTAAACTTGTTTAAGTATAAACAAATATGTTTAAGGTATTACCACTCCAAAATGTTTTTTTTGTTGAAGCGTTTTCGTAATGAGTACTTTAATATTTATGAAACAGTGAATTAGGGACGCCAATGCCGAACAAATTAATGACTATCATAAATTAATAAGCTTTGCAAGCTCTTGGCTAAGAGTTTGCTTGTGTGTGTTTTTTTTTGGCTTATATGAAAGTATATGCAACATACCTATAATGATAAAAAATATTTCCTATTTATTTTAACTGAGTTGTTTTCAGGAAAATAATGAAATCCTTGAAAAGATGTGATATTTATTTGATCACTAAAACTATATACTTAGTGATAGTTGTTTTTAAGGAATATTGTTTATTAAAGTTGATAGCTAATTATATGTAAATTTCAATGAAGAAAAAACAAATTATTGATTTGTACCCAAATGACATGCAAATAATTTTATAAACAAATTTGGCTCTTTAACTGAACTTAACAATAGTATCTATCTTGATAATTTTATTTTTTAGAGGCAGTATAAAGTAGTTCATAGAAGTTAGACTGTTATTTTTCCATTGGATCGTGGAACCCAGAGGAGGAATTAATCATTACCTAAAACAGCTATTTTGAAACAAATATTTGAATGCTAAAATTCGTCCACAAAAAGGGAATATCCCTCTGTTCTCAAGTAATTCTATACTTCAATCATTTTTTCTTGTGACGGCTCTAATTGGTTATTTACTATTTTAATAAAAATCAATTCCTTAGACCTTGTAATCAGAAAAGTACTTCTATCTAAGCTATGACGATTTAAAAACTTATATATCCCTTCGTACTAGTACCTAGTTGTATGTTTTTTCATTTGATCAATTTTCATTTGAAACCACATTTTTAGAGTTTGGAAATATGCAAACATAACTATTTTTGCAGGGTCCAATATTCGGAGTTATTCCTTAGACATTGTATTTCTGGTAAGGTGAAATGGAGTTATTTTAGCTTTCTAAAAAGATAAAGCATTTACTCCAAAGAATGCAGGGGTTTCAAAAAAAAAATTATATGGTAATATCGTAAACCAACAACTCAATACTTATTTCTTACAGTAATTTATATTTTACAATAATCAATTATAGTTTATCAATTATCATATATATATACCTAATTATAACTATATATCTTTTCTCACGAATAACTCATTGTCCTAGTTATCCATATAGATTTATGCTTTTACGTATCCCTCTCCCCCCCCCCCCCCCCCAAAAAAAAAGTTCTAATTGTGACATCACACGATTTTGGTAACCAATTTACGTAGCAAAACTGTCAACCAAAACCAAAATTATTTCGAAATGAATCCTTTATTCATACACGCGCTGCGTGGCAAGTAGCACCGTTTTGTCGGAACTAAATATCGTGGAGACCATGTGCAATAATTTGAAGTACCAAAGACTATGTTACCGTGATAATATATTCTACACGGTGAGCTTTACATGACCTACCAGACGACGAAGCTTATTAGCAAGTTCAAACTTTTCGATTAATTTGCGATTTTTTTCTGACGATCGATTATTTGGAACATTAAATTGAGTGTAATTTCCGTAAAATATTTCACAAAAATTTATAGGTTGTTGTGGCATTAATCCTTCCATGATGAATTGTGAGACTATAGTGACTTTTAATAACGTATGAGAACTCGCGCACGCTAGTAAACTAAAACTACTGGAAAATCCCACTCATTTTGACTCCCCCTTTACATGCGAATATATATATATATATATATTTTGACAAAAGAACTGAAAAAAATACGCTGAAGTGGTCCTCTGGGGAGATAACGAGTAGAAATATGAGATCTAGGAATTCTTGAAACATAAATTGGATCTCATATTTATTTAATAAAAATGTACATAAAATGTCCATTTAAACTCAGTAAATTTGAAGGTCTGTTAACCTCTGAATTTATTCATATTTGACATAAAAGTAGAGCGATATCATATAAATGATTAATGATGTACAACGTAATATTTTAGGCAGGCAAAAAATAATTTATTTCAACTTACCAGACTGCTTTTTTACTTAATTCAATATTTTATCTGTGAACCAGTTTGAGAAAAAAAATCAGTGTAAACTAAAGTCATTGAGAGTAAAGCGTTAAAGTAAAGTAGCTCATGTATAACATAAAATTCTTTCTTTTCCCCAAAGGATTGGCCTAAATTTAGTTCCTCTTTAGTCCGTAAGGGGCGCTTTGATGCTAAAGCTCTTTGAAAATAATAACAAAGTCCTTTTATTATTCATATTTGGAGACGTTTTTAATCTTGTAGTGATTTGATATATTTCAAATCATCAAACTTAATCCCTTTAAACCGGTTTTAATATGATTGTGACGTAATTTCATGGACTAGCGACATCTAACGTTAAAGAAATAACCAAAATTTTGGATAATTTTTTTTGTTTACTTTTTCCTTGCATGCGCCACATTACTTTAACGCTTTAATTGAGAGGAGCCTAATCACTAATATCTATTTTCTATGTGATTTATGAAATAAACCTTTCCCCTTTTATTTATTAGATAATCGTTCTGTAATTTTTTGCCATTGATCAAATATGATTGGTGGAAAAAAAAATACCCAACCAAAATATATTATTTCGAATCTAATGACTGATTGCCACGTGGGTACGGTTAATTTGATCCTACTACTGAGCTAGAAACAAAGGAACCCACCTTCAACACGGCCATCGGCTAACATTCTCACAAACCTCTCTATTATTGTACTTATTATAAAGAAGAAGGAAAAAAGTATTCGTCATTCAGAGTGCTCCTGCCTTGTTCTTATTATTGTTATTGTTTACATTGATTCATCATTGCTTGGGATCAAATTTCTCGAATGGAGTGGACGGGTGGCATGATTCCAGTCATTATATTTGCCCCGTCTCGTCTCATCCTCCTCCTCAATGATCGGAGGAGAAGATGAGACGTTTGGAGCTCCTTCATCAATGTTGTCGCTCCTAGCACTGACTCGGCTCATTAATATGTTCAGCGGGACTCGCGGATCCAGATCCTTCTATAATAAGTACAATAATAGAGAGGTTTGTGAGGAATGTTAGCACGATGGCCGTGTTGAAGTGTGGTTTCTCTTTGTTTTGTAGCTCAGGTAGGAGATCAAAGTAACCGTACCCCAAAATATATTTCTTCGAATCCTAATGACTGATTGCACTTCGAATCACTGATTTTATCAAAAATAGAAAAGAAAAATAAATAATAATTGAAGGACATTAGGAGTAGTTGAGCATAATTAAGTATTAAAACTACAGCATTAAAGGAAAGTGGCGAATCAAGAGCTTTTTGTTTTTATTTTGATTATTTCTTGGCTTCCATTCGTTTTATTTATCCACAGAGGCGTTGATGTTGATGCAGCTAAGTAAATAAATACGTAGGAATTGGGATTATCAAGTACCCTTGACGTATTAGTGACGTAGACTTCAACAATTGTTTCAATAACATTGTCATGTCTATTATTTTATTGCTCCGCGGAACTTTGCGCTCGATACTCTACATGAAGCCTCACCTCCTAGATTATATGTAGAACATGGAAGTAAAACCATATTTAAAATCATAATACAGCTGCCTAATGCACTGAAATATTATTATCGTTGTGAAAATAAGTTAAAAAAATAGTAGTAGTGAATGCAATTATTTAAATGGATGTGATGAATAGAGAGCGGGAAAAAAATGTGAATCACATAAAAATATTTTTTCACATATTTTCCAATTTTTAACGCATAAAACATTTTTTGTGAAATTAAAAAAAAAAACATATCCCTGAAATAACACTTTTTTCTCTTTTTAGAAAATTGGTGAACTTATTTTCATCACCTCTTACATCATTTTTATAATTTTTTCCCTTCATTCCCTTAATTTGTTGATTTTTGGAAGAAAACATTGCATACCTGAATTTATGGTGCTTTTTGAATAAATATTTCGCATCAGATATTTATATGCATTTTTGTTTCTTGGAAGGCCTCGACAAATCCAGATTCCAATGACCCTTTTATTGATCCACAATTTTTAAATCATTTTTTTTAAGCTAATATATTTTATACATCTTGTTCATTGACATTAAAAATATTTGATGAACTCACTCATTCCATTATTTACAGAATATGGCAACTTCATTGTCAAACCGTCTAAACTGGCTCAGGAATATGAATGAGGAGACTGATTATCCCTTCAAAATTATAGACTTCCAACTGTTTTCTGTAAGGTTTGTGAGAAGGCCAAAAGTCTCAGTTTGTCCAGCATTCTACCAGAGCGAGACACGTGAAAAACTGCGAGCTCAAGAGGATAAGGATCCAAGCCCAGTTAGAGGACATGAATTGGGCTACCTAAGAAGTCATAATCACAAATTTTATCTAAGGAATTATGCAAGGCCTTTTTGTCTGGTAACATTTCTTGGAACAGCTGAGCAATCCGATCCTCAAGAAGATTTTTTTGCAAAATAATATGGCTATATCAATACGTCCCTGAGGAAGACATATTTGCCTGAATATTCTCATAAATCATGGAAAAGATGCGATCTGAGCTGTGAGGTCAGCCTATGTGGATTGATGGTAGCATTGATGTAGTGTGGCGCGAAGTTGTTAATGTCCTAATTGGGGCGTTTAGATGATAACTCCTTTCATGTTCCATTTTTGGTGAAATGCTCATTCGACCCCACTTCTGATTCAAACACCATGGCTAGAGTCGTCAATGATACTCTTAGAATGATTGATCCTCAGTTTGAGGCAAGCTTGGCAAAAATTCTCGTGACTGTTGCAGCTGAGTATATGAGGAAGATTGACGAGACCTTAGGGTCTTTTACCCATCTCTAATGCATGTGTCATTTGTTAGTTATTTGCTTCATCGTGTGGCGGATAAGGTCAAATACCATTTTGCGGACGTGAATAGTCTCATTTCTCTTCGGTAAAAGTATTCCTCAAAGCCCCATCTCAGTGACCTGAATTCAGAAAATGTTTCCCTGGCCTATAGCTCCCCCCTGATCCAATTATGACCAGATAGGGAGCCTGGATCTGAGCAGCAGTTTGGTATGGTCAGAATTTCGAGCAAGTCAAAGCATCGTGGATATGTTTGACCCTGACGATGCCAAATGTATATCCGTAGTCGATGGATTTTTAAAATGAAAAGCATCCTAGTTGACTTAATATTTATTGCAAGTCATTTATCGTTTCTGCCAGATTCAATTAACAGCCTGGAGACCGCTGGAATTATACTTAAAGATGGACACAGAATCTTTGAAGATGCTGAGGAAAGGATCTGCAAGATTCCAGGTGACGCCGAAGAGGTTTTTAAAACTAAGTTGGATTACGTTGTAAGAAAAATCCTGTCCTGCCAGCATTGAGACAGATACAAGATGTGTTGCTAGGTAAACCTAGAGCTGTTCTTCCAGATGGATGTGCCCAATGGATGGAGCTATTCTAAAATACTGTCCCAATACCTTGGTAGATATGGAGAGATCATTTTCGCGGTTGAAAATGTTTTACCCGACCGTCGCCAAACCTCACCGAGAAAATTTGGCAGCGATTATTGTATGTCACTGTGTTTATGAAGGAATAAATTCACATTAAATCAAATTTGGAGTCTATATAATTAACATTTTTTGCTCATTTGGGTAACATAAAAAACATTTTTTGAACATTTTTGCTCATTTGGGTCACATAAAAAAAACATTTTTTGGCAAAAATCATCACATTTTTTCCGCTCTCTAGTGGTGAATGAGATCGAAAAAAGCCGGTATGACCTCATATTTTTTAAATGCCAAAGCGACATCTGCTGGACAAAAAGAAAAAGAGACTCAATGAAAATCTTTCCATGCTACCTGCCCCTATGCGCTACTTTACTTTAAAGCTTTAGTAAAAACCAAACAAGAGTTACACTGGATGTTTTTTCTTCGACCGAGGGTGTTAATGAAGATAAATGCATGCATATATATTTTGCTAGCTAGGGAAACTGACTATAAAAATAATAGGCTCATTCAATTAGGAAATTCGAGAGATAGACATTGAAAATATATACATATTGTATGTACAGCGAAAGTTCTTTGATTCCTTTCCTTGATTACTTCTCCTTCATCTCCCTTCCCTCTCATCCTAGGCTCAATTATTTATTTTCCATCAATTTACTATGTTTCCATTTGGGAGAAGAAAAAAACCCCGCAATTGAACATAGAAAAAAGTGCTAAAAGGTGTAAATTGGAAAATAATAAATGGAGGAGAATATATATATCAGAGCATAAGAAGATCAATGTGTGGATGTCTAATGGACATATTTAACAGATACATATGGAAAGTTAATTTAATTTTGCATCAGTTTAGCCCCTAGATTCTTCCATCTTTATTGGACTAAAATGGTATCAACCACCTTGAAAGCATTTGGAAGGAATTTACTTATTAACATAAAAATATAATTAAATGCTTTGAAAACAAATTTGTTAATTTGTTCATCTTATTTCTTGAGTTCGAACGTTCATTCCTCTCTTCCATTGAAGGCATTTTGAAAAATATGTAAAGGAGATTCTTTGTCCTTCTGATAGAGTCTGCTAACAAAAGTTGAACTTATACCCACTCGAAGGGAGTATGTGATCCATATATTAAATATTAAAGTCAATTTTTTATTATTCATATCACAAATAAAAAACTAATTCCAAAACAGTTGAGTATCAACTTAATATTTAATAATTCATTTGGAAATGGTATTCACTTCTTTTTGCACTCCATGTATTGCACAGTCCATATACATGTCTCTGCAAAAGTCTAATGAGATTACTGATATGACATGGAAGAGTATTAAGAATCTAATTTAAGGTTTCCTTAGAGGTGCAAGAAGTAGTGTAGCAATTCTGAGTTGGAAGAATTTGTGTAAGAAAGACCTCATAAATGATATGAATTTACAATGGATATATATATATATATATATATATATATATATATATATATATTAGTTAGAAATTTATTACTGTTTACAATAGACAAACATACACGGATATACATAAACTAAAGTAAAGAACACAACCACACATTGGGGTATCTGTGTTACTGGCGAAGTTTAAAAAAGGTGCAGTCAAAGTTGTTGGTTATACTGACGACATCGTTATTACTAGTAAGTGGAAAAATCCCACCACACTTGCTAATGCAATGCAAGAGGCAATCAACACAGTTGTTGAGTGGGGAAGAAGAAATAGCCTTACCAATCCAATCAATCAATCAAATCAAACGCCACAGTATTCTCTAAAACATACAAACTCCTGTCTAAATACTTCCCATGCTTAAAAATAGATGGTAAAGTAATTGAATATTCATCACGAATGAAATATCTAGGCTTAACCTTTGATCAAGGACTAACCTGGACAGAACATTTCAAAGAAAAGGCAGCAAGTGTGCTCGTATATGGAATATGTCTAAGGCAATCATAGGCCAAAATGGGGCTTAACTCCGGATAAAGTCCTATGGCTTTATGAAGCAATGGTCTGACCAGTCATCACATATGGGTGCCTTACTTGGGGCATTCTATTACTGTAAAGAAAACGGGATTAGGGTCCTAAATTCAGTTCAAAGAAAAGCACTTCTGTCAATGACCCATACACTTCGCTCAACACCGACTGCAGAGATGGAAGCAGTACTGGGTTATAACTCCTCTAGATATATATGTCCAAGCGCAAGCAACACAATCAAGATGGAGAACAAGACATTTCCTGCGGAACACCTGGGATGGTATTGGCATCCTTCCAACACGCCGTGGACATAGGTTATCTAGCGACAAAATTCTGGAGGAAGCCATCTCAAACCATGAAAGTGACTTCATTGAGGGACAACTCATTTGGTGGACAGCCTTGAATTCCCCAATCCCGATACAATTATCTACACGGATGGTTCAAAAGATGATAAAAGTAATACTGGTCTGGATGGGCAATTACTAGGGGTGACATATCATTACACCACTCAATGGTATCGTTGAACACAGAGGCATAAGTATTTCAAGCAGAACTTGTGGCAATTACAAGATCTGTAGAAGATCTCCCTAATCAAGAAAATTCTCCAAAATATTATAATTAGATCAGACTCCCAATCAGCAATTGCAGCTCTTCTCAACCCACTTACAACTAGCAAGGTAGTGAAGAACTGTAAGAAGGTCCTGATTGAAGGAAAAAAGAACAAAAACATTCATATTGAATGGTGCAAAGGTCATAATGACATAACGGGAAATGAATTGCAGATCATCTAGCAAAATATGGAAGTGTGAGCAAAATTCGAAATAATGTCGGTGTTCCTCCAAGTTATATAAAGAAACACTTAACGATTTCTATTACAACAAATGGTGTCACCGATAAAGAAATCACCAAAAGATGAAGCATACACGCTCCATGCTTAAAACCCCGAAGCCAAAACCCATTAAACACCGACATCAAGAAAGAGTTCCAGACTAATGGGGATAACACTCTTCCCTGTGGGCTGCCACACGTTGGATTGATGATGACCTTTTCGCCTCTCAACTCGGCTTCAACGGTTCTTGTACTAAGAAGTTTTTATTACCATAATCTGATACTCTCTGGAATTCTCAGTCTTTTCATTGCATAGTCCGCAGAGAGAAATCTTACGTTTTCAGAAGCACCTGTGCAGTCAAGACTGACCGCGAGAGTACATTCTTTTTGGAATATGGCTTTCTCTATTATGTCTGCGGCTTGTGATAGGGCGGTTTCTGTTGATAGGCCTCTTGTGTAAGCGTGCTGTGAGTGAAGTATAGGGATGCTTTCATCACCTTACTTCACAATTCTTTCAAGTCCTTTAAGAAGGAAGTTCGATAGGGTAATTGGTCTAAATGACTTTGCCAAGCTATGCCTTACCAAGTTTTGGCAAAAAAAATATATATATATATATATATATATATATATTCTGTAGCATCTTGCAACTGATTTGAAAAGCATCCTTCAAATCGATCTAATATTAAGAAATTTATTGAGGAATAAAAGTCTCTTATCGATGAACGTGCAATGGTAAGATAAATAATATATCCAAATATATAGGTCCCAATTGGATTTAACCTTCATCCATTTAATCTCAGTCTCGAGGAAACATTATCTTCCAAGAAGAGATTTTCTAAACGATCTTTATCTAATAAACTTTATAGTTTATCCTTTCTTGAGGGTTATTACACAAAAAAGTAATCTCTCATTAGGATCAAACATAAAATAAACAAAGGTAATACAACGATAAGCATTTTGAGGTCCTTCTTTGTATTCACAGAGCAGGATGGGTAGAACTTTACCAGCACTCCAGCAAGCTTCCATTGCACTCCCGACGTCCATGGAATCTTGATGCTCAGGCCGAATACCGAACTGCCCCAGACATCAAGATCCCCCTCAGTTCGTCTTCTCCGTGGCTAAGTGCACCAGTAGTCTTTTACAGCTAGAAAGAGATGGCTCTCGTTTTGATATAAGCTTTGTACAGATTCGAAGTAGACAGATCGAAGAGCAATATGAGTATAATTTATACATTTTATATTAACTTTTAGGACTGATGATAGAAATGTCTCCAGCGACAGCGGTAGAGCTATTTTCACAGGAACAAATTTTACACGGTTAAAACGCACGCCTTATATAACATTAGGGGGGGGGCGATAGAGTCACGAGTGACGTCACCATCAACAATCGTCCTAATAGAGACTCCACTGATCATAGTTGGGAATCTTTTTTTTGGGTGTCATGAAAGCATTCTGGCCTAGACTTCAACGTGTTTGGAGATCCCTCGATCCCTTCCTTCCTCCATCCCTCCTTCTATCTTCCCGGGACTCCGGGATAATGCCTTGACACCCAGAACGAGTCTCCTCCCTCCCTCCCTTCCATTAAAGGCACATTCCCCTCACCTCGACTTCGTGAATGGAGTTCTACCCCTCTCAGACTTCGTTAGAGAGCTTCCCATCCCTCGTCTTCGTTAGAGAGCTCCCGTCCCTCCTCTTCGTGAATAACGTCCTACCCCTCGTCGGACTTCGTTAGAGAGCTTCCCTCCCTCGTCTTCGTTAAGAGCTCCCGTGCCTCCTCTTCGTGAATGGGTCCTACCCCTCGTCGGACTTCGTTAGAGAGCTTCCCATCCCTCGTCTTCGTTAGAGAGCTCCCGTCCCCTCCTCTTCGTGAATGGAGTCCTACCCTTCGTCGGACTTCGTTAGAGAGCTTCCCATCCTCGTCTTCGTTTAGAGGGCTCCCGTCCCTCCTCTTCGTGAATGGATTCCTACCCCTCGTCCGGACTTCGTTAGAGAGCTTCCATCCCTCGTCTTCGTTAGAGAGCTCCCGTCCCTCCTCTTCGTGAATGGCGTCCTACCCCTCGTCGACTTCGTTAGAGAGCTTCCCTCCTCGTCTTCGTTAGAGAGCTCCCCCCCGTGCCTCCTCTCGTGAATGGAGGCTACCCCTAAGCAGGACTTCGATAGAGCTTCCCATCCTCGTCTTCGTTAGAGAGCTCCCTTCCCTCCTCTTCGTGAATGGAGTCC
>CP045896.1:17476370-17502235 GCA_013387185.1 Caligus rogercresseyi
CTCATTTGGGTCACATAAAAAAACATTTTTGGCAAAAATCATCACATTTTTTCCGCTCTCTAGTGGTGAATGAGATCGAAAAAACGCGGTATGACCTCATATTTTTTAATGCCAAAGCGACATCTGTGGACAAAAGAAAAAAAGAGACTCAATGGAAATCTTCCATGCTACCTGCCCTATGCGCACTTTATTAAAGCACTTTAGTAAAAACCAAACAAGAGTTACACTGGATGTTTTTTCTTCGGACCGAGGGTGTTAATGAAGATAAATGCATGCATATATATTTTGCTAGCTAGGGAAACTGACTATAAAAATAATAGGCTCATTCAATTAGGAAATTCGAGAGATAGACATTGAAAATATATACATATTGTATGTACAGCGAAAGTTCTTTGATTCCTTCCTTGATTACTTCTCCTTCATCTCCCTTCCCTCTCATCCTAGGCTCATTATTTATTCCATCATTTACTATGTTTCCATTTGGGAGAAGAAAAAAAACCCGCAATTGAACATAGAGAAAAAGTGCTAAAAGGTGTAAATTGGAAAATAATAAATGGAGGAGAATATATATATCAGAGCATAAGAAGATCAATGTGTGGATGTCTAATGGACATATTAACAGATACATATGGAAAAGTAATTTAATTTTGCATCAGTTTAGCCCTAGATTCTTCCATCTTTATTGGACTAAAATGGTATCACCACCTTGAAAGCATTTGGAAGGAATATTTACTATTAACATAAAAATATAATTAAATGCTTTGAAAACAAATTTGTTAATTTGTTCATCTTATTTCTTGAGTTCGAACGTTCATTCCTCTCTTCCATTGAAGGCATTTTGAAAAAAATGTAAAGGAGATTCTTTGTCCTTCTGATAGAGTCTGCTAACAAAAGTTGAACTTATACCCACTCGAAAGGAGTATGTGATCCATATATTAAAATATTAAGTCAATTTTTTATATTCATATCACAAAATAAAAACTAATTCCAAAACAGTTGAGTATCAACTAATATTTAATAATTCATTTGGAAATGGTATTCACTTCTTTTTGCACTCCATGTATTGCACAGTCCATATACATGTCTCTGCAAAAGTCTAATGAGATTACTGATATAACATGGAAGAGTATTAAGAATCTAATTTAAGGTTTCCTTAGAGTGCAAGAAGTAGTGTAGCAATTCTGAGTTGGAAGAATGTGTGTAAGAAAGAAACCTCATAAATGATATGAATTTACAATTATATATATATACTATATATATATATATATATATATATATATATATATATGTTAGTTAGAAATTTATTACTGGTTACAATAGACAAACATACAGGATATACATAAACTAAAGTAAAGAACACAACCACACATTGGGGTATCGTGTTACTGGCGAAGTTTAAAAAAGGTGCAGTCCAAGTTGTTGGTTATACTGACGACATCTTATTACTAGTAAGTGGAAAAAAAATCCCACACACTTGCTAATGCAATGCAAGAGGCAATCAACACAGTTGTTGAGTGGGGAAGAAGAAATAGCCGTCAACCAATCCAATCAATCAAATCAAACGCCACAGTATTCTCTAAAATACAAACTCCTGTCTAAATACTTCCCATGCTTAAAAATAGATGGTAAAGTAATTGAATATTCATCACGAATGAAATACTAGCTTAACCTTTGATCAAGGACTAACCTGGACAGAACATTTCAAAGAAAAGGCAGCAAAGTGTGCTCGTATATGGATATGTCTAAGGCAATCATAGGCCAAAATGGGGCTAACTCCGGATAAAGTCCTATGGCTTTATGAAGCAATGGTCTGACCAGTCATCACATATGGGTGCCTTACTTGGGGCATTCTATTACTGCAAAGAAAAACGGGATTAGGTCCTAAATTCAGTTCAAAGAAAAGCACTTCTGTCAATGACCCATACACTTCGCTCAACACCGACTGCAGAGATGGAAGCAGTACTGGGGCTAAACTCCTCTAGATATATATGTCCAAGCGCAAGCACACAATCAAGATGGAGAACAAGACATTTCCTGCGGAACACCTGGATGGTATTGGCATCCTTCCAACACGCCGTGGACATAGGTTATCTAGCGACAAAATTCTGGAGGAAGCATCTCAAACCATGAAAGTGACTTCATTGAGGGACAACTCATTTGGGTGGACAGCCTTGAATTCCCCAATCCGATACAATTATCTACACGGATGGTTCAAAAGATGATAAAAGTAATACGGGTCTGGATGGGCAATTACTAGGGGTGACATATCATTACACCACTCAATGGTATCGTGAACACAGAGGCATAAGTATTTCAAGCAGAACTTGTGGCAATTACAAGATCTGTAGAAGATCTCCCTAATCAAGAAAATTTCTCCAAAAATATTATAATTAGATCAGACTCCCAATCAGCAATTGCAGCTCTTCTCAACCCACTTACAACTAGCAAGGTAGTGAAGAACTGTAAGAAGTCCTGATTGAAGGAAAAAAGAACAAAAACATTCATATTGAATGGTTGCAAAAGGTCATAATGACATAACGGGAAATGAATTTGCAGATCATCTAGCAAAATATGGAAGTGTGAGCAAAATTCGAAATAATGTCGGTGTTCCTCCAAGTTATATAAAGAAAACACTTAACGATTTCTATTACAACAAATGGTGTCACCGATAAAGAAATGACCAAAAGATGAAGCATACACGCTCCATGCTTAAAACCCCGAAGCCAAAACCCATTAAACACTGACATCAAGAAAGAGTTCCAGACTAATGGGGATAACACTCTCCCTGTGGGCTGCCACACGTTGGATTGATGATGACCTTTTCGCCTCTCAACTCGGCTTCAACTGTTTTTGTACTAAGAAGATTTTATACCATAATCTGATACTCTCTGGAATTCTCAGTCTTTTCATTGCATAGTCCGCAGAGAGAAATCTTACGTTTTCAGAAGCACCTGTGCAGTCAAGACTGACCGCGAGAGTACATTCTTTTTGGAATATGGCTTTCTCTATTATGTCTGCGGCTTGTGATAGGGCGGTTTCTGTTGATAGGCCTCTTGTGTAGGCGTGCTGTGAGTGAAGTATAGGGATGCTTTCATCACCTTACTTCACAATTCTTTCAAGTCTTTTAAGAAGGAAGTTCGATAGGGTAATTGGTCTAAATGACTTTGCCAAGCTATGCCTTACCAAGTTTTGGCAATATAATATATGATATGTATATATATATCTGTAGCATCTTGCAACTGATTTGAAAAGCATCCTTCAAATCGATCTAATATTAAGAAATTTCTTGAGGAATAAAAGTCTCTTATCGATGAACGTGCAATGGTAAGATAAATAATATATCCAAATATATAGGTCCCAATTGATTTAACCTTCATCCATTTAATCTCAGTCTCGAGGAAAACATTATCTTCCAAGAAGAGAGATTTTCTAAACGATCTTATCTAATAAACTTTAGAGTTTATCCTTTCTTGAGGGTTATTACACAAAAAGTAATCTCTCATTAGGATCAAACATAAAATAAACAAAGTAATACAACGATAAGCATTTTGAGGTCCTTCTTTGTATTCACAGAGCAGGATGGGTAGAACTTTACCAGCACTCCAGCAAGCTTCCATTGCACTCCCGAGGTCCATGGAATCTGATGCTCAAGGCCGAATACCGAACTGCCCCAGACATCAAGATCCCCCTCAGTTCGTCTTCTCCGTGGCTAAGTGCTCACCAGTAGTCTTTTACAGCTAGAAAGAGATGGCTTCTCGTTTTGATATAAGCTTTGTACAGATTCGAAGTAGACAGATCGAAGAGCAATATTAGTATAATTTATACATTTTATATTAACTTTTATATATTCTCTCAAAATCTTGAGGAAGGGACAACCATAAAATGCATAAATAATTGAATTTAAAAAATCCGTAATCCTTACATGGAGTATAAAATAACAAGGATCTAGAGGATATTTGGAATTGTGCCGCAAATCCGGAGACAATTTTGGAAGGAGAGGATAAGATTCCTCTCTTCCAACATTCAGTTAAATTTATTTCAAAATTTGGTAGACGTTCAGCGTACGTTCAAATACACTGAAATCACGAAACAAAATTAAATATAATGTTTATTCATTAATTTATATATGTTCAACTGTCCAGAGAGTACTTATTTTATTACGTTTTTATGTTCAAATAAAATGAACTGAATAAAAAACATTATTGAGAGTTTTAACGATATTATTTCAAGATAGATATATTAATAAGCATAACGAACAAAAAATAATCTTGATAGCCTTGAATTCCCCCATTTTAGAAAGCCTACTTTTACCCACAACATTGACAAAATTAGTGTATATTTTGTATGGTGCAAATACAAAAGCACTTAGCCGCTTAGGATAATAGAAAGCGCTCCTTACAAAAAAAAATTCTTAGACACCCTTATATTATTATTTATATTCATAAATCATCCACAATGCATTATTATATGAAAAAGTAAGGAAAAAATGTGCTCATAGACATTTCACGATGACCTTATTTGAGAAAGCAAGAAACTCAAAAACGCTTCCACCCTCCGTTCCCTCTGCCTAAATGCAAATGATGAAGAAAATATAGATAAAAACACATCCTGAAACTTTGCATGATAATCAATCATGAGCGGGAAATAAGTCCTCTTAATGGAGGCAAGTTCCTTGTTTTGCAAATATTTTGATTATTTTTCTCCAAATTCTAAATGTGAATTTTTGCTTTGCAAAAACGAATGTATATGCCAACGCCTTCAAACATGCACAATTTTATTTACAAATGCTACAACGGAAGATGGAATGAGGGCTTAAATGCCCTAAATAAATATTTTTTGGATTCATTGGGGTTAACTACTATTTCTTTTTTTTGGCCTATGTGGTTCGATAGAATTGCATCCGACAGAATATAAATAAGCATTATAGGATTAAAATTACTCTATCGAACCTAGGATCTTATATATGGGACAGACCAAAATGACCATCCCCTCTCGAGATTCGAACCTGCACCCCCAACATTGGGTTAACTACTATTATCCTAATTGAAAAGTTTTCGTCCTGACATAGCTAACACCTAATAGTTTGACAGTTATTCAAGCTACTAAAACCTTTTTAAACATTTGCTAAAACTCTTTAAAACCCTATTTAAATACTTTTACTGGCATAGAAATGTTGATGGGAAGTAGGATATTATTTCTCCAGTGAAGCATGACGGCTAACATTAGACCCTCGGAACTTTGACATAAGAGGCTTTCTACCGAACTGAAGGAGGCAGATGGATTCCTCTCAGCTCCTGTTCTTTGAGTGACAGAAGAATTGAGAGTGAAACCTGGAAATCTTGTTTATTTAATGAATAAGTGATCGATAAAAATAGTAAAAGGACAAAATGTATTACAAAAAAAAGTATCAAGCAAAGTGTGACTCTATAATTTTATATATTCTTTTTTATTTGCAATATTTTTTCTTCCATTATCTTGAAAACCTGAATGAACTTATCAGAAATTTAAATTGTAATAAGGTAAATGTTAATTATTTACAAATATGCTTCTTTACTCCAAAGAAATTGAACTTTTCCTACAGTCCTATTTAGCAAGGATAAATATTTAAATTCTCTATTTTCTCAAGAGAAAAACTTTTCCCCAAGGCAATCGATTATATCAACATTTTGGACAGCCTCAAATCTTTTTTTTTTCTTTTCAAAGAAGGAGAAAAATATATTCCTCTTTATTGTATAGCTGTCCAAAAAAGTCTTGTCCAAAAAATAAAAAGAATTAAATAAATTCAAATGCTTATTGATATCCTAAAACGGCATTAGTATGAGAGTGACATTTTAGACTTTATTTAAAAATATTGTCTATCTACGCAAATAAATGTAAGCAGCCAAAGTACAAAGTAATGATTAAAATGTCAGTTTCACTCTACTATTTCTTACTTAAATGAAGGAAGAAGTCTTAGTAGGGCATGAAAATGAATAATTTACAATAAGAAAACAAGTTAATTTTCTCTAGTCGGCAGCAATATATACAGCTGTAGATCTCAAGATCCGCTCTATCATCGATGAAAAGTGGGCAGTAATAGAATCTTGGTATTATAACAATAAAGGACTTTGAAACATAACCAATTCATTTTATTACAATAGTTATTTGTTGCTAAATATTATTAGAAGTTATGGCTGAATATGTTTGTATTGATATTAAAATTTTAGAATTCAAAGTTGATCTTGTATTTTATACAGACCAATTTCATTTTAAATAGATTTTTCATGATTCTATATATTTACACACATAGAAATATTTAAATATAAAAGGATAAAGAAAACATGGAGATTCATAACCCAAGTTGTACGCCTCTGAAAATTCCATTGTCTAAGCATAAGCGACTTTACACTTTTGTCCACATATTGTCAACTAGCTGTGTAAACTTTTTTTAAAGGTTGAATATTTTTAATCTATTTTTATTTTGTTAAGCCGAAGACACATAAAAAGAAAGTTAGTAAATACGACAAATAACTTAAGAAATTCATTCTTCTCAAGTCGATTGATCATTTTTAATTCATATCTAAGATTTGTCGGGAGAAAAATGGTTTCATTTGTGGATAGGGTTGAACGTTTACTGACCTAGCATCTTAATGGAAAATAATTGTCGATTGATCTATGACCATCGACATTAAGAAATCTTAATAAAAGAAGAAACATTTTAAGACAAAATCACATAATTAACAATTATTACTTTATACGCAGATGAAAGAACCCAAATGTATACATCTGGATTTTGATTGAAAGTGTGCTTTATAAAAAGAAAGCAATTATATATTTTTCTTATTAATATTGCCTCATAGTTAATTGCTTGAACTCTTATATTCATAGTAAATGCCTTGGTACGGATATACCCCATTGCTTTCGGATTTACTTATTCGACTCCTGGATTAGAGTAATTCCTTCGTCTCTCGTCGGGACTGACTTGAGAAGATACTCGTCGCAACTTAATCATCTATTCTTCTCAAATAACATGGATGCCCAAAACATTTGTGGTTGTAAGGATTCATCTATTCCGTATGGTATATATATATATATTTTTTTTTTTGTTTTGTTTGTTTGTTTGTTGTTAGTTAGTTAGAATTTATTGCCGATTACAATAGTACATACAAGCAATAGACACTAAGGTAAAGAACACAAACACACAATGGGGTATCTGTGTTACAACAGCAAAATGAATTCCTTCTAAAATAATAAATTATTACAATAATATATTTCATTTTTTTACATTTATTTTTTTTGAATTTGGACGTCCACGTCTTCTTCTTGAGACACTTCATGCCTATCGAGGGACAGAGCAGGGCATCTGTTAATCAGGTGGTCTGCAGTCTGTGGCTCTTCCTTCCACAGGTTGCTCTTGTGTTTTTCCATTTACTTAGGTGGGGAGAAATGGTCCTTGTCCTGTGTAGGCTTGAATAAGTTGTTTCAGGCCTTCACGGTGTGGTTTATATAAATGGATATATATATATAATTTAAATCTTAGGTCTGTAAAAGAGAAAGCATATACCAAAAATTTGCATCTTATTTGATGAAAAACTCAAAAATCAACGCATAGACAATATAGGTTAATTTTTACTTTAATTGAGTCCCCATACAAATATTTTAAAATGATAATTTTTTAAAGCTTATATATATATTATATATGTCTATATTTATATATATATATATAGATAGATATAAATTATTATTTTACACTTTTGTTCCTCAAACGTTTGAACAATTTGCATATTGACAACTTAGTTTAATATAATAATATAATTAATTACTCTTAAAATATCGAATTCAATATCGGCCCCTTATCTGTTTTATTTAAAAGTTTTACTGAATATATAATATGTAATGTAGTCAGTACTGTCTGAACGGAACAAAACTATACGCTAATAAACTATGAACTGAAGGAATTGTCCAAAAACTGTTATCGACAGCATTATATGTTTTCAACTATATGTGAATACATACTTGAAAAATAGAATCATTTGGTTTCCTTTAATGGGGTTTTATCGTCCGATATACATTATGTGTTACATTAATTATTTATTTTTATTTTCATGAGTCATATAAACCTGTACACATGAATAAGAATATATAGAAAAGGAAGAAAGAAACTGTTGAGCTACTCGGACCTCAGCATCCCCACATTTATTGGCCAATATTATTTCATTTTTTAGGATCATTTAGTTATAATCCAAAAAAAAAAGAATCTTTTGTTTTTTGTTAATGACACTAAAATTGTCAAACCTTTTCAAACGTTTATCTTTTACAATCTAAAGTTGGTGGACGATACATGAAAAATAATTAAGAGAGCATGATAGCTCAATGTGTTCAAATCTCAATGTTGAGGCAGAGGGTCGAATCCCAAGCGGGAATGGCAATTTCGGTCAACCTCAATGATTATATCTTAGGTTCGATAAACCAATTTTATCGCTATAATGATACACTATGTAACAAAATTGAGGTCTTGTTTGAAAGAAAAAGTCATGTTCGCATTTTTATTTGGATGTAATTCTTTAAAGTTTCTTAAATAATTTGAAAAGTTGAAGAGTTACAGTGCTTTGGAAAATGGCATTCAAATTTGGTATCAAATTATTTAAGGAACTTGCAATTAAAAGGCTACTTGTCTTTTTTTCCGTAACAAATCACAATTATATTGAACCCAACCTCACACGAAAAAACCTATTATAGATTATTAATATGATCAATACTGAGTCATACTAATTTGATTTTCTCTTTACTTTCATCCCAGTTATCGAAATTATAAAAAGAGTTTTGAAATGCATTGACATATACAAAAATATATTAGTATTGATTAAAGTCAACAGATTTTTTGTAAGGCAAAAAATATATAGCCTCTTAAATAGAAAACAAAAAAGGATCAACTTTTTGAATATAAAGCCAATACTTCGATTATTATTATTAATAATTGAATTTATAAAACTGAAATGCAATGACTTCCTTATAAATTAAATAATATATATGACATTTACAGTTATTCTTACGTTTGACGAAGGCAACTAAATGTGAACCATTAAAATGATGAAAATCCTGATTTTCACAAAAGGCCAAGTCATTTTTTGGATGATATTATAGGAGCTTTTGTAGGAATCTACGTAATTAAGGGGACTCAAATTAGGAATTCAGCTGGGTGCAAGGATCCTTTTACAGGGTGTATTTAACTCCACATGGACACAATTATATCTAACCCAAAATTTACATGATATTTACGTGGAAAGGAATAATATGAAATGAATTGTTGTGAGTAAAATAAATAACCACAGTTAAAAAATAATATTTATGGTTATAAATTGTAAGCTATAGGGCAGGGCTATTCAATTGGCGGCCGCGGGCCAGATGCGGCCCGGACACGGCCAACATGTTTGGGTCAACATACACTTGCGAATTGAGCTTTTCTCACGTGAATGCAATTAAGAACAGTTATCGGTGTTCCCTAACCAGACAACAAAATCACCAGTGCCTTAGGATTGCATTGACATCTTATGATCCAAAACTTCAGAGATCTTGTGCAAAACAAGAAAATGCCACTTCTCTCACTAAAGTCACCGGCGCAGTGGGCTAAAATAGTCCGGTTCTGTTTAGCTGTGGCCCACTTGGAAAACTAATTGAATAGCCCTGCTATAGGGCTTATATTTTATCTACGCAACTACACAGTAGATTTTGTTTTATGTCTCGTTCTTTTTAGTGTATTTTCTAAATTAATATTATACAATTACTTGTAAAATAAAATAAAAAGTTATTACACAAAAGATAAGACATACAATATTGTTTTACTTGAATACAAGTGCATTCAATCATTTTTGGTTTTTAAGAAGTATGATATTTACAAATAAAATACCTGATATTTTTTTTCTTTTTTTTAGTTATATTTAAAGTGACAATGCAATAAAAAAAACCATTAGCATTAGGAAGTAAAATCGTTGAATTCATTGAGGGATAGAATAAAAAAATGCTATATATGTTCATAAAAAAACAAATACACTTTACTTTAAAAAAAAATTTTTGTACTAAAATGGTGGGGGATTAGATTTAATACGACCATTCTATTTCCAAGACACAACGCCGGGTGTCTGATTGATATTCTAAGCTTATCTTCCAAGGATGCCCACTAATGTATACTGTTTTTTAGAAAGGCCAGGTGGAATGATGTGAGCAAAGCCAATCATTCATCCAAGAGAACTTTCTAAATGCGCATTGGAGTCTATGAATATTTTACGCCTTTTTTAATTTCTTTTTCTCTGCATGCTAATATTGATTCATGAACGTGTTTTACTGTCAAAATATCTGTTCGACTTAGGCGAAATATCGACTTACAATTACGATTTTATTACACACATGTCAATGGAGAAAAAATGGAACTTTTGATTATATTCGAGTTAGGCGACTTTTCGACTTATGCAATTTCGACTTAGGCGAAGTTGACTGTATATACATATATATATATATATGAAACGAAGCCAGACCAATACAATTGAGGATAACTCCCGAAATTATATCAAATAAAAATATATATTCAAATTATTTTGATAAACTTTCATTTAATGCTTTAAAAATTATTGGGTTCACCTAAACAGGAAGAATGCAAGAGAAGTTTTTGACTTGTATAATTCCATGGGTCATTATTTGGATTTTGGAATTTTTATTGAAAGAGCAGTGTACTCTATGTTCATGTAATGAATATCCCGTAGGAGTTGCAATCAAGATGTATTGGATATCCTCCCTACAAACGAAATTAGCACTTGCATACCAATGTGATCATTAGCTCCCAACAACTTAAAAAATATATTTCCAATGCACGTATTTTTGTGCACTCCAAGGATTGGAATTCCACCCGCAGCGAAGAATACCAGGAATAAATACATTTAAAAAATCCCATTGATGTTTAAAGAGACACTTCTTCAAGATGCTCAGAGAAGGGTAGTTTGCCAAACGCATGAGCAATTCTTTATATATAAAAGCTGTTAGAGATAAAAAGTAATAGCATATGGGAGATAAAATTTGGAAGCATTTGACGGACAGTTAATTCATGATGACTCCCCACATGTACTTCAAAATTAAATAAACTAGAATTATTTCTTTAAATCTTTTATGACATTTGTTAGATGTTGAAAAAAAATCCTTATTTGCAATTTGGTGAAACATTGATTATATCTATAGCGAAAGACGATATATGTGCATTTCTTGTTTGATTTCTGGGCGTTGTACCTGAATCTAGGGCAACTTATTATTTAAATTAATAAGTGTCAACATTAGTCAAAAGTTATATAATTGTAGCCAACCAAAGTTATGACCGAGCCTTTTTTCTGTGTGTCTTTATAGATAATGTACGTATTAAGCAAAATATAAAAAATGGAATAAAAAACTTTTCTCATTTGTTTTTTTTTTTAGTTTAAAAGAATTGCTGTTTTACATTATACATTTATGATTACATTATAGAACAAAGATATAAAACAATAACACATATATAAGGCATATGAACACGACCACACAGAGGGGTATATGTGTTACTACAGCAGGAGTTGATCTGAAGTATTATAAAATATTAAAGTTATCATTACTTATTTTTCCCATTTTTTGAGCATTTAATCAATTTAAGATACGTAGGTCTTCATCCTCTTCTTGCATGAATTGATCTCTCTCATAAGAGAGTGATGGGCATCTGTTAATTAGTGGTCTGCGTTTTGTGGCTCATCCATACAGATATTGCAGATTCCGTCTATATTTTTCCATTTACTTAGATGAGCCAAAAATGGTCCGTGGCCCGTATAAGCTTAACAGAAGACTCATGTTTTGGCGAAACAGTGGAGTAGTCTTGAATTTTGATTTTTTAACATGTGATGTGTGTGCTTATTAGTTGATCATATTTGTATTTACTACACCACTCATAAAAAAAGAATTCATGTATCATCTTCTCTATGTAGCTAGGAGGTGCTCCAACACTCAAACGACTCTCACTTTCGATACCTTTTTTTGCTAGGTAGTCAGCAAATCATTTCCTGTAATGTTTGAATAACCTCTACACCAATCGAGGTTTATATTTATATCACATTTGCAATGTTTATGTTTCTTTACACTTTTTACAGTTTCACTCTTTGTGAGAGGATTCAGAATAGGAGCAATTGCTGATTGAGAATCCGATCGAATTATCACTTTTTTGATGGTTTTCTTGATCAGAAGAGCTATCGCCGACTGAGTGATGCGGTGACCTCCGCTTGGATGACTGATGCTTCGCTTTTCAATGATACAGAGGATTGATGAATAGACACATCACCATGAGTGATAGTCTATCCTGCTCCTGTGTATCCCTGCTCATCTTTAGATCTATCGGTATATATAATTGTATCTGGGTGTTCAACGTGGCAGTTGTCAATCCATATACGACAACCAGTGATAGTCATTGACTTGATTCAGTTTTTAGTTGTCCAGTATCTTATCATTAAGAAAACGATGCCCTAATCGCCTTGGGAGATGCCCACTCCATCCCATGTGTCACAGAGAGTAAATTTTGTTCTCCATCTTGACTTTGTTGCATGTTCTTTTATATAGAGGTCGAGAGGAGTTATCCCTAGCACTGCCTTTAATCCTGATGTCAGTGTTGAGCCAAGAATTTGAGTCATACCCAGAAGGACTTTCTCTTAATGCTATCATTGGTTATATGTTAAGAAATAAGTCCAATGAATAAAAATATGAATAGGTCAATATAAATGTCTGGATGAAACCTCCTTAAATGTACAATTCGTCTCTGTTGCTATTTTAGAAGAAAAAAACATATTTTACCTTAAATATTTTAACTTCTCCAAATTTAATTCTTTGTCCATGGAAGCTTAGAGTACTTATTTTATTAGCTTTTTAAATGGACTTTTCTTTGTGAAGTTATAATGAAACAAGTGTTTATCAACAATAGTTTAGTCTATAACGAAATGGATTACGTATTCAATTACTCCCCATATATTTGTTTAATCAATTTTTTTTATTTAAGAGTTGCATATACCTATATGCGGATATATCAAGAAGGAGATACCAAAAAAAAAGATATATAGGTAAATACAAACAATAACTCCCATACAATTTTTTATTCACAATAAAGAATATATTTTACCCTAGAGATTGAAATGCATCCACAAATAAGTCACCCAATCATTTTTCTTTCTTTCTTGGATAGTCCTCCTCTCTAATAAAATAAACTAATGTGACTTTTCGCAAATCCAATAGAGCTAATATCTAGCCATTGCTGAACATATATCCAATCCAATACATTCGTTATGCCTCCGTGATTAGACACGTCGTAATCAATACTTTTATGTTATATTGCGCATAATTGTACATCCCTTATCGCTAATAGAAAAAACTTTTTTCTAAATGTTAAGTCCGATAAAAGAGGCACCATTGTCCACAGAAAAACGTTGAATGGTCAATGGTTGTGTTTTAAAAAAAAGTATTACTCTATACCTATTATTTAATTGCCAAAATGTCCTTCGATTTGAACTTATATTTATATAATATACAGGAAACGACCGCGACAACCCATTTTTTTCGCCGGGACCAGGGCCGGGATTAAATCTTTGAAGCCGGGCCAGGCCAAAACCGGGCCGTGACTTATATAAAGTGGCGACGGTTTTTTTTTTGGAAAAGAATTTCCCAAATAAGTGATGACGTATTTTTTTGTTGAAAGAATCTCAAACAAGGACGACTTTTTTTAAATAATTTCCGAAAAAGTGATGACTTTTTTCAGAAAAGTTCCTTGCTAATTTTTTAAAATGACAAATGAACAAAATATTGATGTCACGGCCGTGTATAAAAAAACCGGGACATGGGCCGGGCAAGGACGCTAAAAACAGCCGTGACCCGGGCCGGGTAACTTGTCGTTTCCTGATACATACCTATATATATTTATATATATATAATATATATATAAGAAATAACATGTTTTGAAGTAATTATTGTTTGTAGAACTTCTTTGGCAGCATGCATCTCTATATTTCGTGGAAATATATGAAAACAAATACATAAATAACACAACAAATTATAATTAACTATATGTATAATTTTGTATACGATAAAAAAATACTCCAGAAAGCTAATATAAAAAGAGGTCCAACATTGTTTTGTAAGATAACTTTGTAAGAAAAAAAAAACTAGAAATTATTTTCCATCGCTTTGATTCTAGTATTGTAGTTGTTTGTTAATTACATATTGTAGCATTTTTTCCATTACCAAAAAAATGTAATTTCTCTCCAATGAAGTTCCAAACTTCTTTTCACGATCTAGTTTTTTCCTGCCTATTTAGATTCATGAAATTTCAATATATCTAATAAAAAATTCTTTACATTTAATAGATCAAAACTTGGATTTTAATTAATGTTGATCAATTCCTCTCCCGAAAGACAAACCAGAACCTTCAACTTTGAGAGTGGAGCACGTTTCATCTGAGCTAACGGACTTCCTTAGAATACTTTATCTTTAAGTTGATAATAATCTAATTAGAAAAAGTCAACATTCTATTATCCCGTCTATGAAATATTTATGAACTATGTACATTATGTAGAGGCTGAATATAGAGCGATGGATTCATTTTTTGCTTTATTTGAAACATTCTGGGTATGAATAATAGCATAAAAAAACATATGAAACCTATACTATGGATAATTTATTCTCTTTAGGGATCAGTTACAAAGCATCTGTTACTTGCCTACAAATTGTTTGAATGTGATTTCTGGTAAGTTACATTTCATTATTTTATTAATGTTCAAATTCAAGTATTGACGTGGAGTATATGTTGAATGTTGGTTCATTGAAACAATGAGGTGTCTCCTTAACTTTCGAGATATATATTGGAAGTTAGTCTCTTCCACTTTATTTCATTAGTAAATTGCATGAACACAAAAAAATATATACACCAATACAAAATACAATTAACAATAAGGTTTTAAATATCTCATTGTAATTAAATGTGCCTATTATAGCTACAAAAAGACCTTGATATTCTTTATCCTTTCAACACTTTGCATGCTAGTTAGATGTAATTAATTAAATTGTAACAGGAGCATGCAACATATATAATTAGATTAAATTATGCATCCCTAATGCAATTTCGAAAACTATTTTATATTTAATTAGTTTATCAATCTAACTTAATTTAAATAATAGATAACTAATTATTATCCATCATACTATGAAAATGATTAGTTTTTTTTTGGAGAAGGATATTATTTTTCTTGGTTTTGACGAAGTGGAGATGAAATTAGTTATATAGGTCACCTGGATTATGTAGAAGGCCTTTCTATGTTTTATAAACATATAATACAACATAGTATCTACCTTGACCATAAAACCGTGTTAGGTGGGGGTGGGATGAAAAAACTCAAATACCAAAATAAAAAGTTGACAGTATTAAAACTCCGTAACGAAGTAGCGGGAGGTCATAAAAGGACCAAAACATAATATCAATAATATTAGAACTTGTTTATAAACGTATTACGAATTTCTGTTACATGGTCGGGCTTGATCTTGATGAGTTTTCGTATATATTAATGGTTTGTTAAAGTAGTTAAAGGCTGGTCACGACAACCTTGCAGGAACAAAAAGATTATATATATATTTCAAGGGAACGATTTCTTTGAGTATGTTTTTAGGGATCAAGGAAGCTGTCTCTCTGATAAATAAATTTGTTTCTTTGGGGTTGAAGGTCTTGATGATTATAAAGAGGGATATATAAAAGCAGTAGAGCTTTTGGACTTCAAAAAGAAAAGTTCCATCGGTTCTAGGGCTATACCGCTTGTTGATTGCGAAAGCATAGATTGCCACCTATCTAACAAAACAAGAATATTCGAACCAAATGCACCTGTGGGTCCACATTACTATCAGCAGCAGTCAGAAGCCCGACTTCCCCTTTGAAGATTCAGTCTTTCAACTCGATCTGTGGATCCTTGCTTCGAAAGTGGTAAAATACTTCACACCAAGTTATCTTATCAATTCAAAAGAATTACACCGAATTTAAAAAAAAATGATATAATGAACTTTTATAATGACTATGAACCGTTTTTGTATGTATTTTTATATGTACCTTTGTATCAGTTTTATTATTGTTTTATTATAATGATTTTAGATTACTTTAGAACTGAAATGAAAAAGAAAATGATATATATTTGCTCCATACTTACATCATCCTACATAAAAGTAGATACTTAAGTTAGTCCGTAAAATTTTGGAGACGCATGCAGGAAACTTTATTTTTGTTGTAGCATCTGCATACTCACTACAATTATCAAGATGATCCCTATTATAACATAGAGCACACCATGACAACACCTGAGACCCATACCATTAATAAAATGAAATATAACTAATATCGTATTTTATTTATTCCAAGGATCATAATAGTCCTATCCACTGGTAGCATACATTATTATGTATTGATGGGGACAAAGCTTAAGATATCGTACGTATAAGCCCTGAATAACTTGTGTCTCAGGAAATAAAATGATCGATGAAATACCGATTTTGTAGGGACTCCAGCCTTTTGGAACAAATGTTATTTGTCTGAATTAAAGGCTTCTAATTATTTACTAAATGGAGAAATGTGAAAGTCAGATAATTTAGAAAAAGCTTTTTTCATATAAAAATTATGTTTTTTTTGTGCTTGAAACTAAAATTTAAGTACATTACTTTAACCTTAAGAATATACAAAAAATAAAAGTAATATTTTCATTGTTCCTATTTTTTATTACATAAAATTTAGATATGATTTTTTAACTATGTTTAAAAATCTTTAATTCTTTAAATAATGTATTTATTGTGTTTTTATTGGCGCTTGAAACTAAAATTGAAGTACGTTACATTAACCTTATGAACATACAAAAATAAACATAATATTTTCATTGTTCTAATTTTTTTTACAAAAAAATCAGAAATAATAGTTTTAACTTTGTTTCAAAATCTTTAATTCTTTAAAATAGTATTATGGTCCTGTGTGGAGCATGGCTGAATATATTATAATGCATTCTGAGCTCAACAATTTTCATAAAGTTTTTGAAATCAAATGCTGTGTATCTTGCTAGAGCCATAACAAAAATGTATCAAAACTCCTTTGTTTGTATCAGAGTGAGCAAATAGAAAATTGCCCTTCAATTTGCTATATTTAATACCCCTACGGGGCCCCTTGCAAATGGTTTCAAATCCCGATATAACATTTGTGTGATGGCGGGGGGGACTTGAAGACCCGGCATTGAAATCCTCAAAATATTCTCTATTCTTCAATTACTAAGTATGGGTTGGGTCGAACCCAATTTGGAAAGGCCAGTAAGGCTGTATCAAGCATGATGCATTTTATATTGTGATTTGCGGACAATCCTAGTATCATCAGATCATATATTCTTTTCAGCTATAATTACATTGTTATTTTATTAATTCTTATATGACTTAATTAATTTGAATAGCCCAGTATACTAGTACGATGATATAAGACTTAATGCCATAAAAGCATAATCAAGTAATGGCCACTAACTCAATGGTTTGCCCAGGTCTTTCTTTTAATATGTATGAAAGTACAACAGAGGCATATAATACTTATAAGTGTCGGATTAAAAAATACTTACACAAGGCTTAGAAGTAAAAGGCTGTGTATAAGCTTTAGAAATATATAGCTATTAACGCGTTAATGGGTATTATATATGCATTGTATGAACTATATATCTTATAAAAAGCAAAAACACCACCGTTTCATAATGTATAAACTTATTTTCCGAACGTCACGTCTGGCAGAAAACATAAAAAATCACTTTTATTATCCATATTAAGTATTAAATCCCTACTCAAATTATCCTTAGTGCATCTTACTCTTACAAAAAATGGCTTGAATTAATAAAAAAAATCCAAAAAGATTTTTTAGAGGCTCTGAGGAAATGTGAAAAAAATCAAATAATTTTATAGTAAATGGAGGATTGATAGGAACGACAACCTTGTCAAAGGTGCCGTCGGTTCCATTGGAAGCTATAATAAATTTGCTAAATTCGTGCATTTCTCTAAATAAAATATGAAAAAATTCGCCTTCTAGAGCAAAAAGCTACTTATAGAAAAAGCTTAAGAGGGAGGCGAAAAATGAAACAGTGGATTAATTAAATGCTCCAATAAATTATATACTTTTTTCTAAATATGTCTTTGTAATACATTTATGTAATATTTGATTTTAAACAGTATTTTATTTTGTTATAATTTATTTCGTTGGTTTTTATGTATTTTATCATATAATGATTGGAGAGTTTGCTTTTTTATGAAATATTTTGGTCAATTTCAGCAAATTTTAATAATCAAAAATTTATGAATATTCACAAAATATTAATTTTTTTATATTTCTAATAGAATTGTGATAATTAATTCCTCTATGATCTAAGTAAAGGCTAAATTCGAATATATTTAACATATTTACTTATAAAATAGACCCTCTTTTGCCATTTGTAACGTCATGCTCATGAGGTAGGCTGCGTGGCGGTGTATGTTGTTTTACTTTTATTAGTTAAAGCGTTTACCATACTTTTAACTTACCTTGATAAAAAGTAAAGGGTTATGCTTCTTCAAAGAAGTGCAAAAAAAAATTATTATTATTACAACTTGCCTATGCGAAAAAGTATAATTTGTTGAAGTATAAATGTTTAACCAAGAGAAAGTGACAGTAATAACACTTTAGTTAAGCTCACTATTTTAATCATAGACAGAGCGGTTTATAGGAAGGAATCCCAATCTCGGACTCGGTTTAGAATGTGACTGCTCGAAATATGAGGAGAGTGAACTGTGTGTCTTATACATGCTTCGGATGTTGAGCCTGTTCTATTATCAGGTGCGGCTAGATAAACGATACTTAAAATGTATTCTCCGATCACTGACTATTGGACCTTGGCGTAGCATGAAATTCAGTATTTCTGTCCATCGCTCCCATTCATCGCAGGACAATCTCAATTTTTTTCAATAATTGCAAATAGTCATATCTTCCCGCTATATTAAGTTTTTATATATTTTGTTTTATTTCCATTTGATGTTTCTGATAGACAAAATATCGATTTAATCTTTTCCCTGAAATAAATAATATATTAAATATTTTTCAAATATTAATTTAGATAAATGTGGGTTCTTCTTCTCAACCTCCTTTCAACAGCAGTTTCCATCTTTTTTTTCCGCGTTGTGTCGTTCACGAAGTCCTTAAATCTCTTCAATACAGACTTTGCTTGCCTTCTATCACTTTTTTCTCCACAGAGACACCGGAGAAAACCCAGAAAGAAAAGAAAATACATGGTAAATATTATAAAATTTCTGTATTTGATTCCAATCTATTATTCAAGAAAATTTATGGAATATCTGTTTGTTTTTGGGCTTTCATTCTCTGCAGTAGACAAACCTACTTATTTGATAATACAATGAGTACAAAACAAACGTACAATCAAAAATAGTATATAAGTATAGTTTTATATGAGTAAAAACAAAACAAATATATTTGTCCATGATTTCAACCCTTGGAGACGATAAGCCACAGAAAGCTTACCACAATTTTTTTGAACAGATTTATATTGGATGTTTTTGCTTTTCTATAGTTATACTGCGATGTAGTGATTTATTGCATGATTGGTTATTTTAATTAGTTCGTGCTAGAGGTAACAAAACATAAACTGTAATCTTTAATTATATTTTTAAAATTATACAATTACCTCTATTTAATTTAATTGTAAATGTTTTAGAACTGTGAATTAAAAAAAATATGTCCTTGGAAATATTTATTAAAAAATAAAAAAGTGTCAAGAATCAAAATGGTTCTGATTGTCTGTTGAGCTGCTTGATACACCAGTCTCTCATTGTAAATAGAATAAGTATAAAACAATCACTGAAATACTTTAGTTTTTATTGACCTTTGTATTTTTATTAAGAATAAATATACAAAGGTCAATAAAAACTAAAGTATTTCAGTGATTGTTTTATGCTTTATTCTATTTTAGTATACAATATCTTAATTTTTTATCATGCAATCTTGAAAAAGGCATCGGATAAATGTTTATTCTTTGCAGCAAATCAATCGGAATGTTGACAATGGCGTCGCAAATGTTGTTCTTGAGGTGTGCTATGGTTCATGTTCGATCGACATAAGCCAGGAGTTTCAAATAACCCATAATAAGAAGTATATGAGGCCAAATCTGTAGAGCGTTCAAGCCACTGGGCATCGCATCTGAGAGAAATGAGGCGGTTGGGGAAATGTTATCATACCAAATTCATTGAGTTTCGAGCTGTGTGTGCTGTAGCTCCATCTTGCTGAAACCACACGTCGTCCCTCATGTTCATTTCTTCAAGCCTTGGAAGGAAAAAATCTTCAATCATGTTCCTTTAACGAACTCTATTCAAGGTAACTCCACGTCTTTTTACCTATAAAATAATACCAATTATTCCCATTACCAACATCGCACATCAGACAGTAACTCGTTCAAAATTAAGTGCTTCCTGGTGAATCTTACGCGGATTTGCATCACACCAATTACAGATGCTATTAGGAGTCTGTTAGGGGAAATTTCAAAGCGAGCACGGAAGACATTTGCGTAACAACAAGTAAGCGGCCGTTAGAAAATAAGCTCTAGACTTCGAAGGCACGGTTCTCTCTCGACCAGAGCATGAGGGCAGCTGATTGGTGGGAGATAAAAACTTGGGAATTTATTCCCCTCATAGACCTTCTCTCACCCTTCTAACCGCGAAAGATTTGTTCCAAATAAGTTAGTTTCTCTGGCGCACCCTGTATTTGTTCGTTTGATGCTAATATATTTGACATGCATAAAATAGTAGTGTCAGACATGTCTTAAAATATTTTTCAACCTCTGTAAAAACTAAAATGACTTCGTCCGAATTCCAATGCATACCTTTATCTGGCTGTTCAAAATCCTTTCTTCTAACTGAATGATTGAAAATTATATAACCAGAGTATATTCCTCGTTAATACTTATTTGCCCGTTTGCTTAGCTACTCGATTGGGCCCACCTCATTATCCGGCAAGAGCAGTTTCTGAAACGGTGTAGGAGCTATTATCTTTTTAACTAATTTTATTATCTATGGAACTACTTTTGTATTTATTTGCTGTAAAAATATTATCCTCCAAGAATAGACGTTTTTTCCTCGATGTTTTCTCAAGGTGGTCGTTTTTTGTTTACCAGGCGGTTAGTTGAAAATGAGGTGGCAAGGATCGTTCTCTTGGCAGAGTCAGCACTCAGGAATTATATCCTTTCCCATCTTTCCTAGATGTCACTGTGTTCACTGACCAAGGACGCAGAGATTATAGCTTGTAGTCCTTTAAAAAAACTCTTTTCTAATTGGTTATGAATAATTTATTTAGTAATATACAATCTATATTTTGACTTTTTGCGGAAAAATTGTTCAAGTATAGGGTCCTCCTCAGCCGAGCACTCTAGGTTGGGAACTATTTCGGGAGTGTAGAATTTAAAAAATGCTACTTCTGCGGAGAGGAACCCAAAACTTAGAGACATCTTCTTTAGTCTTGTAGGAAACTACTCCAGGCGTATGGAGAAACAATCATTCAGAGCCATTGGAGGATACATACTCTCCTAAATATTTCATAACTTTCGACGAAAGAGACAAAATTCCGACAAAATAAACACAAACTTATCAACAACCAAAAATATATGCATAAAAAGATTCATTTTCTATAATTCTTTGACCAACATTTCAAATGGTTATTTTTAAATTGTTAAAAAAGTCACTAAAAATAATCATTGCTTATATGATACTTTATTTTCTGTTATAAAGCTTTAAAACTTTATGCTCTCGTCTATCTGCACTCGTCAAAAAAATGTTCATAGTCTGTGGACTATCAAAAATACATATACAAGTTTAGTATAAGAAATAAATATTCGACAAAAATATAGTACCCATGTGTTTTCATTATTACTGTGAGTGGTTCTGCGTAGATAATGCTTGCATGCCTGTTGTTGCTCTTGTACATATTAGATTTTTCTTAGCTATTGTTTTGTTCCCTGGCTTTAATCCAAGAGATTTATTTAACTATGTATTATCATCATATAAACTTATATAAGAGGGGATACACAAAAAAGTATTTTCCTCCGGAAATACACAAGGAAGATGAAGACTCAACATATTTAGAAGGTTTGTTTGCTAAACAACAAGAATAATAAAGGTTCCAAGTTATTATTTGTGTATTGGATTTTTGTACAGCATATTTGGAATCCATATATGTTTTTATAGCCTTTTCAGTGTTTATGCACACATTTAATATGACTTTGGATATGTTTTTGTATGCCATGGAAGAAAAAACAAATGAGAGTATCAAATTTGCTACCAATGCTATTAGATAATTTGTAACTCATGGCCAGCATAATTTTTATAAAGGTGAACCCAATTTAACAATTTTATTATCTATTTTAAACAACTTATGATAGTTGAGAACCATTAACTTCTCTTCCTCTTAGGATACTTCGGAATCCAAAGGCATACTTGACTCCTTGATCAAGTAGTGTATCCCTTATTTGATCGAAACATATCATCCTAATGAACATTTTCTCAACACACAATAATCATGATAGTCTAAAATATAGCGATTATGACTTCATATATGCATAGTTTAGTTATAGTGCTTCAAGTTTTCCTATTTAAAAGAAATATTTATGTCGAGTTGAATGTGATTATGAAGAGTTGTAGCAAATTTTATATGTACATATTTTAGCTATTTAAATTCTTAGGCTTTTAAATATTTTCTTTGTATTTCCTTGAAATGATGTTATCGTCAGAACAATTATTTAAAGCCATAATGTTGATATATAATTAATTTCAAATGAAACGGAGGTACTGAGAGACGTATTAAAATTTCCGCTGCTGCTCGTTATTCTGCACTGGATATCAAGATTCCGGGAGATACTGATTCCCAGTGGAGGTTCGCGGGAGACTTGGTTCGCTACTTCCCCTGAACTGAGAAAATGACCTTTAAAAACTTTTACGTATTTATAGAGGTTTGTTAGAAGACATTTTGTGATTAATTTATCTGTTTATTTTATTTGTCACTGTGTAGTTTTGTATCATTTTTACTGCATTGATTTTTACAGGAAAAAAATATTTTCCTTTTTAACTACTAGAACGCTTGTTTAATGAAATTGACTTTTATTTTTTTGCGATTTAATTTTAAACTAGAGGTTTATTTATATATATGTATATGTGTAATTATATGTAACTTCACAAATAGAATAAGGTCGAAAAGGTTATAATCATATGCACTGGTTTTTATCTGTATTCTAATTTAAATGAATAAGTAAAAAAATGAATTATAATCAATTATTAGTTGAATTCATTTAAAGACTGAGCTTCAAAAGTTTGCTCTTCATCAGATACGTTTTTAGGTACCAAATGGACATAATTTTTTTTTTGCAAACGTAGATGAAAAGTAGTAGTATGTGTCATTCATTAATCAAAATGTATTAAACAATGTTTCATTACATTATTATTTCATTGGGGCATGTATTTTACCACAGTGAATGTACGATAATTAATTTATAAACAATGCTTTCATTATTAAGAGATATATTGTTAAAGATATATATATTCATACTGTTGCATTGTGCCCTAGGAATAACTAGCTTTGCTATGCAGTTAGACGGGATGAAAGACGATCCAAACGAATCTATCAGTGTTGTGTAGCCCGAAAAATTCACATCAGAAGTTATAGTGGGTTTAAAAGTGAAAAGACGAGAAATTATAATAATAAGTGCATAATATAATTTGTTTTTTCTGTAATTTTATAGACTTTGACAGCTCATAACGGATCCCATATTTTCAATTATCGTAGAGGAGTAAACTCCTATTGTTTGTTTCTGATATTCTTCTCTGTGGGTTATATTATATCTCATATTATATAATAATTAAAAAAAAACGCGTGATACTATCTCCTTGAGTTATAGGAAGCTAGCAATTGCTAATTTCTGCTTGTAATGTGGAGAATATGCAAATCATTTTGGTGGGAAGAATGTATGTTAATTGGCTTTCTCAATAAAGATATAGAATTTTGAAACATGGACTAACCAGGTTGATTAGCTGGGGTTTTTTCCTTCTTTTCATATGAACATTTTTTACAAAAAGAAACATAGAATGTGAGCAAAAAATATAAAAGATGCATCTTAATTTGATTTATTTTAGCATATGTGTATATATATGAGGATTTATCTTCAATATTAGTTGAATGGGGCTGTATAGGTATACACTTCGCAGTTGGTGTATTTTTATAAATAATGCGTTGGACTGTAGAATTATTGTTTTATTGCTTTCAGTTTATAGAATCAGAGCATGCCTTTTTGTTTTTAATAATACCTTTTGTTTGGATATTTTATCGCACAAGCTATATTTTTTACTTTAATTTACTTGTTTAATGAAAAATATAAACAAACAATATATATTTTCAAACAGAAACAAACAAACAAAAGTACAATCCAAAATAGGATATAAGTTTTTTTTTTACATGAGTAAAAATAAAAACAGTATATTTGTCCATGATTTAAACCTTTGGAGACGATCGATAACCCTCTTACGATAAGCCACAGAATGCTACCACAATTTTTTGAACAGATTATATAGAGTGTTTTTGCTTTCTATAGTTATACTGCGATGTAGTCATTTTTATTGCTGATTGCTTATTTTAATCGTTATGCTTGAGGTAACAAAAAAATAAACTGTAATCTGTATTTATATTTTTAAAATTATACAATTACCTCAATTTATTTTTATATATATTTTAATTGTAAATGTTTTAGAGCTGTGAATTAAAAACCAAATGTGTCCTTGAAAATATTATTGAAAACTAAAAAAGTGTCAAGTATTTAAATTATTTCTGAATGATTCCGAATCTGTTGAGTGTGTTGAAAAACTAGTCTTCATGTAATAACTTTATTTGACAAAATATAACCCAATTATTTGCCCCCATCCCTACAAGAAAATATTTAATACGATATCACTACCATTTGAGTTAATACAGCTTTAAGTTAAGTATATAGAAGGACGGGGCCAGTACCGATTACATTGTCAGCATGGCTCACTTACTCCTTAGCATAGGTCTCCTGTGCGTTCATTTTATTGGCCCTTATTGTGGGATTTTCAATTCAATCAACAAGTTTTCAATGAAGTTTAGAAATGGATTATTTTCGGGCCAGTTCAAGCCTTGCCACTATTGTCTTCAAATAATTTAGCCTTGCATTGCCCTTTGGAACGTTCCATGTTGAGCCAACTCGAGTTTAAATGCACTTACCTTGATTTGTTGTTGAGGATGCTAATACAGTCCTTTTATGATCTCACTCTTACATGGTTGGCAAATAAAGCAGCCTCAAAGCATGACGCTGTCACTGCAATGCTTGATCGTAGGCACTATTTTCTACTGCTTGAATGTTTCATATTTTTTACACCAAGCCAACGCCCCGTCTCGATGCCCAACAGATTCAGTTTCGTTTCATCGACCAAAGGATACCTTGACAGAACTTTTTATTTTTTTCATTTGATCCCTAGAGCACTTTAAACGGGCCTTGTCATGCCTGGATCGTAGTAAAACGCTTTTATCTCGGCCGGCATCCCAGGAGCCCATTTTTATGATGTACGCACTTAAAAGTTGTCCGTTTATTTTCACTTCAGCGTCTTCAAGGTCTTGCAGAACGATCTTTGAAGTATTATAGGTTGTTGTTTTTGATACTATTTTTCAGATAAGTAATTGCGTACATATGTAGATAAATAAACAGTAGTAAAAAAGTATAATACTTTTGATATCCTTAACCACTTACGCTCCATTTTGG
>CP045896.1:17509484-17519490 GCA_013387185.1 Caligus rogercresseyi
TTTTTTTTTGATTTCGTACTATGAGTACTTTATTGGTAAGAAGAAAAATCCATAGAATAATAATTCAGCTGACTTTAAGAGAGCATCATTCTTTTTTAGCTTGAACTTTTATCCAAAACAAACATTCAAAATATAAGAACGATATATAAATTTCGTAACCAGGATGTTGAAAAATTCACCCTTAAATATTCAAGCATTTTTCGAGGAACATGATTCGTTAAAATTTGTATGAAATTAATGATCAAAGTATCGACGTGTGTTATATTATTATCAATCCTGATTTGATATTCTCACCAACAAAAATTATACCTTTTAAAAAGTGAAAATATTTAGAGAATCTACTAATTATCTTTTTTACATAGAGTTTTGTGTCATACTCTTAGGCATAATAAAACTCCGGACTTGTTAACCTTAAATAACTATCTTCTCACTAATTCATAAAGCCGCCAAAATATATATATACAAACCTCTCCTAGTGATGAGACGCCCAGAGGATGGACGGGTCCGTTCATGGTTCGAACTCTTGCTACAAGTTTTAATATATTAAGAGGGGAAACTAAATATTAATATAATCCAGGGAAGAATGATTGATCTTATTTTGCCGCCATATTTCAAAACGCTTGACCTACAGATGGTGTTATTAAGCCAACTATAAATGCATTATTTGATCCCGCATGCAGGTATGTGAAACTCTTGGCCTCATACATTGATGATATCCCTAAGACAATAGTGCATGAGAAAACAAGCAAGGAAGCAGAGAATACATAAGACTAGGGAGGTCCTCTTTGGTAATATTATCGTATATTAAGGATTTAATGACATTAAAGAGAAGGCAAGAAGGGAAAAAACTAATTTATTACTTGTTTAATCGTTTGACAGTTGGCGCATGTACAAGAATCTTTCTCTTTCTTTCTCTCTCTTGGAAAGATCTTTAAATACGGGTCTCATGCAGGCGATAGGGATCTCAACTGAAGTAAACGACATGAATGCGATGTCTTTTGGGACTTCTAGCAGTTGTGAATTGATTTTCGCTCCCTCCCCCCCCCCCCCCTCTTCAAGCCGTTTTATTTCTCATGCGACTTGATATTATTACCTCCTCCATTTTTTTCAATGTCCAAAACAGGTTTTTGATAAGTCAAATAAAAGATATCACCGATGCCAATTCATATTTTGAGTAAGGTAAAGGTGTAGAAGGAAGTGGATTTTTTCCTCTCTCTCAATATTCATCATGTGGATCTGTGGATGATCTTCGATCTATAAGTCCAAAACACTGAAACGTCAATTATGCATGCACAGCGATTGGTTCTATAATCATTGGATATATTGTTAATTGAATCCTGACATTAGTGGTTAATACGAGCACCTTTTCAATGCAGGAAAAGCTATCTAAAATCTCGTTTGAATCGTTGCAGTTTTGAAAGATTTTTTTGTTAAGACCAGGTTTGTAATGTTGTATGAAAATCATTGCAAATTGATATTAATCATAGATTTATGAAAACTGAAGTAAAACCCCAAAACTTATATTTAGACAACTTCACTTATTTTTGTATATTTTTATGTATTTTATATATATATATATATTCAAAATGACCTGTTTAATAATATATAATAAAGCAAAAATATAACAAACATAAGCTCAAAATATATATTTAAGCATTAAAATAAAATAATACATTCTTGGTTTGAATCGTTTTGATGCAGTCTTGAAGGATTTTCTTTTAACATTAACATACAGTTTGTAATATTTTATGAATATCCTATAGAATGGATATATTAAAATGTTAAGTACAAACTAAAAATATTACAAGTAAAAGATGAAAGTATTTATTAGAGATTGACAGGATTTTTACTTTTTACAGGACTTTTAAGGATGTATGTAATAAAAGTATTAAATAAAAGTTTGTTAAAAATATTTATGTATTCTACATTATTATTACTTCCTATATGGGGTCATCCTTGCCAGAACTTAATCTGATCTGAGGCGGTAGTGAAACTATCTATTAGCTATCGCTATTGTATCGTACATATTGAAAATATAATATGAATGCAAATGAATTGTAAAAGTCAACCAACTTTTTATGACAATGAAAATCAATAATTTATGAGACACATTGAATTTGAAACCTACTTCCATATTTGATAATAATATTTACATAGATAATTGCGAAAGGTGTATGCTTGATACCCTGACGTCATATTGGAGCTTCCAATTGTTTCAACTTGGTCATCCGGCTCTGATTATATGGACCCCTAGTCGGGTGTGGACAAACAACAAAACCGTTACATTTCACAATTTTGATTCACCATTATTAAAGCTAAAAATTCCACAGAAGATTGATAAAGACTCCTTCATCATGCATTAAGACCTCTAAAGTGAGAAATAACAAAACAAATAATAAAATAAAATAGAAACACATAAAACGAAGGGTGCGACGCCAAAAGTAAAGATGGAATGATATGGCTTTGTGCTCCAAGTATAATCACATAACTCTTCGCTTATGCAAAAATAAGTATTCCTTTATACAACTGTGTCACCTTTGAGCCAAATATATATATATATACCTATAGGTATATATATATATATATATATATATATATATATGTATATATATATATATTATTTATCTATACTAATAAAAACAAGAATTCCGTTCGTTCGTTCGTTTCCCTGTATCTCCCGAACGGTTCATTAGATCTTGACGAAATTTTCAGAGAATAGTTTTGAGAGCTCAGAGAGTGTCGTGGTGGGGTTGTCAACTCGTGGAAAAGTCGTCATCAACATGCTTATTTTATTCCCCAAAACGTTTTTTGACGATTTTTTAAAATTGCCAAATTAGATTTTTTCTAAATTTTCTGTGGATGATTTTGAAGTAAAAAGACGTGTTTTTGATTTAATGAGGTTTTACCGGAAAATTCGTTTTCCATAGGATTGCTTAAAAATAAATTCTTTATGTGCCTGTCTTCTCCCAAATATAAGTTTCAAATTTTATAATGCCTAAAGTTGTAACATCACTCTCAACTTTTGTTTATAGAGATATGAATTCACATTCTCTCTTAATTTTTTTATTTTGATGCCCCCCCCCCCCATCAAAGAAACCAAACAATACTCTGATATTCAGCGCTACCATACAAATCTTCGGCACTCTATATTCTCTATGAAAAGACTTAAAAGTAACTTCGTTTTATGATGCTTTAAATACCCAACCTTAAGGAATAGAAAATGGAAGAAATAGCAATGCAGACGCTTAAGGAATAGAAAACAGAAAAAATGGCAATGAAGACGCAATGATGACTTTTTATATATTGTTATTTTTTCTATTATCACGACTATTTACAAGGCGCTGTAAATAATAAAAACTATTTTATTAGAGTCTATTGAGATATTTTATAATATTGGTGACATAATCGTACATTAGAAGATAATGTACGAAAATGTTTTAGATAATAGTAATCAAATAATGTACTATGAAGTAGTTATTGAATATATTCCAAGCCTAAAGATGTGACATTACTCCAAACTTTTCTAGATAAAGATAGGAAGTCGCTCTCTCTCTTAAGTTTTTCCTTTGCTGTTCTGCCCATCATCGGTGATCAAATAGATACTCTGATATTCAGCTCTACCTACATATCTTCGGCACTCTATGTTCCCAATGCAATTACTTATAAAATAACTTCTTTTTACGTTGTTGAAATACACAGCCTTAAGGAATACAAAAAGGAAAAATGACAATGAAGACCTAATGATGACCTAGAAGGAATTGATTTTAACATGAAAAAACACATGCAATGATATCACTAAAATTATTCGTGTGATTTTTTTTTTCCATTCAGACTAATGTCAAGTTGGGAAATCCCGGGCAACGCCGGGGTAACATTCGCTATATATATATATATATATATATATATAGATATATATATATATATATATATATATATATATATATACGAGGTATGATCAAAAAGTATCCGACTTTTGGTTTTATTGGTCAAACGAACACAGCTATGGGGGCGGGAATTGCTGTGTGGTTGGGAGCATGACTACTGCGCATGCTCATTTTTTTCTACAGCTCCAATACAAGTCAGTCGGCGTCAGGCCATTCATGATTGAACAGGTGCAAGTGAGTGTCGTCGGATTTTATATTCTTTAAAATGTCAGAAAAAGTCGAACAGCGTTATTGCATAAAATTTTGTTTTAATCTTGGTGATTCGCAAGTGGAAAACCGCAATATTAAAAAAGTGTTTTGGAAATGAAGCGATGGGCACCACACAGATAAAGGAGTGGTACAACCGCTTCAAAGATGGCCGCTTGTCAGTTGAAAGTGAACCACGCTCAGGGAGGCCCTCAACATCGAAAAACGATGCCATCATTGATCAAGTGAGGAACCTGGTGATGCAGAACCGCCGAATCACGATCAGAGAACTTGTAGACGAGGTGAATATTAGTTTTGGTTCCATTCAATCAATTTTTGCTGTTCGACTTTTTCTGACATTTTAAAGAAAATAAAATCCGACGACACTCACTTGCACCTGTTCAATCATGAATGGCCTGACGCCGACTGACTTGTATTGGAGCTGTAGAAAAAAATGAACATGCGCAGTAGTCATGCTCCCAACCACACAGCAAGTCCCGCCCCCATAGCTGTGTTCGTTTGACCAATAAAACCAAAAGTCGGATACTTTTTGATCATACCTCGTATATATATATATATATATATATATATATATATATATATATATATATATATATATATATATATATATATATATATATATATATATATATATATATATATACGTCACTGGTGACGAATCTGGGTCTATGCAAAAAGACCGTATGGTTCTTCAAAGACGATTCAAATCCAACGAAATTTTCAAAGAAGCAATGTGTAGCAAGTTGTCACCTATTCCTCTATGAAACTGATCCGTGGGAACTGTTCCACTTGAGCATCGTATGACTAACAATTCTGTGTAGTAAACCACAATTTTCTTGCTTGAAGTCTTCGGAGACATTTGAAAAACGAATAAAAAAAGACAAATAATTGTTCGCCATGTCAATACAGCTCTCCAACATCGACTCAATCCTCTTTTTGATCAGCAAAAGCGTCGAATTGATGGATTATCCGCCCTACAGTCCTGACTTGGTACCCAATGATCTTCTTTATTCCCATACATCAAGAAAAATAAAAAAATTGTTGCCAGAAGCGTTAAAAACCATGTATTTATATATATAAATTTTATATATATATGTATATAAATTTGAAGAAAATTTAGTTTAATGCTTAATAAACAATTCCATTGTGAAGATTCCTTGATACAATCTATGTAATTGCCGAAACCTCAGTTTAAATTATGAAATAGGAAATAAATCGAATATGGACTTGAATGATAGCATGAAAACTATCTAAAATTTTCTGAACACAAAAATATATCAACTTTTAGATTTATTTTTTATCCTACTGTTTGGCCCAGAGTAATAAAAAAAAAGATACAATATGTTTAAAAAATTATATTTCATCTACGTTGTATGTTTCTAGAGCAATTATTGTGGAGAAAAAATCGAGAAAGGTTTCATTAATGCATTACTTTTGCTAATTTGAAGAATGATACCTACAAATAAGTAAATAATTATTTTATTTTTTGTATATATAGTCATATAATTAGAAATTACATATTCCTAAGAAATATTTCATACACTTAATTAGATATGATAATATATTCATTTTAGCTCTTTTATTTCGAAAAACTTGATAATATTGAGAAGTCTAGAGCGAAAAAGAAGTTTTTGCCTAGGCGATACTTTATGTAAATGCAAAATTATCCAAAGGCTCATTTTTGAGTCATAAGAGAACAATTGCGTAAGTTCCTTGGTTGGAATATAAGAGGAATGAATTAAGCAATGGATATAAAAAAAATGATTTAAAATGCTTTATATTGTCAAACCAATCCCAATAATAGTTTGGTTCATATTCTATTAAAACTAAAAGATCGCTGAGGACTTGGATAGAGGACTTCAATATAGCCTTCAATTGAATAGCCGTCAAATATATATAATGACAATTTGTGAAAATAGTGAACGAATGCGCTTAAAGTTATAATAATTCGTCAGCTGAATCATTTCTCCATGTTGATATGAACAAGGAAACTTGCATTTCAAATATATAGTACACATTTGGTATGCAAAGTGTTTTTTTTGCTAATATTGGCCTAGATAAATAGTTAAGTCGACGATATATTAGTAACTTAAGCGCATCCTTGAAAGTCAGTTAAGAGTAATCGAGGACCAGGGGCGGAGTGGCCAGCGGGAGTACCAGGACTATTCCCGGTGGGCCGCTGGCCTCAAGAAACATAAACGGCCGTTGAAAGCCTCCCAATGGCATATTGGGACCTGTATAAGGCCGGCGAGGGCATAATTGTCCCGGTGGATAAATTCTTCCCACTCCGTTCCTGTCGAGGACTATCTTGAGATTTTCTGTCCTGACTGTCTCAGAGAAATATTAAACAGTTATTGAAAAACTCGACCCATTTGAATAAAAGGATTCGATTTGTGATTTGATTGAGAGTGACAAATAGGATACTATAGTATTTATGTGGCATATTTGTAAAATACGGAAACCGAGGGCAGAGGATTTTTTTTGGTAAAATGCAATAATTGTAAAAGGCAGCACCCGAGGGTCCATTAGTCGTGGATTTTTAACCTCAAGTAGCAGGTAACGACCAGGTACCCGTCCCAGGCCGGGTCCCGGCTGTTTTTTGAACGTCCCGGCACGGTGTCTAAAATACCGGGACGGGACTTCATTATATTTTCGTTCCTTCGTCGTCATTCTGTAAGTGATGACGTTTTTTTAGAGAAGAATTTTTAAATTATAAAAAAATTCTTTCAAAAAACACGTTATCACTGTTTTTTAGAAAATGTTTTTTAAATTTTAGGAAAATTTATTTCTAAAAAATCGTCGTCACTTTCAGAATGACGACGAAGGAACGAAAATATAATGAAGTCCCGGCGAAAAAAGTGCCCCGGTCGTTTCCTGTCAATAAATGATTATTTTCCCTGGGGAACCCGAGGATCAATCAATCATATCAGGGATGCAACCCCAATATGTCGTCATAATAATGCACTCAGAGGTCCCTCAAACATAATAGTTTACTATATTTAGTAAAATAGGAACACCAATATTTTGGTAAATATCTTTAATTGGGGGTCTAAGTTTCTGCTTTTTTTAGGTGGCTCCGATGTGTCCGTCATCTCTAAAAAGAAATGCCTGTCTAAGCAGATATCATGATAAAACTTCCTTGGGAAATAATAAAATACGAAAAATAATGGTCTAAGTACATGGTGAAGAACACAACAGAACACATCTAAATATTATCCAAACCAATTTTTATCATCTAAATGAAGTTAGTATAAAAAATGTTTTTTTGTATATAATTATTTTTTGAGTCATAATTCAACTTATTCACCCAACCTATCCATGTATTTTAACTGGTTAACTGGTATGCCATTATTTATATTTTAAGATCATGTTTTCTTTGACATTTTTTCCTATGACTAATATTTTTAGTCTCCGTGTATTTAGATATAAATCTCAGCTCATGAATTATTATCCATAAAACCTGAAATATGCAAAGATTATTATTATTAATACTTTGAATAGGTGCCTAATCCCTTCGAAATCTCCTTTGTATTGAATTATTTCAACAAAAACAAACGTTCACTAAAACCATAACACTTATTATTTCGAGACAAAGTCCACCCATTTGATATTCCAAAGTGACAAAAAATTATATATCTCCATTATAGAGAGAAGCCTCTTTTGGTGTGTTGAGGAGTTTGATGAGATCTGATATTGATTATGTCTTTTTGTTTGTTAAAGGAAAAAGAAAAAGAAAAACGAGGCGCACACATAACAATAAATATATATTTCTAGTGAGCTCACACGGATTGCACATAACATAACACAGGTTACTTCTTGCTTGGTCCTCCTTATAAATATATATGTATAAGGTCCATGAAGGTCTATTTATCGCACTCAATCAATGAAGAAGAAGAATTCGATGAAGAATTCGTTATTAAGCCTTTTAAAATCACCACTTGAATTGAATCATCACCGTTCGCAATATAAAAATATATGTTCATTTTATGGACAAAACGAATCCATTTTACTTTTCCATATACGGATCAAAGAGAGGGGGGAGAGAAGCTTCTCTCTCTCTCTATATATATATATATATATATTTTGCACAAAATATCATCACATAACGCACAGAGATGCTGCTGGGTTTGACAGGAGGAGAGGAACGTGATCCTTACTTAAGTATGGGTTACATACCTACTTATGTATATATTAATGTGTGTTGAATCAGTTACAATGTGTTTTGAAACCATGAAACAGATGAATATAGACCCTTGATTCGATGGAGTTTAATGCTAAAAACCCATATCCCCAGGATTGCTGCTATTTTATTTAACCAAATGGGCAACAAAAAAGATCAATATTAAAAGGGAACCGGGAACTATTTTTCTTCAGAACGCCATTGGTGTAAAGAAAAGCAGTGGACATTGTTATGTCTCTGACGTCACGTCGCAAGACACCCTGACGCCATGTCATCTGTGCTTCACTCTTTCCTCTTCCGTGTACATTTCCTTCCTTTTCCTACTGTGATAATAAAGTAGCCTTCAGGTCATGACCCTCTTAAACGTGTCGTTCTTTAATATTATTTCCTGCCGTGCAACCTAATTGCTGACGACTCTGGGATATGGATATACTAAGAATATATTCTTATTAAAGGTATCCCAACTCAACAGACATCAAAAAAATTGAGCAGAGTACATAAATAAATACGTCATCATTGTTCTCGTGTGATCATTATATTAAAGAAATGGACGTCATCCTTAGGAACACCCAGTGTCTTTTCTTTTGTGTCTCGATCCATGTCCATTTGCGGATCCTTGGAATAGAGCATTCCAATATAATCTAGTAATATGCACTAAATGACAAATAAGCACTATTATAAATAATGATTGTTCTTAAATATTTCATAATTTTGGCGATACATAAATGCGTATTCTGACGATAAGTTGTAGAAAGAGGTTGAGAATCAGGGTTACCAAATTTAAAAAAATGTTTATTAAGAGTTGACAAGAACTACCAAAAATTATAGTTAATAATATGAGACGACACTTTGCTTCTGATATCGTGAAATATAAAATTCCTAAAAATGACGGCCACACATTTAAAGACTTATTTGAAGGACTTTTGGGATTTTTTTTCACGTTGGAAAGCAAATAATGTATTTTTTCTCTCTCTATAGATTAAGCAGACTGTCATTCTATTACATAAGATCCCACGTTGATGAGTTTCCATAGCTTAAAGAATTTATTCATTATTTGCACCGGTATTACAATGAAAGAAATAGCATCATCCACAGCAATTTAATCCGTCACATTGATACTCCACGTCACATATATTTATTTCATGGCTCTTACATCGACAGGGAATATGAGAAGGGATAATTGTGTCATAGATGTTTTCTGATATCCTGAATCTTTTAATGTCCTTAATTACAAAAAAAAAACTTCTATCAACACAAATAATCATATGATTGATATTTTAATACTTGTTATGGGTTAACATTGCTCGGATGCAGTTATGACTTCCTCCTTTAACCACACTGGTTTTTTAACCGATATAGCGTTGCGGCACACTAACGGATACGTAACATAAGTATGGTTTTGCTTATTATTTTATCAAATAATTATTTTATCATTTGCACTTGTTTTATAATTCATTAATTACAAAAAAAAACTCTATCAACGCAAATATGAATAATCATCTTTATGGTTGATATTTTAATACTGTTATGGATTAACATTTCAGTTATAAACTCATCTTTTAACCTAACACCATACTGGGTTTATTTTATTTTTGACGATACAGCGTTCCGGCACACTTAAGGATACGTATACATATGTATGATGTCGCTTTATTACCTCCGTCGAAGGAGGTAT
>CP045896.1:17519590-17551235 GCA_013387185.1 Caligus rogercresseyi
ACCTGCGCCCCCAACATTGAGAGTTGAACACGCCTTAACACGCACGGGCTATCGAGCTCCCTTTCCTTACTTCAATCTCATACACCCCTAGCCCAGAGTTGGCGGGGGTTTAACCCTAATAAAACTCTATATCAGCAGCGGGACCCGAGGGCTCGGGTGTATGAGATTGAAAGTAAGGACTCCTTTTATACTTAGCCAAGGTTGGCGGTGGTTTCCAACCCTAAATAAAAGCCTTTTCAGCAGGCGGGACCGAGGGCTTGGGGTGTATGAGATTGAAAGTAAGGACTCCTCTTATACATTGCCAGAGTTGGCGGTGGGTTTTACCCTAAATTTAAAGCCTATATCAGCAGGCAGGACCCAGGGCTTGGGGTGTATGAGATTGAAAAGTAAGGATCCTCTTATACCTTGGCAGAATTGGCGGTGGTTTCAACCCTAGATCACAGCCTATATCAGCAGGCGGAACCCAGTGCTTGGGTTGGATAATTAAAACCTATGCCTCTCATCCTAAGAGTCATTTTTTAGTCTTTGAAATTCACCCATTTATCATGTTTGAGCCATGTTGATCACTTTATAATATTACAATTCATATATAGGATTATTATATAAATGCAAACAGGTTGGTGAGGATTTTTTCAAATCCTGTTTGAATTGCCTTTACTTGATTGTTCGGAATGCTCAAAAAGTAGTATATTACTCAAAGTAGTATATTCACTTTGTGAAGTAATAACTAATATTGAAAAAAGATATTACTACGCAGTAAACTAGTATATTACTTACTACTTTCAAAGTAATTTCGTATCAACTTGTTATATATATATTACACCATATATTGGTATATATATATATATATATCAGACTTGTTGATATATCGTTCATTTGTTGTCTTCCCGACGATGAACGATAAGGAAAACTCCTTATAGTTTGTCGTTCGTTTTTGGCGCCAAAAAAGACAAAGATTTTTTCGTTTCCATTGAAAAACGTTGTCAATTTTTTCAGAAGACGAACGACAAACGAAACGATGAACGACAACGAAAACGTTGGTGACGACAAACGAACGACAGAACGACAATTTTATGTAGCGAACGTCAACAAGTCTGATATATATATATATATATATCTTCAAAAAGCATTTCAATGGCATTAATGACCCTTTGTTTTGCTTATTTCGTTATTGCTTAGTCTTTCTCAGAGGATAAAAAACTACATGTTTAAATCATAGGCGAGTTTCTATAAGGATAAACACCTCAAAATACGGCTTCATTCATCAAGCCAGGAGTTTTTATTTCCATCATATTCCTAAGTTAGAGGCAACTCAGTATGACTCACATAGGGATTCAGTCCCTTCTAGGAGCAAGAGTGAAGATCTAGTTCTCTGAGAAAGTGCAAAATCATCATCTTGGCACTCCCTTGGAAGGGAAAGAGAGAGAAAAGGTCTTTTCTCCAGCGTCATATCTTGATCAAATATGACTTCAAAATCCAATCAAGGTCCACCAACTTGCATGAAACGGGGTACTGATTGACAAGGAATGTTTCTTTCTTCTATTTTGTTTGTTTGTTTGTTTATGTGTGATAAGGTTGTTGACCAAATTCTGAGTCAGAGAAGAATGTTCATATCTATATTCAATGACTACATGCCTACACCACTATTTAAAAATACGAAAATACAAGCATTATTGCATTGCAGCACTTCATGGAATTTAAATTTTCACAATAAGTCCTCCTCAAAATTGGATTGACCCCAAATGCTTGATCCAGAGTCCTCCTATAGTTTCACGACATATATAATGTCAAAGAAAGAGTGAAGGAATGTCGTTATACTTTAATTGAAAGAGAAAATGAGAGACAAGTTGCAAAATAAATACCCTCAATTCTCACAATAAGTCTCTTACGTAGGTCAAGGAAATATGTCATTTTTTAAACATTGATAAAGAGGAAAAATAGTGATTACAAGTAACTTCTATGATCACCCAACATAGTTTTGAGTTGAATGTATTTAAGACAAATCCATACCATTCGTCTCATCCAATCAAAGAATCTCAGAAGTTATATCTTCCTTAATTATATTATTTTCTATTTTCTTTTTATAAGCTGCTTTTAATACTATTAAAATCAATCCTTTTAATTCAACTTGAGCATTCAATGATTCAGCTCTTTAAAATATATATAGATTTACCAAACTCTAATATATTTTTTCGCAGTGAGCAATTAATTGAAGACTTTCTAAGTCTTCAAAAATATACGACTATTCCCATATAAGGCATCAGTTGGTGTTTCAATTTATTAAAAAAGTAATGGAAAGCAATGTCTTGCAATACAGATTGCCAATTTGTAACTTTATTAACTCCCGGCACAATATTTATTTGCTAGGTGCAAATAAGTCATGAGTGAGTATGTTCAAAAATTTGAACTAAATTATTGTGCAGTATTTACATTAGACCCCAAACGCTATGACTTAATCCAATGGATCCAATTCTATGTAACCAAATAGGTAAAAAAGGGGTGTGATAGCTCAGTGCGTTAAGTGTGTGTTCAACTCTCAATGTTGGGGCAGGAGTTCGAATACTCCCGAGAGGGGATGATCCTTTTGGTCAACCTTATTGATAAGATCCTAGGTTGGAATGACTAATTTATACGCTAGTATGCTTACTTATATCTAGTCGGATGCAAATCTATCGAACCACAGTAGGTCAAAAATCAAATAAATTATGTGTGAAAATAATGATCACTATGGTTAAAAATAATGTACATGTAAAACAGCTTCCAATATACGGATGTTTCTTGATTGATATCCCTTCAATATTTGCTCTCCCGTTATTTTATTATTTTCGACCCGAATAGTTGACAACGTAGTATTTCAGCTACTCTAAAATATTATATAAACATACAGGTGAATAAAATTGACTCTTCCGTCTACGATCTAAGTTTAATTCCCAAAATTAATTTGACATAAATTATAGTCTAAATATTTGAGTAATAAAATAAATAAAAATTATGTACATGACGTCAGACGCCCTAAGAAATATAAATGGCGGGAATAAGGTTTGACCTTTGTGAATATCAACTTTGAATCCCTCACCACGAGAGGGATCCAGTTGTTTATCTTTTTATTGTACTTATATTCTCTCTGTTAACTTATGCTTTTATGTCAAACCATCTTTTCACCCCTTCATATATACAAACAACAAAAAAAATCCTCAACATTAAAAAATTGGCAAAGTAACAATGAGTATGTCAAAAATAGCCTGACGTTTCTCTCTCTCTCTCTCCTCATATTCCATTCAATCATATTATTTGCCAAAATAGATTCTATTTTAAAAGCCTTCTTTCATACACAACCCAAACACAAAAGAAAGTTACATGACGTTATATCAATTTATATATATATTATATATCCAGAATAAAGCTAAAAGTGTAAAAAAGGAAATGGTGTTCAAAAATCAGTCACATATTTATCAAATCATTAATCTATTTGTAGTCAGCGAGTGAAAATGACCCCAAGAATCTCCCCCCCCCCCTTGAAAAAAGCTCTCATAAACATATATTTAATATTAAAAAACATATTTGAGTTAATGTTTCAAATTATGATCTGCAAGTTTAATAGCATAAGACCCTGATGTCTCTATACAAGTTAACATGTTTGAATCCGTTCAATTCTTTGTGAATCTCAATGTTGCTGTTTATTTGGTTCAATAGAATTGCAGTTTCTGACAGGATATAAATAATCATTATAGCGAACCTAAGATCTTATTAATGAGGTTGACCAAAATATTCCTTCCCTTTCTCGGAAGGATTCGAACCTGCACCCCCAACATTTATGATTTTATAAAAACGAGATAAAGAGTGATTAATATACATAACGATAGCAAAAGAGAGCAAAATCATTTTAAATTTAAAAATGGAAGTGATTTCATTTGGCAAATATATTTTATTGTGTTCCGTTACCCCTTCCAAAAACTATTTTTCATTTGTTATTATTTTGCAATATATCTTGTGATTGCAGTACAAAATTATATTGGTTTTTCTTTGATTATGTGACTTTAATTGTTTTGAACCATACTTCTTTTGATGGAATTGTGGTGTGTTCATTTAATATCTTTATATCAACTAGTATTCCTTGTTAGTTTGTAAATGGTGTTTCTAGGTTGTATATTGATTGTATTTATTATAATCTTGAGTCTTTTTGGACTCCTCTTCAAAGTAAGACATTATATAAATGAATGAATTATAATAATTTGAATAAAACAAAAAAGGAAAAGGGATTCAAATAGAGTCAGATTTGGGACGACGTCTCTGTGTGGACAAACAAATGATTCCAGGGTTAATTGAGTCCACCGACCCATAATAACTGGATGTACCAGAATCAGAGGAGGGAAGAGACATGTTGAAGCTAGCACCTGATGAAACAAATAAATATCATTTTATTTTTTATTAAGAATCAAAATAGCTTGACATCACTCGTATTTAATGTTAGATATCTCCATCCCCTAGTATTCTATTACAATGTAGATCATATTCATGCTTGCCACCTCAAGTGTCAGCCATTTTAACTATTATCTGACGTCATCTAGTGGTTGGAATGTTTATTTTGAGTATCCAATTATTATATATAGGTCGCAGTTGAATCCATAGCGATATGAAAGCTTATTCCCTTCAATAGCAGAGAAAACATCGTCGTTCAACTGTAGCCTTTGATCAATATAAACAAAGTAATTTAATCTACGTCATCGTAAGTTGATCATAAATATAAAAAGATTTGTTTTATTGGGCAAATGACGTACTTCTCTGTGGAATCCAATAAGCTCTCTAATTCTTTATATCTTTATGGTTAAATCACTTTAAAAAATATTACACAAAGATTACGAGTTACCTGGGAGAGTACTTTTGTATATTCGTTAAATTAGTTCAGCTTGTCATAATAACAATAACAATGCTCATTGAAGAAGCAAGTAAATATTGTATTAGGGGACATGAGGGGGTCTTCACGGCTTCTGATTCTCCCTTCACAATAAATATGTGATTTGCATGAGCCAATTTTCTTCTTTTTTCCACTGCTATCAATGATAACACAATATTTCAAAGAGCACTCTTTGAATATTTTGATCTTCATAAGCTATAAATATAACAAAAATACATCTGGGCATTGAATGAGTCCATTCTTGTGAGAGCTTACAATACTGCTTAAACTGAACTACTGTTGGCTGTATGTAGCAATACGTTATGGGGCTACATTAGTTAAAATAAAAGGTACTGAATAATTTAAAAGTAGTGGTACTATGCATTTCATGGCTGTTATTGCGTGAACATGAATTCAGAGCCAAGAATTTCATCTTTCGATACTTACTGTTCAGTTTGAAATCTGTTTACCCACTTCTATTGGCCTCAGTTTTTCTTACATATCCTGTATATTATATTAAGAATACTTATCGAGGGATGACGTGTAATCATTTTGAGCATATTGTTAAAGAGTGAGCATCAATCCGAGAGAAGGAATTCATCCTTGAAAATGCACATCCATGTCTTGCTTGTCGAATCTTTTGAATAGACTCTTCCTATTCAATCCATTTATAGTAATTAAATTAAACAATTGCTTAGAGACATCATGAATGTATGTTTTGTTTCAACAAATCTATCGACAACTTAGAGATATAAAGATAAAGAGCGCTTATTCCCTTCAATAGCAGAGAAACATCTTTCAGCTGTATTTTGTGTCCAATATAAACAAAGTAATTTGTACTACGTCATCGTAGGCTGATCATAGAGATAGAAATATTTGTTTATATTGGACACCAGAACGTATTCCTCTGAAGAATCCAATACACTCTCTATGTCTTTATATCTCTATGGTCGACAATGGATCATATCTCTGCCTATTAGCTGTAGAAAAAGAAAGAAAACAGTATTACCAAATGAAATAAATGTTTGAGGGAACATTCATTGGATATGATACAGATTTGTTGTCTGAGTACAGTGATATACATTGAGTAATGTTCTGCAATGGGTTAAAGAAGTACAATTTGTGTGCTGCTCTGTCCTCAGCTCATAATAATGCCCATGGATCTTATAGTGCCCTCTCAGATACTCCTGGATAAAGCAATATTTGATGAATAATAATAAAGGCTTTATGCTGGAAGTACTCTACATACATCCTTGGGTTATCGATATTATTATTATTATCATATATTCTTCTTCTATACCCTTGAACATAATATATGAATATCCATTATGGACAAACCAAGAAAAACATCATCATTAGGAGGATGAGGACATGAGTCATTATGGAGTTCTTTCCGCATAAAAATAAAAGGACATATAGTTCATCACATACTATGGAATAGGAGTAATCCTTTCAATTCCTATGGTGTTAATGTCTTATCAATTGTAATTACCTTTAACAATAATAATAATATGAAAACAATCTAGAAATAATCCCTATCGTCAACGTATGTTTTGCTATATTTAAAAAAATCAATATTGGGACAAAAATAATTAACATATTTGTTGATTTGTCATTCATTTTATAATCGTTCGTCATTCGCGACAAAAATTTGACGAACGACCATGGGAAAACGTCATCACTTTTTTTCAGAATGGCGAGGAAAAAATTTTCTTTTCTAAAAAAAACCGTCGTCGATTTATTTCAGAATGACGAACAACAAACGAACGATGAATGATTTAACTTAAAACGACGGTGAACGATAACTTATGGTGAACGACAAACGAACAACAATTTTTCGCGAACGTCAACAAGTCTGATAATTAAGTAATGGAAGATGATGTCCAGAAAATGACGAAGGACAAGTACTGAGCCTTCATTAATAATTTTAAAAGTTGATCAGTTTTTGGTTTGATGGAATTGCATCATGCATGTACATATCGACTTGCATTCAAGTTAGTTCGTTGAACATAGGCTCTTTTTAAGGATTAAAATTGATCTCATTTTGGAAGAGGCGAACCTACGCCTGTAACATTGGGAGTTGAGCACGATTAATTGAGCTATCATGCTCTTTGCTTTTATTCAGACGTCTTAAAGTGTAATTACGGTGTCCAGACAAAATGGACCAGAAAAATACGGTTTAGGAGAAATGGGCCAGGAAAGAATGGACCAAGAAGAAGTGAACCGACGTAGAAAAGGAAACTGATGACTCATGGAAGAAATGGATCAAATACATAGGTAGGTAAGTATTGGAATGGAATACACCTAAGTTTTTGTTTAAACACTATATCTCATATAAATTGAGTAAATAATGACAAGGAATGTATTACATAAACTTTGAACAGTGTCTCTTGATTAGGTAATTAGTAAGTAATCCCTGCTCATACTTAAAAGCTAAATCCGTGGATGCATTATTGATAACATATACTGTTATCTGAGATGGGGGGTTTTATTTGAAAAAGTGCGGGTTTCTTTTCTCTTAGATTTGATTGGTCAACACACTTTTTAGTTATTAAAGGAACAAAACAATTACATATACGGATTTAAGTACGGTGAGATGGGGATTATCTAGGAGTTTAACTAACAAACAATTACTTCAATGACAAACAGGCCATGACTATTGGAGAGGCTAATGGATCATTCTTCATATATGGCGTCACTAGGAATATAATATTTCGAGTTTTTCCAAATTATGTCATGAAAAAATATGCTCATGATAGGAACCTTAGAGAGCGGGTTATATTTGTTATATTTATTTAAGTGACAAAATGTTTCACACCTTTAAAAACCACAAAGAAATATTAAAAACCACAAAGATATTTCCACAATTCATCATTTTCCTTCACACATAAATCAGGAACTCTTATAGAAAATTCTTAGATATATAAAGCTCCAACCATAATAAATATACTACCCAAACAATCTATTATTTCATGAAGAAATAACGTAGACAGAAACATGAAAGCATGAAGTTGAAATAAGACATTTGTTTTTCTTTGTCATGTCTCACAGGGATTTGAGCCACTCAAGATTCAACTCACATTTTGCTCCCTCAGAATCTCAGACAAATAACTTGGTATGTTCATCACACATTTTCACTTGGGTCGCAGAGGAATTGCAATTCTTTTCGTGCATCACAGTTGTCATACGAGGAAAAAAGTCAAGTTATTTGGTTTAGGGAAGTCTTGCACCCACTCATTGGAATCCTCAGGTCACCCTGAAACCTACAATGATCCTTTTGTGAAAATGCTGAAATATGGTTTTGACCTGCTCTTATGAAGGATATGCTTACACATAATTTCTTCTTTTTTGGCGAAACAGACTGGGTACAAGCTTAAGTTATGTTCTAACAAACAATAGAAGAGTTTTTTTTTGCCTACTGGGCTCGATAGATTTGCATCCGATGGCTGATATAAATAAGCATACTAAGTGTCAATTAGAAACTCGAAACCTAGGATCTTATTAATGAGGTTAGACCAAATTACCTTCTCCTCTCGGGATCGAACTTGCATCCCCCAACATTGAGATTTCATATTATATTTATTTAACTGTTTTTAACCGACACTATATAATATAACCGATGTTTAATAAAAGCTTGTATGACCGAAAACAACAAAACTAAACACTACAATAGACCAATGTATGAATATTGAAAACGAAGAATTTGTTCTTAAAGTTTATATAGTCCATCTCATCATTTAAAAAATGCATCCTACGTCTTTAATTTGCTTGGAGATCATGGCGGATGATGCTATGAAGATGACGCTTGACAGACTAGACAATGGATACGAGGAAGTACCTCAAGGGGTCTCTATCAGCTGGGAAGCTTTTGCTAGACCAAAATAATTTAGATGGCAAACACGCATAACAGCACGAATCACAACCTGATCAAACATCCTTCTTAAGACCCAGAAGAGATTTGAAATGGCTCAATTAAAAAGTTGCTTTCCTCCGTCACCAAACCTCTACCATTCTGACTTATACAACGAAGAATTCTACAGACCTCATGATAATTCTACAGATCCGAAGTGAGATTACCTCAGGTGTCCTAAAGCCACAGTAGGAGGGTGTGAACGAGGCCAAGATGAATAACATTAATAAAGGATGTAAAATGGATGATCTAAATGTATAGAAATTATAAATAATAACAAAAAATAATGATATGTTAACAAAACTTGACAAAATACTCGACGCTTCATTTCAAATAATAAAATGTTATGCAATGGACGCATTTGGCTATTAATTCTACAATACCATTGTTTACACTATGATTGTATTTCTCTGTTCAGATCAATGAGTCGTTGTTTGTTTGACGGGCCAGGTGTGTAAGCATAAATTATTAATGAATCAATATCTCTCTCTCTATATATATATATATCAGACTTGTTGATTTATCGTTAATTTGTTGACGTTTCGCGAACGACGAAAGTTTTTGACGAACGACAAACGATAAGGAAAATTCCTTATCGTACGTTTTTGGCGCTAAAAAAAAGACAAAGATTTTTAATTTTCATGGACAAATTTCCTTTCAGAAATTTCTTACTAAAAAACGTCATCACTTATTTCAGAAATTTCTTTCTAAAAAAACGTCGTCAATTTTTTTCAGAATGGCGAACGACAAACGAACGATAACTTTTTGCGAACGACAAACGAACGACGAACGACAATTTTTCGCGAACGTCAACAAGTCTGATATATATATATTCATCATGATTCAGAAGGATTTCTAATATAAGGGATATGAATTGCACGCCAATGAATGTCTTCATTAGAGGCCTCATCCGTTATGAAATGCCAAAAGGGGGAGAAAAATATACCTCGTAATATCTATCTCATCTCGGATCCTTTTTGACCGAAAAAGGAATTAAATCAAGATATAAAACAATGAGCTACCAAAGGAGTATCTGCGACGATGTCAAATTGCAATCAATCAATGATGGAGCTGTCAGAGGACTCCTCCAAAAAAAAAAAGATAAACGAAGCTTGCCTTTTTCTGAGCTTTTCAAAGAATGGACGTGTCGATATTTATTATTTTTATTATTGTTATTATTATTGTCATCATTAAGAATGCTTGGCTTATAAAGTAATAAAGTAGTAGTAGTCGTATCTGGAATGCCATGTCAATAAATGAAAAGGATTATCAATTTCAACTCATTTCTAATACAATATGTATTATTTGTAAAGGAATTTCATTTTCGGAGGAAGATGAAGAAAAATCCTTTTTTGGGCAATGTCAATGGGGAATTAAAAGGTGAGAGGATTTCTTCTTTCTTTCAAATATTGAATTGCATATATATTAACACATTGTACTTATTTATTCCATTTATGATTTGTCACTGAATGTTTATTGTTCATTAACTGTGCTACTAATCCTATGTTCAAAATATTATGATGGTATGTGATAAACTCGTGCTCTGATCATTCTTTAGCAGCGGTGGCTTTACTTACTGGACAAGGCTTTATATTTTCCAGGGTTCCACATTTTTTCTCATTATATATGTATCTATATTTATATATATATCATATCGAATTCTTCTGGTTCTCAAAGAACATCATGTATTTAATGTCTATATTGTAACTTTTTTACCCATTCATTCTGATGAATAATGAGCAAAGTTGAATACTTCTGATGGTGATGCCATACTTGTTTGACTTCCTGGTATATATATATAATATATATATATATATATACCCTACCATAAAAAAAAAAAAAACCACTTTCTTTATATCTTATTAGAAAACCCAGCCCCTCTTGTTACATTTTTTTGATGCTGAAACGAGTATCTCTAAATAACAAATCTCTAGCATTGACTAGAAATCGGACGTACTGGTGTCACAGGTTTCGTTATGAAGCAAAACGTTTTGGTTATTACTTCTATATTTTGAAAAAACTGGTTTTACAAAATTTAGCTATGCCAATTGATGACTTTATTTTTTTGCAAATCCTCGTCAATAATATATAGTACAATAAATGAACTATGCTGACGCACCAACCTTTTTTAAATAACAGCTCCTACTAGGGTCTTTTATAGTTTCAGAAGTAAAAGAAAAAGAGGTACTCATGTTGATTGTGTGAAGTTATCTTTTTAATCCAAGTTTTTTTAAAACGCCCCTAATGATAGTAGTTTTCCCCATCGATCCCAATCTACCCTTGAATCCTCTCATCATTATTTGATACCATTCTGTTGAATTTTTGTTTTCTCAAATACGTTTTCAATGGAAATAGTCTTATTGTAATCTCGTGAAATTCGCCAATAGACTTTTGTTCAACATAAGATTTTATTATATAAATAAATATATTTATATATATATATATAATATTTATATATATATTATTAACCTATAATATATATATATGCTCATATTTGACAATCAAAAAGATTATGGATTGAAAACTATTGAATTCCGTAAATGAATCTAACGGGCGTCATAACCAGACGATACCATCAGCTCAATCACAGAGCTGGTGCGTTGACACGATTGAAACACTTCGGGTTGCGTGAGGAAATACCGACGTGAAAGTTCAACAGCCTGAAGAATGTTCTGACGCTGTTTCTCGCTCTTGGTCAGCACTTTAGTAAAAGTCAGACCCGAACTGGACGGTCCTCTCTGCCGCGTCATTGACAACTTGAAGAGAGGTGACGATGCCGCTTAACTCAATGAATGTTGAATCAGAAGCCCATTGTGTGAACCGGAAGCTCCAAGAAGGTTTATGGATGTTTGTAAGCTGAAGGTAGAAACGCTCAATGAGATATAGGTGTGGCACTTTGGTATAAAAATTCTTGTTATTCATTGGTAAATTAATCATAGCTTATTACAATTATTAAAGATGTTTACCTGGCTAAGAGCATTTGTCGGCTTCGATGATGTCCAAAGCACTTTCGGCACTGACATCGAAAACGAGTTTGCAATTCCTTGAGAAAGAGCTCCTTCTTCTCCTCGGCTTTTTTTCGCTCCGTCGCAGTGAATCCACCACCCCACGAAATAGATCATGGAGGCGATGGAGCTTCTTAATTAATTTTTCCTCGCCATGAGTGGCAATAAGACGGTGCCCAGAGACGAAGTAGGGAATCGGCGTGTTACGGGCAGCTAGCTGCGCGTCCGGTCTACCAAAGACCAAAGATGAAGTAAAAGTGCCGTATCACCTCTTCGGTTAACGGAATGGACCTGGTTTGAAAATTTCTAGAATATAACCAATACCCAGTGCCTCGCTTAAGCACTTCTTCAGTGTCCGAGTTTCCATTTTATGTTACAGGCACTACTGATAGATCAAAGAGTGAAATGAATCTGATACGGTGGTTAAATCACGTGTTTATAAATAAACAACAGTTTTGATGAAATAAGATTAAATGGTATTGTATTGTATTTAAAAGATAACTTAAAACTTCAACACAACTTGAGTACCCTCTTTTTCTTTTTCTTCGGAAACTATAAAAACCCTAGTAGGAGCTGTTATTAAAAAATGGTTTTGGTGCGTCAGCACTTATGTTCATTTATTGGCACTAAATATTATTTGACGAAAATTTGCAAGAAATAACAAAGTCATCAATTGATCATAGCTAAATTTTGTAAAACTAGTTTTTCAAAATAAGTAATAACAAAAAAGTTTTGCTTCATAACGCACACCTTTGACACCAGTGACGTCCGATTTCTATCATGCTAGAGATTTTTTGTTTTAGATACTCGTTTTTCAGCATCAAAAAATGACCAGAATCGCTGGGTATATGTAAAAGAACTAAAAAAGTGGTTTTTTTGGGAGGTCTAATATATATATATATATAAATATATATATATCTATAGCGGGTACCATGCCCATTTCCCGGCTGTTTTTTTTAACGTCTCGGCCCGGTCTCTAAAAATCACCGGACTTTATATATTTGAAAGGGGCGATGCTTTTTTAGAATTTTTTTAAATATTAAAAATTAAAAGGAGAGTGGCATTTTTGATAGGAAAAATTCTTTTCACAAAAAAGTCGTCATCACTTGCAGAATGACGACGAAGGAACGAATATATTAAAGTCCCGGCCCGGCTTGAAAAATATAAGTCCTGGCCCGGCTCCGGGCGAAAAAAAGTGTCCCGGTCGTTTCCTGATATATGCATATATATATAATATATATTTTTTTTTTGAGTTAAGAAGCCATAAAGTGTCTTCATCGTTTTTCCGATGGCATCCTATAGATCCATTTCCTTTTTTCGTCAAAAATTGGATATCAAAACACACATATATGAACTATTTACAAATATAAATAAACCCCCCTGCAGACTGCCTTTAACTCTCCATACAAGGAACACATGCAAATCTTCTTAAACTGTATTCCCATCACCCACCCACAACTTATCCACAGTCAAGGAATAAAGTGAAGGGCCTTAAAAGACTTTAAAGTCGTAGTCAAAGTAGGATTTATTTATTTACATAGGCAGTTGTTTGTTAATTGTTTCAACCAAATAAATATATAACTTGGAGTGTCCTTTGATGGTGCTAAGGTGGACTTCTGTTTATATAATAACAACAACATATCTGCCCCTTCCAGGGTGTGTGGATAGATTTAAATTTTGAATGTCATTATAGGGATTCATAAGGATTCATGAGTAGCAGAAGTTTCATCCTAGGTTTTGATGCTTGTAGATGCATAGCAAGAAGTAGTCTTTCTTTCTTATACTGAGTGCAGGTGAAATAGTACATATTATTTGGAATCCTTGGTGAACAGTATTGATTCCTTGCTCATCCGAGACTGTCCAATGTTGATTATGTCTTCAAAGTGTGACTGTTTCGTACATTAATGATTGTCATGGAAACAATATTTAAAAGTCTTTTTATGTTGCTTGGATTTTCTCTAGATAGTGGTAAAGTAATAAAATAGATAATTTGATTAAGATCCATTGTTCAATTAAGTATTTATATCACATAAGCACAAACCCAATTAGTTTTTGTCTCCACATTTTAAGCATTTATCATGCCGTATTTATTCAACAACAACAAAATACTAACAATTAATAATAACACACGATAAAGCTTATAATTTTAACGATAATATAAGCATATAAGCCACCAACGACTGAATGGTCGTTCTAACAATCCTAAAAATTATACCTTACCGTTATATGTAAGGCACCTTCGTTCAAAAATGCGGCAGCAACACTCAACTTTTCCCTTTACTATTATATGGGCCCTAAATTTGACAGCTGTTAATGGGTCCCAAGATAGGGATTCATTGCGCCATGATTTGGAAGGCTTAGACACTTGACACCTCTATAAAAACAATTCATATTAGTAATAAGGTTGTTCATAGATCCATAGAAGAAAATGATTCGTGAAATGCCGCGTGTCCGTCCACATGCAAACATGAAACGAAATAACGTTTAACAAAAAACATGAAAATGATGGCTACAGGAAGGCTGATGAGCTAAGGTAAGGAAATCTAGACACCTGGAAAGGAAGCCTCCATCAACTAGAGTTTTTGAAGTTATTTCCAATATTCACATAACTATATACCTATTATATGATGACGTATAAGAATATGTTTGTAGAATATCCAGTGACATCATGGGTAGGTGTATTTGTTTTATCAATGGACAATTAGTTAAGAAATGAGGTAACAACATCACTGAATGATTAGTTATGTTTAATCAAGGAATATTAGAAACTACATGGAAGGGAAATCAATACGTAAGCAGGACATTCAAATCTATATAATAATTCACCAATCTCTGTCCGTCCGTCCGTCTGTATGTCCGCACGCTATCTCCTCCCACATTTATGCTCAGATTTGAACTTTGAAGGTACCTATGTAATCCTTGAGTCAAGGCGGACCTAATAAAGCTATGCAACGTGATGGGACAAGAAATGAACCAGAAAAATCACCTTTTCTGATTTTACTACCTACTTTTCAAGGTAAAGAGAGGAAAAAAGAATAAGAAAAAAGCATCTCATGTGACTTAAAACATATTCTTTGTACAAAGTCAAACTTTTTATGAGGAATGTTTGTACAAAACAGAAAACTATTGTAACTCATTTGACATTTAGAAAACCTATTTTATCTCCACAAAATCCATGATACAATTTTAAGAAACTTATATAATATGAACATGTGGGCGCCGTAGTTTATTATTTGTGTTATTAAATATTTTTTCGGTTTAAGTACCTTATATTCTTATTAAAATAAAACATAGCTAAATATTCATGGAAAAATAGACATTGCATTAGATATATAGAGATATACATGTATTTATCAAATATTAATTATATTACAAAAAAATGAAAATCAATGGCCTGAGTGACTCTTCGTTCACTTCCAGGATAAATAGGCCGATATTTGTTCCTCTAAAGAACAGGCAAGATTACAATTTGTAATTTTTTTTATTCATAACCAAATACAACCTATTTTTTTAACGTAGTTATTTTATGATATCCAAAGAATTGATTGATTTGATATATCAATATATGACAGAGGAATATAAAGATATAATTAATGATGGATTCTCTTCAAAAGTTAATATCTAATAAAGTGACAGGAAACCTGATCCGTAAAACGTTTGGAATTTATGTATGAGGCAGCTCTAGGGGTAGGCTTGTGTTAGAATAAAAGGATATGAGCAACTAAGCTAAAGTGTTTCATATTTGTTGTCTAAGATATGTAGTTTGTTGCATAAATATAAATTAATGGAGAAAATAGAAAATACATTTAAAGTAAATAACAGATCATGATTAGTAAATTTTGACCTTTTGCATTGAAATAGGCATTAAATTATTATTTATTATATATATAAATACCCCTGTCATACAGTTTCGTAAAGACAGGAATTCATACACAATGATGAATAGCTATTAAGCTAAATATCTCACTATCATTTACACATTTTCTTTCCTGAAGCAAAACTTTGCAGATATAATAATTCAATAGATACCTAATATATATATATATATATATATATATATATATATATATATATATATATATATATATATATATATATATATATATATATATATATATATATATATATATATATATATATATATATTAATATTATATATATATATATACATATATAAATATATATATACATATTATAAATATATATAGATAATTACCATAACCTGATCGACAGCTGTATTTTCTATCTCAAATCGATTAAAACATTCCCGATTGGGCAGAAAACCAATTTTTACTTATATGTTTTAGATGTCCCCTATTTCCTTCTAGGCTTTATAAATCTTTACCATTTCAGACATCATTTTTGCGCGGGAATTTTAAACCCTTTCCTTTGGAGAGTCTTTGGAATACCATAGGTTATAATAACATAATAATAAAAACACACACACACTCATAACAATTAAATAGAAATGATTGTATCGGGATCCTTAGGTGGGAGGGGGTCAGCTCGCCCCCCCCCCCACATGCTGTGAGAGACAGCAGTTCCTTCACGAATGACGAAGAAGTCTCCTTTGCAATTTGCTTCCCTCTAGCTTTAATATATACTTTTTTATTGAGGGTCTTTAGTTTTTATGAAGGGTTTTTCTTAGGAGTGATTCACAGGAAGGGAGCAGCAGCAGCAGCAGAAAAGGGGAACGTGTGGTGGCCTATGAAGTGAACTACGTGCTTGACTCCTTGGGCAAGAAAACATAATTTTTTATTCATGAAATAATGGAAGAATTCAAAGGAGTTGCTCATACCATTCTCAAACAGGAGATTTGTATCTGTGTTGTTCTCACTCATGAGATGGGGCATTTTTCGGCCACCCATTGAGGAGGGAGAGAGGCCATTCATTCCCCCCCCCCCCCTTCCTTTTTGATGGCTTTATGATTTCTTGACAAATTCGATGAGTGAATGATTGACTTGATTTGCAATCCATTCGTTTTAGGGCTTCTTTGATTGATGAAGGGCTCTCTTTTTTATTCTCCTTTGGAAGAGTTGAAATAATGGAGGTTGCTAGTCTTAGAGGGTCACCCCGTAGGTCCAGGGAGAAGGCTTCTAACAGCCCACAACACGTTCTCATCTTCCATATTTTTCTCTCTTCTTTTTAAAAGAAATAAATAACGTACATGTAGATTATGTATGTATGTATAGGGGAGAAATAATAAAGAAAAATGGACCCTTCTTATTCTCCTGTCAAAAAGTAAAGATAATATATTTGTCTTCACTTCGTCTGCTTCTTCTCCAGATCCTATTGACTCTCTCAAAGAAGGGAGTACGAGACATTCATAATACTCTACGACACATTATACAAATAATATAGAACCTACAGCTAATGAAATGGCTCATAATGTTTGTTATTACTTTCTTCGAAACTCACGCATTTGACGACATGTAACACACACGCATATGTGACCTCACATTGCAGCTGCTGGCAAAGGTTTCAATTTGAACTCACTTCAAAACTTCAGAGAGCTGCCGAATGTTTGCAATAACCAAAAAAAAGTGTAATAAACATTACTCTATAAAAAAAACATTTATTGTATAAAATGTATTTGCATATAATTTGAACAAATGAAATATCTTATATTTTAAATTCCGAAGCTTGATATTAAAAATTGATATGTTTCCTTGCATTTTCTTTTACATATTTAAATTACAATTCCGATGGCTCTGGAATATTGATGCCAATATGAGAGTGATCCATCTTTGATATTAAGATATTCTTAACATCCTCCCGTCCTAACAGTTATTCCCTGATTGCTAATAAGTCTTTACTACCTGACAGAGTAACTTATTTGACTCTTCTCTTTATAGGTTTTCTCCCCCCTCAAAGAACCCTTAATTTATTCAGTTGATAGAAAGTATGGATAAATGCGTTACATTTTAGAAAATGCAATTTAGTCACAACTATAGATGAAATCAGCGAATAATTGTACCGGAATAATTTGGTCATGAGGGTCAAAATGTAATAACAAATGGAATCCAGGGAATACATGATGCTCTATGAAGTAAAAAAATAATGATTTTACCATCGTGGATGAGTCATCATTCCTAATAATTAGTTTAATAAAAGTTATTTTCCCATTTATCTGAACCAATGTTTATTTTCAAATTATAAGTTTGCTATATAATAAAATGCTGCATTTGGGAAATGCATCCAATACGAGCATTTAGCTGATTTCTAATGTGCATTTATTATATAATGTTTTGTAATGTAGAAATAAGTACTTTAACTCATGTCGTAAAAATTCCATCAATTAGTTTTTCAATGGTAAAAGAAAAGGATACGTATATAAATGATTTTTATTACCCACTACTTCCTTCAAAACTTCTTTTATTAATGTTGAGCGATCTTACTATTCATATATACCTATTGAAAAGGCTCAATAAAAAACACTTTTCATTGTCATTGGTCACCTTTATCAATCAACAAGTTGTGCGTCTCTGTACAACCTTGCTCCTGTACTCGAGTCCTCGGAAGATTCCTTTGTAGGATCTCACCTAACCTCTCACCCACTAGACGGCAATCAACTCAAATTATGTTAATTCTTTTTTTTTTAACGCAAATTACCGCGTTGACATATTTAAAGAACAAAATAATAACTTTTTTTTCTTTTTTTCCCCTCTTTTGTGTTTCTTCTAGTTTTTCCGAAATCTCAGCATAAAAATCCCATGGTTATATTCTTATTTCTCCTTCCTCACTGAATGCATAATGTATTATTATTATTATTGTTGTGTTTTTTGTTATTTTTATTGTTATGTATTTTGAAGTAAGTGAGAAGTTCATTATCACAGGCTTCGACGTTCCTATTCATTATTATTCATCTGAAGGGGCTTAATTCTCTGTTTTGACAATTTATTAAAACAACACTTGATTTACTGTTAAGCGTACTCAAGCAGAATAAAGACAGTTAATAGGGAACATGGAATCTTAGCATAAAGGGAGCGTGACGTCATTGGGTAATAATGATTTTGAAGTTGTAATTTTGAATTGATGTATAAACGTAGTTGTTCTGATGAGATTGTATCTCTTACATAGGATTTTATTAATGATATCGAAACAAAACTATTTAAACCCAAGGAAAATGTCTCGAATCTTATGCTTTTAATATATATTTTTAAAACAGCTTACAACATGGCTTTGAAATGTCCATCAAACTAATGTACTTTTCAGAAGAAAATAATCTACTAAAATAATTAGAGTGCTCCAAGGAATTGAAATAACCTCAATGAAATTATTTCATAATTGTAGTGTCTGTAATAAGTGTAATTTCATTATGTATTTAAACTTCATTATCAAATTGAACCATATATTTGTTATACTAATAACTACCAATGTCAGAATGCATTGATGTACCATGACGTCAGACATAAAATAAGTATATTTCGTCCTACTCATTCCATAAATTAACTCCAAGTTATTCAGTCTCTTAATATAATATTTAACTCTGGCTTTTATGTAAAGAAACATGCAATTATCTAGATAAATATCAACATTCATTCACTTAATTAAATATGACGTCATCGTAACTAGATGCATACACCATATAAGTAAACCATATTCTATGTTTTGGATCACAGATGTATAAATATATAGAAAATGAAATACTTAAGCTTCAAGAGTTAAAAAAATTATCAATATATATAATGGAAGGCTGATATTTAAAACATGTTTTTAATATAAATGCAATAAACATAGCGGTTTTTTTATATTACGAAATATAATCTGTTCTGATCTGTTCCGTTTGAAAGCACCCACTCATTGTATCATCAACTTCCCTTGTATTAAAACACTCTACCCACACCCACTTCCAACATAGATTAGTAAACAATAACAATCGTACCGGTTGTATATTTCTTATTACCGAAAACCAAGTCTGGATTTCATATCTGACCGATTGAATGCGTGGATACTCAACAGAGATTATTTTTCTATTCCCTTGGCATTTTTAACTGGACTGCTTAAAAGAATCCAATTGTCCTTTCTTCTCTTCATTCGTTTCATTAGCTTCAATAATATCCCCTTTTAACGTCACAAATAAAGTAAAATGGCGTCCACCAGTTGCAGTTTTATTGAATCTATTATTCCAATGATTAGTGTATTCTTTTCTAGATTAGGATTATCACCCTACTGACGTCACATTTCCATAAATATTATGAGTAAGTTTTTATTAGACGTATCTAACTAGGTGTGGGGCTTTTACATAGAGATATAAAGACATCTTTGGTATCTCTATGGGTCTTTGGGGGACTTGGGAGTATTACCCTACTGACGTCACTATCCCATAAATATTTATGAGTAAATCTTTTTTATTAGACGTATCTAACTAAAGTGGGGTCTTTGCTCTCACTCTTTTCCTATTAAAAGTAAGGACCTTGGATCACAGACACCTACTTAGACAACATACATTTAAAGTTTTATGCCATGAAGAAGAATAAAAACTTTTGAATTCCTTTTTTTACGACCCAAATTCGCGCGTCCTTTCCCTTTCACTGCACTTAAGAGAGAGAGAGAGAAATAGTGAAGGAGGGGAGTGAAGGAGAAAAGAGATGTGAGTATCGGTGGACCTTAATGAAGAACGAAAAAAGACTCAAAGAATGATAGCCATTAACCTCACACACATGCACAACTGCTTGACAATCATAATGAGAAAATGCAGGTAATTTGCCTTAGGTCAAAGGGCCATTCCCCCCCCCCCCAAAAAAAAAGAAGAAAACAATTCAATGTTGAAAAGAAAAAAGAAAAAGACTCGTCAGTTTTTAAGGCAATTATTTAAAAAAACTCTGACGTCATCATATTAATAAATATAAAAATCTATAAAAGGATAACCCATATGATATTTTTTTTCGAACGTGATTTAATACGAAAAGTCACAACGATGAGTGAATGATAGTACAAAGTAACATTTATGAAAATAGGCGTCAATTTACTTGGGACTGAAAACATGTAATATAAGAATATCCTGTTGAAGGAACTATTTTACTGAAAAGTCACATCGATGACATCCCTGAAATTATTGAATTGATTTCTTGACTTTATTGATTTTTCAATAAGCAGCTGTTCTACTCGGAAAAAAGGAATATGACACAATATGTTCCAGACCTGATTTTAACCCGAATGTCATCTGATGACATCACTGAAATTATTCGTTATTTCCTCTTTATGAAGTTTAAATATGCAAAATAAATAAACAACATGCCGGACCTTATGCGCATTTTTATCGAATTTATTTTAATATGAAAAATACAGTTAAGGAAATAATTGTGATTTTTTTGCCTTACTATTGTCCAGTTTCAAAGTCCGAGTGCAGTTATAATTTATATAAGATTAGCATGTATCAAATTTCAAATAATCTCTAAAAAAATATAACAAATTATTTACTTAATTGTCTTTTGTTATAAATTGTCCGATACTAAATGCATATGAAAAGTCACATGAGCAGATACATAAATAAATTTATCTTTCTTTTTATCTACCGCACCGATCGATAATAAAATCTACCGAATACCGAATCGGCGTTACATTTACATTCTACCAAATCCCAGCTGTATTACTTTCACATATATATTATTCCCACTGACTAATAAGCATACAATAAGAGATAATTTATTTATTGGTACGTTTGCAGGAACTACATTTTTGTGACTCCCAATAGGAAATAAAACTTTGAGGCACCAAGTTTTTGACACAATAAAGAAGAATAAGAGAACCAAAACAACCTTGAAGAACATTCTCTAAACTTAATTGTAAATAAAGATGTATAACTTAAAGCCTTTATTTCTTTTTTTCAATTGATGGATCCAAATATTAAATAATTTAATATTGTAAATCATCTCTCAAACATTTTATAGCGGAAAAGAGTTTTAAATAATAGTTTTTAAAATAGTCCTGACGTCATTATATGAATCTCCAATGAATGTAACCATGATGGTTCTCACAAACTCTACAATAAGCATAACTATTTTAATTCCTTGTTTATAAGCTTATTAAGGGATTTGATGCAACAAAGTAAACATTATTTTCCCTCCACCAATCACGTTGGAGGAAAAGGTTTGCTATCATTACCATAGATAATTAAAGATATAGAGAGCTTATTCCCTTCAATAGCAGAGAAACATCGTCGGTCAGCTGTCGCCTGTGCCCAAACTAAACAAAGCAATTTGACCAACGTCTTTGTAAGTTGATCATAAATATATAAATATTTCTTTCTATGTGGCACAATAACCTGTTCCTCTGAAGAATCTAATAAGCTCTTTATATCTCAATGATCTTCAATCATACAATATTCTTATTTATTTTGAACAGGGTGTGACGTCATCAACATCTTGTTAATACCCCTCTGACGTAAAAAAGAGGAGAGACTCATCCCATTTACACATGTAGGTACTAAATTAACCGATGACATTTCTGTTTATTTTTCATTCTCTTCATACCTACATCCGTAGAGAGTGATGTATCACTTTATGAGCCCTAAATTCTCTTAACCCAAAATGAAGAACACTAACGATATATATATTTCGGACAGGCTCAATACATATACGACCTACAGGGATTTTCTTCTTTTTTCTTCGCTGTTTGACTTACAACGGCGAGGCAATGCACTTCGGTCAGAGTCATAAATCAATGCTTTAATTATCGTTACCTCACATCAACGCATTGGAAGACAGAATTTAATGTGTCGTTCGCCCATGTCCCATGGAGAGTTTGTCCGATACTTGAGGACTTATAGGATTCCTCAAAGCACCCCTAATATGGCCCGGCGAAGAACATTATACTTGATACGGCATTGACTTTTATTTACATTTGCAATCTAAATAGTCAATGAAATAAGAAAGTAACTCTTTCAATTAATTAAATATCATTCTTGAATTAAAATCTTGCTCTTCCAAGAATAAGAACTCAACAACTATTTTATCTCTTTAAATAAAGGTTTTTAATATTTTTTATAAAGACATTTTCCAAATATTTGACTACAAAAATGATGTTTTAATGTAGACAATTTGAAAACAAACAATTTCATATATTAAATAAGAGGTTTTTTTAGCGTCAATAAGACACTGAATGCATATATATTTGATTTTGCTCGCACCGTCTGAATTTAAAAATAAATGTTTATAAGTCTATAATACGGGTAACTTAAGAATTCATCTTGTAATATATATGTTTAGATTAATTAAATCATTATAATGGATGTAGTTACAATACATAGAAAAAAAGTTGAATATAATATTTATACTATTTCATTCGGTGGTGGGCCTTAGGAATAAAAATTTAAATACAAGAACTCAACTTCTTTATCACTATATTCTCGTGTCTAGTGAAGATTATTATACTAAACAATATTCTTCCTTTTATTAACATGTGAGGCTACTATATATTTAACATCGAATCATTTATTAGCACAATGTCTACTAATTCAACTATCAGAATTTTTAGGCTTGCTCTTAAGATGTTACCGTGACCTCAGATATGAAGCAGAAAATATCTTACACTAATCTTTGTCAAAGTAATCATCGACCGTAGAGAGACTTCAACAAATTCTTACTTCATATCTGATACTGCAGATAATAAATACGTGCATGAGTACAGTAAACCAAATATCTTTGGCCACATAAGTAGCATCTCTGATTGTTTTAATAAACAGACAAATAGTGGTGATATATGGACGACGAGTCACCCAGGAGACTAACGAAATGTAAGAAAGAGGAATGATAATTTAGGTAAACCTCATTTAAAAGATCCTAAGTTCGAAGGATTATTTTGAGTGATGCTATATTGCCTATCCATATCCACATAGATGCAATTCTATCGAATAAAATACTCGAAACAAATAATAAGAAGCTATTCGTAACTTCCTGAAGTCCTGGCTACTTGTTTCTTCTCTGCTAAACATATTCTTAGCAATAATGTACTTCTCGCAGTTGATCCGAGTCCCGACCGTTATAATAAAAACCAAACAAACATTAACTCCTTTGCTAACAACCCCAAAAACTCATTGAATATTCATTTACATTTAGTTTAATAAAACTAAATATTTGTTCCATCCTTTAACCATTTTACCCGGCAAAATTTTATTCAAAATATTGTTATTCTTCAAATATGGCCCGGTTAAGAAGTCATCTATTCATATCTTGCTATAACGTTTAAACGTATTTTACATATAATATTATTACTGTAACTCATAAGAGCTTTGATTTCTTCCCAAACATTCACCTGTCTTCATTATTGAATAGTGTCCCAATATTATGTACTAATAGTTTTAATATCATATTTATTTAAAATGACTCCCGCTAATATTGCCCATGACGTACTCTTTAAACTGCTCATGATTGGTCATGGCCATGCACTTGTTCATGACTACAGTAAATGTATGCAATAATAATCATAATAAATATTCAAATGAATCTCTCGACTACTCTACATATTTTTCACTTTTTTATTAACAGCGTCTCTTCCCCCCCTCTCCTTAAATTCGTACTCTCTGACTTCCTTATGCACCCGTTAAACAGGGATGATAGCGAGAGAGAAAAGTCCACTCTTTATTATAAGAAGTAAATATATGATAAAAATTTGTCAACTTGCAATAACTAATAATAATATTAGGAATCCTTATTGTATGCATGACAATAATCACTCCTACGATTGGCTGTATAATATATAAAGTGATTTAACAAGTTTATTTAAAAAACGATAATGTTATTCTTTGTATACCTTTTATACCTACACTCGTAGAGTGATGCGTCTCTATTTTTAAGGCAGGCATTTGATATAAAGAGTAAAGGGAATTATCGTTTCTTAAGGAATGCGTTGATGATATGATAGAAGAAACAAGTCAGACATCTCTTCTTCCTTCATAGTTGTTAGTAGTAAATAGACTCTCTCCCTCCCTACAAACTTTGGTCAATTTAAGATTTTGTTTTGGGTCCGCGTCAGAGTGAATAGAATCTCAAATTTGGTCGACTAAGGGTTGCAATAGAAAAGGAGAAGAAGACGAAAAAAAATATAAAAATATCAACAGCAGCTTGTGTGTGTTTTCTTTTTTTCTTCTTCTTCTCTTTTTTTTTGTGTGTATATGTATGAAGAGTTCCTTCGCAATAAGCGCCTCTCTACTTATATATAAATATGGCCCTCTCTCTTTCTCTCTCTCTAAGTGTCTCTTTCTTCATCTATGCTCTCTCTTTCTCTCATCCCCCCTTTTTTCTTTCTTTCTTTATTTTTTCTCCTCCTCCATAACTGTCTAACCCAAAAATTTGAAATGTTTTTTTAGAGAGAGAGGGAATGTAAAAAAAAAACGAGAAAAAAAATAAGAAAAAAACGAATGCCAGACCCCCGAAGGTCCATGAGCAATTTGTCTCTATCTCTCTCACTACTACTATAAGAGAGCCTAAGTGCTAAATAACCACTGCATAATAAATACTAATCCTGAAATAGAAATGCACCTATGACGTCATTGGGTTTAATATGGATTTTAAACTAATCATAGAATCTCTAATAATGGATGGGGTTATTCCTTTATTATGAATGCATTTTATAAGGCTTGTTTTTCATAGAGGAGCTCCTTCTTTTAGATAGACTAATCATAAAGAGGCTGTTCATTACTTCACAAAAAATGAGTGACGTCATTGGGCTGATCCTTAAATAGTTTAACCAGTACATTGAAGAGGGTTTCTATTGATGGATTTATGTACCTATTTACTGCGACGTTAGGGATGGAATACGTGATTGTTTCAGACAAAACATCCGGCCTAGGGATTTTTATGTCCTTTATTGAATATTTAATTATGTATTGCACAAAATAAAGTCATTACTTTAGAGGCAAAAGGACAACAATAATATATTGTTAACGTCGTCAATGTGACGTCACTGGAATAATATGGATCTTAGCATTGAAACTCTTATGTATTTATTAAAATTGTTTTATCATAATAGCTGATGTTTATTGTTCGTTGTCCCCCCAAAATATAATTTCGTTGTGTATTCAGTACGATACCAAAAAAAAAACTGAAATGGAAAAAAATGAGTGATACCTTTGGTTTAATCCTTATAGGATTATGATTGATGTGAGAGCGTCGAGTACTTTTATATTTCTTTAAAAATCATTGAACGCATATATTTTTTTGAATACTCTTATTTCATAAAACAATATAAATATACAGTTCCCTTCAAAAATAAACGTGAAAAGGCGTCTTTTGACAATCTGTCGATTGAATTATTTTACAAGAGAATATATATTCCATTTTAGGTTTTTTATATCCTCTAATCAATTAGTGCATATATCTATTAAACATGACGTTGTAGATTCAGTAGACTCTTGCCATCATATATGTATATACAAGGGCAGGTTGCATAATATTAAACATTCAATGATGAGAATAACTAGGCTGAAACAATATAAAGGTCTTCAATTCTGACGCAACGCTGAATAAAACAACACACAATTTAAGGAATCTTTTGAATGCATGATTTGACGCAAACCTTTCCTGTCCTCTAACATCCTCTCTTCAAATATATTTATGAATGAAAGGAGGTTTGTTATTTATTATAAAATAAAATGGCATTTTTGTGCATCTCTAAATCATCCTATTATCTTCATTGAGTACTTTCACTCTAACGCATTGGATGCATTCGAACACTTTTGTTGTATATATTAGATGATCTTAGTGCATATCACACATAGCCAGAAAATAATTAGCATTAAAGCAATATCAAGGAATTAAATCTGCAGCTTAGCCTTGGTGCTTACAGATTCTATGACTGTTTTTGGCTGTGAAATGAGAGAGGGGTAAAGAGAGGGATAGAAGGAAAGAGAGAGGGAGAGAGAGAGAAAGAGGAGGAAAGAGAGGGAGAAAAACACGGCCAAAGACAGTAATAGAATCTATAAGCACCAAGGCTAAGCTCCAGATTTCCATTCTTCAACCGCACTGTCCCTATTCCCTTCAACCTCCAGGAGGAATGCAACAAGGGTGATTTCTTTCTCAAGGGTGATCTCAATCCACTCCTCACCGGCAAGAACATGTCTCAAGCCAACACGATTGAACCCAATCTGAAGACCGATGTACTTCATGTAGAAACCTAATAAAGTTTGAATATATAATTATAGTGCTCTTATGTGCAAACTTTAGACTATAACGTCGATCTATGTCATTCATTTACGCATGTACTTTAACCCTTAACATAATTGAAATACTATAAAAACTAGTATTGAGGTACTCTTTTAATAACCGTTAATAATTGTATATCCACTAGTTTTCTATTATTAATATATAATATAATGACCAACCCTTGTTTACAGTATTTTATACTTTTGAAACTCATTATGTAGTGGTCAATATTTGAAACTTGCAGATAATTATCTAGACATTTATTTATGAAAATATATGGGAAGTCATTAATCAAACATGATCACTCTTGTTCGATAAGAAAAATATAGATATTAACAATTGGTGTATAACTTCAATCTTCAATAACCCTAAAAATAATAATATAATATATAAATAACAAATCAGAAGTTCATTATTTGATCATGTAAATAAGTGATTTTTTAAATAGTAAAAATCATATTTGGTATCCTTTTTTCCCGGAGAAACATTTTTGTTTATCAATATAAAGTCAAAAAAACAATATTTGAAGTAATATTGATAATGTGTTTTCTTTTCTTCAGGAAGGCCATTCGAAGAAACCTGGGATTGATAGGAGAAGTTTTGCTAAGTATTCTATAAGATCGAATGGATGTCAAAATCAGTATAGAGGATTTTTCTCTTTTCTTCGGATATCAAATGAAACGCCTTGATCCATTAGAAATGCTTACCATTTATGATGGAGTAATAACTGGAACATTGTTGATGCAAAGCTTCAAACAAACACATATAAAGTCTATTAATATACCTATTTATCATTTTTAACATTGTTTTACATTTCTCTTTATTGTTTATTTTCGTTTCAGAGTAATCTTATATTACGTTTCGCATTTTGGATTTTATGCAAATTTTTATATGTTCAATCATTTGAATAAAAATTAAGAGAAAATATAAGACCAAAACTACTTCATACAAATATTAAATATCGATCATGGAACATCAGCAAAACCAACAATCCTATATGGTTGTTCCAAGGAACTTATGGTAATAACAATGATGAAAGTGTCAAATATAAATTCATCCAAATGTGTTCTGTGATACAATAATTTTGGTATATTAAACTTCAATACAAGCAGTACTATTGTCTCTAGGATTCATGTCATATTTAGTTCTCAAAGGATCCGTCAATGTCTTTGATCTATATTTCCGTGTTCTTACAGTTATATATATAAGGGATTACTGAAGATCTACAATGATGGTGGAATAAAAAAACTCCCGATTATTATTCTGATATTAAAAATCTTATATAGAAGGCCCGAAAGGACGTACGAATCCTTGAAATTCGTTTAGCATTTTAGCATTCATAAGCCCCATATGCCTTAAATAAAAATCGTAATTGTGTGACGTCAGTGGAATTCCTTAAAGCCTCGGCTATCTGCAAAAGTGCATTCGTATACAAGTGTATTTATTATTTTATTTGTACACATACTTACAAAAAAACGTGCCTTGAATAATTTCCTCTCAGGTCTGCAATAAATTTTGATTTTATGATCTGTCTTAAGAAGTTACATCTCCATAGTCCTCCTATCTCACAGGGGAGAAGAACAAACAGCAGTCTAGTGAGCAAGTAAACTAACAACTCAGGAAAGAGAGAGCAGGGAGACATCCCTTGCTGGCCAATTTACAAATTGATTCTTGAAGGAATGCGTCAGGGGATTGCCGCAGAGTGAACGTCCCAAATATGGCTCCTGCATACCTGACTTGATCAATCAAAAATACAAACCTGTCATCCAGTGTCTCCATTCATACATTATTATTATTAGGTAGGACACGTCCATGTCAAAGGCCATCATCTACATACTTTGGGTCATTTTTGTATTTTAAAAAATATATACGCGGCCTCCTGGGCAAAAAAAAATGAGTTAGTTTGTCTTATAAGGTTTGAGTTCACGAAGAAATGAGGAGACGGTATCTATAGCCTAGGCTCTAGGTAAATATATATTTTGTGTCATAGGATTTGAGCTAAGATCCTAAATTCGATTCAGCCTAGGATCAAACTCTCCACCTCAATTCTTACTGTGGAATCATAAGCTGAAAAAATAATTTAGCTCAAGCCATTGTAATGAAGTCCAATTTACTCTTTGTACGTTGGTTTTTATCCGGAATATAACTTAGCAATATCCTATTGAATACAACTCCATCGAACTATATGTGTCTATATAAGATTCAGTTTTTATCATATAATATATACGATAAAAAATAAATAAAGTATTTTTAATTCTTCTCAAACCGTGCCCATATATATATAATATATATATTATTTATTTATCATTTAGTTATCATTATTCATTCGTCATTTTTTTTATGGGCTGAATTGTTGCCGATATAAGAACTCGTGTATTAAGGAATTAATATCAAATCCTTAAAACATGAGTATGAAAAACAAACGACAGATAAACTGTTTATTAGATGCAATCACTCAGACACAATCATGATACAGAGGACTCAAATGGACTGAGGATTAAGTCACACGTTGAGAAAACTTGAATTTTAGGTGGCACTCAAATAGTTATATATAAGCAATACCTTATATTGAAATAGTATGAGGCAGTATAACAGAGACTATTTATGTATGTACTACTGAAAATGACACCCTAAGCGGTGTGTAGTCATAAGTAGTTTAGCGGTTGTGGCAGCCATTGGACTGAGCCATTTAGGCAATCAATAACTTCATTATTCCGCCAATATCATCACGCCAGTGCACTCTTTTTTGCCCTCTTCATCTTCTTTTGGCAACTCCTGACATTATTAACATTGATATCTGCGCAATCTTATATTATATTAGAGTGGCCTCAAGGTTGGATTTCCAAGTGTATATTGCTCATATACATAGCTGCAAATATATTTTTCTATACATTATTTATAAGCCATGTGAATTAAAAACTGATTAAGAACGCATTTCATTTTGGAATGGCTAATCCAACCATATTTATTATAGATTAACTAGAGATTCATAGTTTCTCCCATTGTCTATATTATAAGGCTCTTAGGTATAACACTTAGAGAAACGGGAAAAAATATTCAGCGATACCACTTACAAGGCCATTTAGTCGCTAAATGCAGCAGCTATATTTAGGTTGAGTGACGACTCAAAGAAACCCCAAAAAGTGACCCCTATAGATAAATGGGCCCTAAATAGAAGGCTTAGAGAACTTTTATATCTTTGAGAGAAATAGGGGTGGCAAGTGGCCATCACATGGTTTACCTTTGTTTACGTTACTTGTGCCAATGTATATATATATATAAAGCATGACGTTGCTTACTGAAGGGCTTTAATATACAACTCTTTTTCAGATTTCCTCCAGAAGAAAAGATGATTTGCGTTTGCTTTAACAAAAAAATATTCCTACATTTAAAATTATTAATGAAAGTAAGTTTTATGACCATTTTAGGTTTTAAAGATATTGACGTACAGAATTGTGCTACTAATTTGTGATTGTAAGGAAATGCAGTGAATTTGGTTATTTTTATTTTGTAGCCACTAATAATAATGAAGTGTCTAATTTAAATTGATATAATCTACACAATAAACAACATGTTTAAAAAAAGTCCTTACAGATTCCTCTGAGACTTGGCCAGCCGGTACTATCAGTTTCTTCTAAATTTGGACCGTGGTAAAAACTGCGAAGCGCAGACTATTGAGACTGTCCTAACGAGGCAGTTTCTTCGCTTCTCCTTAAGCCCAGGAGTAAGTGATGGAATGCTGTGTTGTCCGAATTGATGGCCTTCCATTTGGCATTAGTGGACTACCTCACTAGATTTGATTAACTGTCGGGAGTACAGATTTGTCTGCCAGTTTGGCATTTGGGGCTATTGTCATATTGATTATTTTGCCATTTTGTATTTTTCCTTCATTCCTAATAATACTTTCAAATATAATACTGAGCAATAAATAAATTCTTTATCACGCTATTACTTCGGTCGGTTATTTTCTGAGAACGAAGACGAGTAATAGTGGGAGAACGCACTTTTTTAAGCTCACCAGGGATGCCAATAAATGTTGTACTCTTCAAATGCAGAGTTATTTGTTTTGAACTAAGTTTTAAAGAGATTCATTCTTAATGGACAGTATGTATACAATATTTGATTATGCAGCATTTCTAGCCGGAACAACGACGCCAAAATAGAGACACCCAAGGATGTTACTGATCAAATTCTGGAGCTCAGTCATATAATGTACGTTTCATATTTAGAAATAGCCTCATGGAACATTTTACACCATTCGAAGAAGGAGGAAACGCTCTTTTTGAGGATATTTCTTATAAAATCAGTTGTATTTAAGACAGATTGAAAGCTTTTTTTTACCAAGGCTTTAATAGTCCACCACAAAATCTTTAACCCTTAACATATTACATTGAAAACTCCAATCATCATCAATAAATATGCTCTGGTTCGAAAATGTGAACCTTGCAATGCATTTAAAATTCATTTAGCCTTTTTGTATCACATAACTCAACTTTATTACAAAATCTTAGTTTTTAACCTAGTTTTCATTTATTGTCAAATAAGTGTGGAGATTTTTACAGAATTCCTTATCCTCAATAAACTCCGAAATGCTATTTATACATGTCTGATATGTTTAATATTTGTATTGTAGATATATTATTTATTGATAAGTTATTTAAGATTATATCATGAGAGCACGTCTTTTGATTTT
>CP045896.1:17551335-17582370 GCA_013387185.1 Caligus rogercresseyi
AGTATAGAATCTCCTCTGGGGTATATTCACGAGTGTCTGCTTCAAAATGAGGAGGCGATTTGTTCTTTGTGTGAAAGCCGCAAAACCGTTGCTCATCAGTTCCGAGATGGCACGGATCTCGTCCATACTATGAAAAGCATAAATAAAGGCTAAAGGACAAAATAGGCAGGGATCTGAGCCCAAACGAGGTCCTGTATGGGTTTCTAACTAAGGACCCTAAACTGAGACTGGCATCGAAAGTCATCGCCTAAATTCCAATCTATTCTGGCGAGGGCAGGTTCAAAAACCACCAAATTTTACAAGGATAGCGGAGGTGGCCTTAAAAGAATATCTATCTCTAAAAACTTTTTAAAGAGCATTTTCACTATAAGTTTTATAAATCATATGTTTTTTAAACCATACTTCAAAAATTACTTGTCTTTCTCCTTCTAGTCATAGTATAATATGTAGTTTTTTTTTGTTGATTATTATGAATTTATTGTGTGGTGAATAAATGTATGTCTCCATTGGGATTTAAAAAAAAAAAAAACAAAAAACAAGTAAATAGATATATGTATGTACAATAAACAGAAGTTCATCAATATAAGATGTACTTTTATTGACTTATAAAATAACAAAAGATAAGCTGTTCATTGGAATACGAAAAAGTGTTACCATACGAAATCCTTTACTATATCTGAATGAGATCAATGTAAATATAAAATTTATAACAAGTAATATGCATACCAAAAATGCAGGATTTTTTAAACTCTCAGTTGGTTAACATGATGCTTGTCATTCATATGGTGGGTTTTTTAAGGATTTGAGTGAAATAGTAGGGGAATCAAGTATCCATAGTCGTCACTGGGAAATATATAGAACTTACATTATCACAAACATATTGTCCTTGTGAAGAATAAGATAATCGAAGAACTATAGTATTAATTTAATTAACTGGATGTTTTGAGTTGAGGCCTCAAGAGTACATACAGCATTAGAAAGCTCCAAAATACAGTTTGAGAGAAAATTCTATAGTTTTTCGATATTCCTTTATTGTCATAATGATATTTTTGGTTCACACTACCATTCATGACACTTATACAAACAAAACAAAAAACAACACCTCTTTGTAGACCAAGGCCTACTATGCCTCTCAATATCAAGCACTTATCTATATCAACATGAAGCCTCTCGGATTAAAAAAGGAAAAGAATAGAGAGGCTGTTTTTACACAGAGATTTTCTATTAAAATATAAATGTATGAACCACATCAAACATACATATATTTATACTTAATGGGAGAAAAAAACGACAAAATATATTTCGTCTATTTATCACATGAGTCTACTTATAAGGCTTCTTTGAAGGGTTGAAAAAGGTTTCATATAATAAAAAAATACTATACGTACGTCTGTATCTATATTATATATATATAATCTAATAATAATCTCTATGAACTAAGGGACTTCTCAACGGAACCAAAAGTATGTAGTAATCTTTTTTTTCGCCATTTAATCGTCTCATATCCTAAATATAAATCTATTATAAAATAGTTGATTCAAATTTTAGGTAAAATCTCAAAGAGGCCAAATTAGTCTACTTATTGATATACAAAAATAAGCGGTAATTAAAGTATATATATATATCTATATATATATGAGTGAACAAAATTAAGTTTGTTTTTGATATTACCAAGAAGAGGGAAAAGAATCAAGAATCTCTCCTCATAAAACAAGAATATCATTATTATTATTCAAGAAACAATATGGTAACACCGAAGATCCTTAGTGATGAGGCTTCATTTTGAACTTTTATATTCACGGGAACCCTATTTGCATAGTTTTGATTGTAAGTGGGGAACCTTCAAACATCGACCTATCACATCCTTCTATCTCGCAAAAGAAAAGAATAAACTTTATTTAATAATAATAATAAAATGTATAAAAAACTGTTGCTTTTATTCGCTTTAGTTTAATAAAAATATTCCAGTTTTTTTTTTCAGACATCGCCATCGCACATTGTCTTTCTGGTGTATGACGAGCTGTGTAAAACATAGATATTGCATGACATTATATGAAGGATATAATTATTAGAATGATCCATCAGATTTGAAGAAAGTAAGTTCTGTGTTCTAAACAGAGAAATAAACTTTTGAAAAGTGGCTCCATAAATTAATTCAAAATTTGTTAATGCTCATTTGAATAAACTGCAAGATCCGAGCTACCACATAATATGCCAATTATCATTTTCTAACTAATAACTGATTACTCAACTGTGAAAAACATTCAACCAATGGGAGGACGTCAGTATTCTACTTAAAATGGCTGCCGCTCGAGGTAAACAATGCAATTTTGCCTACATTTTAATAAAATTCTAAGGGAAAAATCCAGCAACAAATACTACTTATATCATCGATTCTTTAGAAGAAGAAAAATATCATTGTTTGCTTCATTAATATTGCGTCATTTTTTTCGTTTGTCATCTTCTCTTATTTTAAAAATTCCTTCCTTTTCTTCTATGTTTCATCAGCTGCCCTCGGACATTGATATTCCCTCCTCTTATCCTGTCTATTGTGGATGATTAGTTATTATTTAGGTCGGCTTCGAATATTTATATCCATCAAAGCCACGATTGTACATTGATATCAATGTACTAATTGGTTATTTCTTGAATTTATTTTAATAATAATGTTTATAAAATAAATTGAACATTTTGCAGCCAACACAGCTACAATTTTAGCAGCCGTTGCAGGATACCCTGTTTTTTCGACTCGCATGCCGGATGTTTTTGGAGACGAATTGACTGTGCTTCGGAACAAATCAAATATTTTCCATCAATTACTACACTCACCTTAAATCTCTTACAAAGTTTTAAACGTTTCTAAGGATTGTGTTTTTTTTTAAAATGTGAAATAAATATATATTTTGAGTAATTTTATAAATTGATTATTGTACCAAATGTTTTTGATCATTAGTCTCCTTCATATAAAATTATACTTACTGTTATGATTTTTTAGTTCTGTCATTCTTTCATTGTACTAGTTTAGATTATAATACCAATTTATGTATATTACACAATGACTTTGGCAATCGACGAGAACTGATAATAAAAATGATATCGATAAAATTAGCATTAGTTTATGGAACTAAAAGTAAAAATATCAGTAGAATCAAAGTGATGTTTTCTATGTAAGCATTTGAAAACTATATTGAATGTAGTCCTTGGAAAATTAAAAGCTCTATAAAGATATAAATGCAAGGATATACATAAAATGTTCGAAATATATTAAGAAAAAAAGTGAATAAACCAGATAAATCTAGCAAATATATTAAATTGTATTTTATCGAAATATTACTTTTAAAGTTTTAGATGTATCTTTTATTTATGTTGTTATAAACTTCTGTTTCTCGAAAGGTTTCTCAAAGGTCACCAGTTTGCTTTAAAGATATTGTACCAATATATTAAAAAAAATAAAGAGTATTTCGCCCGATCTAAGGCTCATAGTAATCCAGGAGGATCGATCAGATCCTTAAAATAAGTTAATGGAATTGAGTTAAATAACAGGATACTGTGCTTTTTTTCCTTTTTCAATTTTTCAATGTTTTTGTGTACACAATGAAATTATCTTCGAAAAATACCAAATTATTCTTTTATTGTAAAATATATATATATATATATATCCAAGGCGACTATATAGTCATGTTGCTTTAACCCATCCTCTGTAATAAATAGTATTTTATGACGGAATCATTAATTAATGAAGAATGTAATTAAAATTAATTTTGACAAATAGTCATTTTGTTTCACAAAACCTTAAACCAAAATATGGCACTATATTATACCGTTATAAGCCTCGTTCATGACTTAAATTACACTAATACATTTAACCCAATGGCCAAGAACACTGCCCTAGTTATTAGACATCATTTAAAAATCCGTTTCGCTGACCATGGACCCATATATACAATGCGTTTAAATAACTGTAAAATGGGTAATTTATTACCTCTATCAAACATAGGCTTTTCATTGTTTAGTTAGAGGGAAAGGGGGTGAGGGGTTGAACCCCCATCCCCTCCTCTCTTTTTTTTCTCTCTCTCTCTTTGAGCAGATTATCCACCAAACATAGAACTTTTTGTTATAACGGCTGCTATAATGTTCAAACGAATCATGGAGGTAAAAATGAGACATGCCTGTTTGCACATATTTTTACTATTTTCTTATTTTATATTTCGTTTTTGGCCCTTAAACCTCCAACAAGCAATGAAAGGGGGGGCATTTGATATATATATATATATATATATACACTTAAACTTCGATTAGGACGATACCTTCTACTCCACAATTGGAAGTGAGAAGATCTCATGTCATTTATATCTATTATTTACAAAGTAAATAATTTAATTAAGATATTGAACCATATTTTTTGAAGATTTTGAGCCATGAAGCTTATATAATAAAGTTTACTTCATTCTGACGTTGGCCAAGGATAATAAAAACAATTTTCTTTTAATTGCAATCTCAAGTTGATATACTTGAAAAGAAAACAGATTTAACAGATATTTCCTCGTTGTAGGATATTCTATAAGCTAAGGCTTATTTTTCTGAAGATAATCCATAAAAGTAAACTGTCTTTTTTTCCTTTCATAAACGAAAAGAGAGCGTGTATGTTATTATTCTGTGCTTGAGCTAAAAATTACTTAACAATGTATAAATAATTGCTTAGGAGAAAAGTAGACCGAACCATCAAATAAGCGGTTTTTATTAATATTTTTTTTCTGGGAACAAGCCGTCATTCAAAAATATTTCTTAGCTGCACAAAATTATCCTCATAAAACTTTGTCCCAAAACTAACGCGCCATTATCAAGGAAGTGTCAAATAGTTCAAAACATATCTTAACAACTCAAAGTGGTTCACAGTTTAAAGAATGCGCAAAAAAATACGTTTTGGCGAACAAATAAGCATGGTGATAATGAACTTTTCGGGAGAAACCAACAAAATTATTCATTAAAAAAATTGTCAAGATCAAATTATTCGTTTGTGAGAGTCAAGGAGTCGAGTTTACAAACGAACGGAATTCTTAGTTATTAGATATCACTATATATGTATAGGTTATTCTGAGTTTTGCATTTGACCTTTTAATCATGATACAATAATATAAAAAAACTCAAAGCATTATCATCTGACTCATTGTTTCCTTATCTTGAATAATATTATGGACAGTAAGCCTTCAACAATGAATGAAAAGCAGTCATTTTATGTATATATTTCTTTTCTTCCTCATACTTTTAGACTCTTTTCTCTTGGTGAATGGCAGATGAATGTCTAAATGTATTAAAAAATGACAAGGATACTTTTATTTTATGAGAAGCTATCAGTAACTGATCTATCTCACATACATATTCGCAATTAAAGTCGTACTAAAAAAGATACATAGAAGAGAAAGTAGATATTCATGCCCCGTCAATTTGAACAGCTGTTCCCTAGAGAGGACGCTCGAAGCCTTCGAAGAGAGCAGTGTTTCAAGAAGCCACCTTCTAATAACTATGTCGCTGCTGGCAACCTCTCTAAGGCATGTGGCCTGTAAATTGAGAGACGATATAAAGAGCTTGGAAAGCGGCAAAGTACATGCAGGACTGTCCAAGTCCTTCTTGTTCTGTTTAAGAAACTTTCCAATTCCATATTCAATATGGACACATTCTGTGTCAATTATAATGTCCTCTGATCACAGGCGTAGGAGACAGGGGGGGCAAGGGGGGGCAACTGCCACCCCCAAAATTTGGGTGACTTCTCAAATTCGGGCAAATGGCTTAGGTATTTGGGTATTTAAGTGAAGAAAAAAAGTATAAAATTATGAAAGTAACGGATTTTGAATTATGACCAATAAATATATATTGTAATGAATAGTATGTAATTAATATAAAGAAATATTAATTACATAGCTTTCTTTATTGATTATTTTTCACCAATTTAAAAGATCTTGTTTAAATTCGGGCAAATTGAATGCTGCCCCCCAAAACCAAACATCTCTCCTACGCTGATTTTTAATTAAATATTATATACTTTATTTGTTGAAGTTTAAGTAGCCTAGAAAGCTAGAGTGCTGGTAACGTGCGAATAAAATCATAATACAACAACAGTTACTTGCAAACATTTGAATTTGTTGCTAATTGTTAAATGCAGCTATGATTATAATAATATAGCTGTTCAGGCAGAACTTTATAAATGAAATCATTTCTCTTCATAAGGACTAAGATGACGTGTCCTCCTCCTGAGATTCTGGAAACCTTGGAGAATCTCTGAGTACAAAGGAACTGACTATCCGATCCTTTTAAGAGTCTACATTTTTTAATGTCGCATACACATATATTTATAAAAAATGCCACAGAGTAATCCAAATTGCAAAGGAGTCAAACAAATCATATAGATCACTTAAATCAGATTGGTTAATAAACATAGACGATTTAGAGTTAAACATCTGGAAATGTTGCTTTAAATTATGCTTTCCAGGTCATTTTGGCCGCAATAGGATTATATTGTGAAAGGCCAAATTCGCCAAATCTGCGAAGGCAACAATGAAACTTAGCACAGGACCAAAAACTGATGGCTTTTGAGTGAGATATTCCTTGAAGAATTACATTTATAATGTTTATAATATACTTTTAAACATCCTTTAAATAATAAAGATTAAAACGCCGTAAGAGATTAACCACAGGTTGAGCTCGGATTAAGTTCCAGTGAGATGGGCCACACCAGGGAAATAAACAAACAAGGTTAGTAGTTCCTAAATAGCTGCTTATACCGGATTAAGTTCTGGGATGATGTGCCCAATTTGTGGGCAAAACAAAACAAAGATACAAGCAGTCTAGGACATTTCAAATTTCCCCGCTTCTATAAGCATATGGTTGTCCGCCAGAGGGCACCACTTATAGTCCATCCATTTAGCTAATTAAATACGTTATTTATATCAAGAGCAAGGCAGGATGATTGAAGAATGTGTTTTTATAATGTGTATGCCATATACATATTTATTTTCTTGCTCAAAAAGAAAGGAATGTTCATATTCTGGGCTTTTTCTATCTTCTATCTATTTTTTCTTATTTCTTCCAAGAGTCTTCTTCTCTTTAGATATATATATGTACGTATTAAAAAGAGGAGATACATGTTATATAAACAACACTCACTCTTTTCATACATGTACACTTGTTTACTGATTGGAAATGCTTTTTCCTTTCATCCTCTCTTTCTTCTTTTTCTTCATTTTCCAGAGATTCCCTCAGTTATTTCATTGGTCAATGCCAAGAGTAGGAAGACAGCAAGAGTTGAAGGTTCTTCTTCAGATATAGAATAATAATCCCCCCCCCCCCCACTTCTCCAGCTCTTCTCCCCCCTGCGTATTCCTCTCTGTACTCTCTTCTTTGATCCACGAAGAAAAGAAACAGAAAAAGGACTTCTACTTCTTCTCATTTTCTCAGAAGTAATCTCCTTTATGGCCATAGAATTCTATGTTTGCCTCTACAACCAATGAAGAAGATGAATGGCTTCAACTTGAGCAAATTATATAAAGCATACAAAAAGCCTTCCGGCGGCCCTTTTTATTTATGTACATATATGTTGATGGCCGTAAAAAAAGAGTGCATCGTATTTGTAATGGTGCCCCTGAGGTGTAAACTGAAAAAAGGAAGCAGCTTTTCAAAAATATGGCGCGTGAAGGCGGATATTATTATTAATAAAATTAGATACATTAAACTTTCATTGATTTTTTTCCTCACAAACTTTGGATGATTTTTTTATGAACTTAGCTATTTCGAACAAATATATTTCTATTTACTTTTATATGCCTATCTCATAAAATAATAGCTTAAGAATAGCTAAGTATCTGACGATAAATGAACCATTACTTTGTCAATAATACATATGAGAAATAAAGAAAATTTAGTAAACAATTGAAAGGATTATATTTATTGATGAGTTTGATAAACCATCCTAATATCATTCGAGGAATTTATGTCTTCAAATTATTAAATGAAATATAAATACATGTCGTTGTCTGTCTTTCTTCATCAAACATTTCAATTGTCATGACATTGAAATTAAAGATTACATGAGATTTTAACAAATATTTCTTTTTATATATGCATATGCTATTCCGGCGTCTTGAATTATATTCTATGTTTTATTACGCTTTAAGTGGAATAGATTTATTTTCTCTTATGATGAAAGAGGTATTTTATGAAAGGAATTATTTTAGTTTAAAAAATTATTTCGAAGTTTCGGTAAGAAAAATATACGAATTGGTATAAAATTAATAGATATACCAGCGAAAGTGGTAAGAAAGCCAAGAATATAAGGTTCAAATACCAATTTATCATACAGCACATAGTATGAAAATGATTATTTACATACTAAATATTGTTTACACTATATATCATACATAACTTTTTTTAATATGCGATACGAAGCTTGACTTCGTCAGTAGGAAGAGTTCAGAAATCGTTGTGAAGAGACGGAATTATCAGTCTTAAAATTGCAGGGAGTCTTAAAAAGGGAGTGCAATAGCTCAGTTCATTAAGGCGTGTTCAACTCTCAATATTGGGGGCGCAAGTTCGAATCCCGAGAGGGGAAGGCCATTTTTGGTTAACCTCAATGATTAGATCCTAGGTTCCATAGAGAAAGTTAACGCTATAATGCTCATTTATATCCAGTCGGATGCAATTCTATTAAATCATATAGGCAAAAATAATAATTAGGCCTTTTAATGTTGGTTGTTATTCTACAATGATATAAAATTATATATAGAGAGATGATATTTAATATATAAGGCTAATTTTTACATTATTTTTTATAATTTTGCTAATTAATAAACCTAACAGTAATTATTTTCTTACTAAAATATAGTTAGGATTCCAATATCAATAATTCAGTTAGTTATGTTGATATGTCGAAGTTTTTTTTTTGAATAATTAGAAAGGCCATAATATGCCGAATAACCATTTCGATGGCGGTGAGTAAATCATTGAATATTGCCCGAATGATTCCTACTTTTCCCGACATCTTTTTGACTATGCATTCACTAACGTTCAAAGTAGCACCACAAATATTTGTGAGGATGTAGGAATATTTCATAACTTCATTCGATACTTGATAGAGTAAATAGGCACCAATGTAAACGAAAAGGAAATTATGACCAATTTAACCCATTACTTCCATTGCGTACTTTAAAGTACGCATTATAACCTGATTTTGTGGTATTATGCTGTTCAAATACTTTCTCTTAGAAGCTTATTTTATGAATAAATTAGATAGATTGACGTGTTAATAACATCATTATTTTATTTCATTGTACCAAAAATTGATTCAGTTTGTTATAAATAGTCAAAGAATAAAGTCAATATTTCAAAATGAAAAAATCTGTGCTCCCATTAAGTTCAACCATTTAAAAAAACGTAAGTATTGTCACATTTTAATATTTTTCTTTAATTACTTAAGATATAGTTCCAAACTTTTTTCTCAATGAAAAGAAAAATGTCGTAATTGTAGTTTTGTGTTCAAATTATATTGTATATTTTGAACGTACTTTAAAGTACGCAATGGAAGATGACCTGAAAATTTGTGTTTGTTTATATACATATTGTATCGTTATAATTTTTTTTGGGACATTCAGAACTTCTGGACTTAGCACAATTGAAATTTGGATCTACTTGAAGACTACCCTCCAAGCAATCCAACGGATATTGTGATTTTCCTTCCTCTTCAGACAAACGATTTAAGTGATGAGGACGATGAAGTGGAAGAAATTGGTGGAGTCGTCGATGTAAATTCGGTTGCTAAGAAAATTATTTGTCAGCCAACAGAACTGCAAAGTTAATTTAAGATGATGAAGGCGAAGAATCTGATGATGATGACGAACCATTTAATTTTACTGGAACTATAAAAAGAAGAAAGAAAGACATAAAGAATCCTCAAAATCTTTGAAGTACCAATTACTTAAATTACTTAAAACCTCAGATAGAATACTATCCACAAAACAAAATCAGATTGGTTCGAAGATTAAATTCGATTCATTCGAATCTTGATAATATTCCCGTAGACTTAGATGAGCTAAAGAATCCTTTTGATTATCTTAAGCTTTTCATTACGGACGAAATATGTGATAAGATATTAGAAGAAACAAAAAAAGTGGCAATGAAAAACAATGACATCGATTTGCTCTCTCTATAGACATCAATATGATTAGGGCAAGTCATGCTTGTGCCCTTTTGAGTGGCTATATGACAGCATCTTCCAAAATAATATATTGGGAAACGAGGGAAGATACATGCAACAACTTTGTAAAAAAATGTATCTCCAGATCGAACCATGAAAAACTAATACGATACACTTCGAAAGTATTCCAAATCCTAAAAATCCATTTGGAAAATGCAACCTTTGATGGACGGCATAAATCAAACTGCAAAAATGTATGTTCAAAGAACTGAGCATATTTCGATCGATGAGTCAATGGTGAAATATTTTGGACCTCATCCTCTCAAACAATTTTTGCGTGGAAAACCAGTACGCTTCGGTTTCAAGATCTGGTGTGCATGTACTCCATTTGGAGAGCTCCTCTATTGTCTTCCCTATGGGGAAATACAAAGATTACACCAAGAGGACTTGGACAGGGTCCAGATGGGGTCGTTGAAATGGTAATGAACAAGGCGAACAAAGGTTTTATGAAATATGTTTATATTGACAACTATTGTGCGTTACAGCGTGGACAGATTCAGGGTCAGTTTTCATAGGGTCAAACTTTTTGGATTCGGAGCCAATTGGATATGTGAACAAATACAATCAAGAACAACAGAAGAAGATACCACAGCCCTAATCATCTATCGTTAGAGTCAAATATGGGTGGAGTTGGCTTGCTGGATAACTCAGTCTCAAATTATAGAAGTACTTTGCGGACTAAAGAATGGTATTGGGCATTATACAACTGGTTTCTGAATGCCCAAATGGTGCAGGCCTGGCGCCTCTATAGATGAGTTGGAAAGCTAAAAATGTAAGGAAAAGGAAACAAGCACAAGAAATCCTTTTTCGCTGCTAAAGATGTGATGTGGGTCTTCACCCACAATGCTTGACAGACTACCACACAAAAAAGTAAATGAAAATAAATATCGTTCATAGGTATTTGCGTAAGTTATAAAGCAGATAATTTGTAAGAATTGTATATAAATGAAAATATTTATTTTGATATGCTTAATTTCTCAATAAAAATAAAAAAGAGAAAGAAAACATTTTTCTTAGTTCTTCCATCACGTTCTTTAAAGTACGTGGCCATAGCTAAGGTCTGAGGGGTGGTAGAGAAAAAATATATCATTATTATCCATATTTATACTAAAAGGAATAACATATCAAATTTCAGCGAAAAAATAATAATTTTAAAGGGGTCATGGAAGTAATGGGTTAAGGTGGCAAAAATCGATGGGGAAAAATGCTATGCAAAAATCTTGATAATCCATGAGGTTTAATCATTATTTGTTAATTCTTGCAACATCTTTTGAAGATGAGCAGTGTTATTACATTTTAAATTAATAGTGAATCCTGGACCAAAGTTAAACTAATAAGCTTCCGTGCGATCTAAAAAGCCCCTTGGCATGACTCTATCGTATAAAGTATGAATATACTCCTTATTCATTATTTTCCAAGGCTCATTTTTCAAAATGGTTAGAATCAAAAAGGCTGTGTAGGTTGGTCCCTTTATAAATGACGCGCTAAGTCCCTATCAACACCTTCAAAATGCATTTAGCTTCATACAGATGCAATACTTTATAAATAAAATAGTTCATACACCAAAAAATATGACAGATAAGACATCAACTAAGAGTAGGGCTTGTATGAAGCTGGCATGCATGAGAGTTACCAAATATAATATACAAAAATAAATATATAATAATAAGAGCTTGTAGAACATACTTCAAATAAGTGCAAGTTACAAGTTAAATATGGATTATTCACGCCGACCACACTAATAACTGGATAATCAACTTGAAGTAGCGTTCAACTATCAACCATAGAGATATAAAGACCTAATGGGCTTATTGGATACTTCAAAGGAATACGTCATATTGCCCAATATAAACAAATCTTTCTATCGCTATGATAAGCTTACGATGATGTTGTACAAATTACTTTGTTTATATTGGGCACAGGCGACAGCTGAACGATTTATCTCTGCTATTGAAGGGAATAAGCTCTCTATATATTTATATCTCCATGGTTTGTGCCCGTAGACTGTTTCTGCGGGAAGGGTATAGGCATATATATATATATATATATATATATATATATATATATATATATATATATATATTATATATATATATATATATATATATAATTATAGAGAGTTCATTAGATTCTTCAAAAGGAATACGTCATATTGCCCATATAATAAACAATTCTTTCTACCTATCTCTATGATCAGCTTACGATGTCGTAGATCAATTACTTTGTTTATATTGGGCACAGGCGACAGCTGAACGATGTTTCCCTGCTATTAGTGAAGGGAATAAGCTCTCTATATCTTTATATCTCTCTGCTATCAACTTGAAGATGTCAGTAATATAGTTGAAATGGCTGCCACGCGAGATGAACAATGAAATATTATCTTAATTGGAATAGAAGGAAGGGAATCCTTCAATAAAGATTGATTCATTAGAGAGAAAAAGAATAATAGTGTACTTTTGTTGATGTCTTTAAGTTATATTTTAAATACGTTTACTTTTCACATCTTTATTTTCATACAGTAAATTTCACACATAAAATTAAATTGTATATTCTTTCTTTGTTTTAAATGTAAGAAGTTTTTTTCTTGACTCCATGGTTGATAATATATGATTATAACTATATAATCATTTAGCTTGATAATCATAAGTGGGAGTCGGTAGATAAATATACAGCAAGCTGAGTTCACTTGGTATCGGTGGATCTATAGATTTTTTAAATAAATTTAGCTATTTAAAGCGGCATTGGTAGATTTCAAAATTAACGTATTTGCTTTGGGTTTATGTAAATGTCTCATTTTTATTTATTTACATAATAAACGAACTGATCCATTTAAAAAAAATCTGTTGGGTTTGAATTCCTTTTTAGAAGTCAAGATTCCGACCAGAAACTTTAGTGGATGGGGGAGATGTTGTAACTCCTTTAAAAATAATAATTGTAGGATCGGCAACGGTATTGGGCATCCAGTGCTGGTAATACCGATCCACTGAAATACCGACGATCGGTTGAAAATCCCGCTAAAAAATATCTGATTAAAATTATATAGATAAAGTTATAAAATCCTTTATTTTAAGGTGGGCCTTGGGATTTATCCTAAATTATCTTTGGTCTGGACTGGCAATAATCAATAAAGTTTCTTTAAAGAACTCTTATAATTGGGCTATTAATTTTTTAAGTTCAACAAAACTGAAATGGTAGGCTAATAGAGTTTTTGATAAGTCAACCAGGCTTATACATATTGCTTGAATTATTATTATTTAAATGCATATTTGGAAGAGCAAACATCTTCTGAAGAAGACGCACATTTAACGTCATCGTTGCGAGCTAAAGTTTATTACTTTTGACCATTTTTGAGGACTGACATGTGTTTCAGTTCTACTCACATAAGATTACGACAAATCTTTGATGACTGCGAAGTAAAATCCTGAATAGAATTACATAATCATGCACACACCGAAATTGACTGAAACTTGAGTTGTCCCACCACTATATGTTAGGGATTTGCTCTTCAATTTTTTGGTAAGTGCATTTTTCTGATTATGAAGTTTGGAAGGCATTGTACTATGGGACCGGCTATTTTGCTAACAATTGAAGGGATACATCAGAAGGAAAAACAATAGTTTCTTTAATTGAATATGACCTGTTTGCCAGATACACATCCGTTGAAGAAAATATTTTAACTTTGATACTGAGTTTTTTATGATTTTAAAGCATTTTTAGATGCATCATTTTGTTACTGTATATTTAGGGTGAGAATAATGCGAGATCTCCAAGGACTTTCTGTTCATCATTGATGTTATCTTGTTTTTTAAGAGTATTTAATTTTAAGATATATTTAATTCTTTGGATTAAAAAATAACATAAGCCATTGCCTAACATTCAATCCCAGTCAATACATAATAACTTTTTTCCAATAGTACGTCGCATTATATCGGCACAAAGACTATATATATATATATATATATATATATATATATATATATATAGATAGATAGATAGATAATAAAAACATAATCAAATATTCAAACTTATTACCAAGACAAAAATAACCATTTTTATTTGAAGAGCAATGAAACTTAAGTAAATTTAAGTTTTACAAACATGAGCCTTAGAGTAAGAGTGTCACAATCTTGACTGATGACGTCAGTGCATCACCTGTCATAGCAAAACGAGAAAAATAATTTAACGATCAATTTGATTCTTTTTACAATGAATCTTTCATTATATAGAAAAATTATAACAACTTTGATTTAACTAAAAAAATCACTCAAAAGAATAATAACCCTCAAAAAGTGATATTTGTCAATAATTAAAACTAATCAGCCGACTTATTTCTTCGAGTATTCAAAAGAAATGCGTACAGTAAACGATAGTCAAAACGTCCACCACCCAAAGTGATTGACTCCAATGGGTCCAAAAATCAGTAAAAAATAGAATATTTTATCATGAGAAAAATCATTTGTACCAAAAGTTGTGTATTTATAAATATACATTTCTCCAAACCTATACGTTTTAGAAGATTCTCTTCCCCAAGGTTACCAAATAGGATATATTTCTAATAAGTATATGTCATGTGCATTTTTTGTAGCCTTCAATCATATATAATAGGTAAATAGATAGAATGGATTTCAGTTGCATTGCATGAATTAATTGACCATCGGCAACCTATTCCAAAAAATGACTTGTTTTGTGTCCTTTGAATACAAAGCAATATTCCTGCTGCATCAATTTTCTTTTTTAATTGAACAACACTTACTTTACTTATGTAATCAATGTAATCTATATAACAAGATGCTCTTCAAGTTAGATGTTTCATCACTAGTATTGAAGCAAAAGTCTATATCCGTATAAATAGTGAGGTAATAAAGTTCACCTTATTAAAATCATGATAAATCAAACATCTTTAGCCATTAGATTAGACCCATCGGAACATAATCCGGGCTCAGTCAGCTGTTCCAACTGGTTTTGTATAAGCTAGGTTTTTTCCTTGTAAAAAGTTGCTTATAAGTGATTCATATATTATGAACATTATAAATGAGTGTGGATAAAGAAGACGTTGTCATTATGAAATAAGGCCTTCATTCTTGACCTTTAGATGATAACATCAACTTAGTTTAAGTAATTTCCTTCAAAGAACATTTGAAGTTTAATTTTCCTTTGAATGGAACAAACCAATATTGTTTATTAATATTAATGAAAGTAGGTAAATCCTCTCGATAAGAGAAAGAATAAATATTATCATTATTATTCATGACATAAAACAATCATCACTCTTACGATTATACAACCAAAAAAAAGAGAAATAGGATATGAATTGCCAACTGAAAGAATAATGTGTTTTTTTCGCCAATTTCGTTTTATAAAATTAAATCCGTATGGATATGATTATAGCATTGAATTAGACTATTTAGGATTTTTTTGCCTATTTGATTCGATGGAATTGCAATCCTTTGGATATGAATAAGTATGAAATAATTTTCAAATCGGCCATAGAACTTAGGACCTTAACCTTCTCTTCTCGGGAGTCGAATCTGCGTCATTATAATTATTCCTCTTATTCAAATTTTCATGATTTTGTCTATTTTTGCTTGGAAGATCGGATTTGCTATCTAGAATGTATGGATTTTCTACTTTCATGATATATTTTGTATTAATTTACTTTTATTGTATGAGGGCACTTGCTGTGCAGAGTCATTTTTTCTTGTATGATTGATATTTATATATGTATATATATACAGGGAGTACACGTATAATCCGGACTAACTTTGATCGGTTATGTAGTCTTTGTTTTTTGAGATATTGCAACGCACATATGTACGTTACTGCGCTTGCATCTGATCTATCTGCCAAAAAAAAAACAGATTGAAAATCAGTCAACATTTAGCCATGGAAGAGGAAAAAAGGCATGCGATGTTCGCTTCCTTCCGTGCCGGGAGGAGTCCAAAGGAGGTGATAGAGTTCTTCAACTACCCCAAGTCGACCGTCTACGACCAGTGGAAGGCTTGGAACTCTTTCAAAAAGAATGATGCTCATCGCAAAAAGCGTTTTCGGTCCCTGGGGGCCACCAGGACTGACGAGTTTGTCGCCGAGGTGAAGAGGAAGGTCAACGAGGACGGCAACAAGTCCTACGCCAAGTTGGCCACCGAGATGGGCTGCTCCAAGCAGACCATCACCAACACCATCAACAAGGACCTGGGCTACAGTTCGTAAAAGAAGAGGCACATGATGATCTTGACGGAGGGGACCAGGGAGTCCAGGAGAACCTCCCCTACCACTGGAGCCTGGACTTGTGGCCCCCCAGCTCCCTGACTGCAACCGTCTTGACTATTTCTTTTGGGAATGGTCGAGAACAAGACCAGCAAGCAAGCTCACAACACTCTCGACTCCCTCAGGGCCGCCATCGTGGAGGAGTTCGCCAATATGAAGAAGCACGTCGTCGCCAAGGCCTGTGGCCGCTTCAGGCACCGCCTCGAGATGGTCGTCGCCGCTGATGGGGGCTATATTAAAAAATAAATATCTATATATGTGTGCCTTACATTTAACAAAAATTGTTGAAAATATTGGTAAATAAGTAAGTTATCAACTTTGTTTTAATTAGTCCGGATTATACGTATATATATATATATATATATATATATATATATTATATATATATATATATAATTATATATATATCACAGTTCCCTCTTTGGACTTTTATGAATTATCGGAAAATATATTTGTTTTACCCTTTAAAATAGACTTTTGTAGACTACGTGACGTCATCAATTTCTTCATTTCAAAGGCAAGCGCTATGAGACATCTGAAAATGAAACTAAAACCCATATGCAACCAATTCTTAATATTCAACTTTCCTCAGTTGATAACACGATCCAATAAACTGGATATACGTATATATATATATATATATATATATATATATATATATATATATATATATATATATATCATTTCCCTTCAAGGTTATTTATAAAGAGTAGCAATTCTGGACTTGTTCCTAGGTTTTTCTAGAAGAAAAAGCAAATTTAATACTATGTATAACTTTTTTGCTTCAATGTCAAATTTGCTACTTTGATTTTCATATTCTCTACTTTAATGGGGGTCTAGAATGATTGAGAGAATTATCAATAAGCATCCCTATCAGTAAGGATAGATAAAAAGTTCTTCCCGAAAACTCGCCAATAAACATGATTTTTTCCATTTGTTTACTCTGTTTTCTTTCTCTTTCTACGTCCGGTGATCAGAGTAATGATCCTTTTATCGATGTACCTTAGCATACGAAATACTATTTTTTCTTTAGTATAAACAGTTGTTTTATTTATATAATAATAACAATAATAATAGATGCAATAGAAGGACTTCATTCAAAGAACTCGCCAATGACGTCATGGAAGTAGTCCAAGAAGAAGAAGAAATTAGTTTTTTTAAGGATCAATTCCTGTTTCTAAAATTGATGGTTAGTTCTCACCTGCCGCAAGATAAGTGACACATTCTAGTATAATGTCAACTGCTTCTATCTATATTTCACCCTCTCCTTTTCCTCCAAGCAATCACGTTACAATACGCACCAACTTTTCTCCATTTCTTCCTAATAGTGTCCACTCTTTCCCTTGTTATAATATATTTTTATGTATGATCTATGGATGCCTCTGCTTAGGATCTATCTAACTATATGTACAATATGATATATATGAATGGTTTTATACATATATGATGAGCAGAGAAGAGAAGGGAGATAGTTGAAATGGAAGAATGATAAGATGAGGTCGCATCCTCTCTGTTTCTTTTTTCTCTTACTCACAACTATATAGATTAACATAAATTTATAATACTGCGATAATCAGATGATTGAAGGAATATATATATATATATATATCTTGTGTGGAGTAACAAAAACTATTCCTCTTAATTCTTGGTGCAAAAACACATACACTCAATAGAGAGAGAGAGAGAGAAGAAAGAGAACCAATAAACCACAAGGATTTGCCCTGCATTAACCAAATATTAATTACATTAACAGGCTCATATGTATCTCTTTCCAATGATTGTATTGATACATTTATAGAGGCTGCCCTCAAGTAAGCTCCTTCCCTTCTTTATTTGAATTTTGGCATCAAAGAATGAGGCCTCTCATTGGGTGTAATTGGATCAAGGTGTAATAATCATTGGATACTGATGCAAGGAGGGGGGAAATCAATAGGAAAAAAGGAGATATATTTGTTGGAGGGGTTGACGTTTTATTCATAGTTTCAAAGCTCTAATTACCAAAATTTATTCATACTTATCAACCGGGGAGGAAGGATTTTAAAGCGGTATAGGTAGTAGATACAAGATGCGTATTTCTTTCAATAAGAGGCCGTTATTAGCTGAAAAGGATATTATTTAGTTCAAAGCGCACCAAAACATGTTCTATGATTGACTTTTTTCTTCTTTTTGTACAGAGATACAAATAAAGAAAGTGGATAACGAAGTACTTTGCAAGAATGTCTACAGTGAAGAATCAATCTTCAAGTTAAAAAAACTGATACAGACAAGGCTGGAAATTTAAAAGTTTATAAAACCTTAAAAATATACACAGCACACCAAAAAGGCCTACTCATGTCTATTTGACCAATCACACTCAATGATCACGCCACCTCATAATATTCCGAGACCCTCAGTAAGGATAACACATTGTGAACGTCAACATTTGCTCAGAGACACGAATTTCTTCCTTTGCAAAAAATGGCTCTCTTATAATTGGCCTCGATGAAATACATTTGAGAATCCTTCACTCTTTCAAGATCGCCTATATTTAATAATGAGATTAATCAACACCCTTCACAGCACTAAGTTTGCGAATATATATTTATAAATATATCAGACTTGTTGATTTATCCTTCATTTGTTGTCGTTCGCAAACGATGAACGAGAAAGCTTTTGACGAACGACAAGGAAATTTTTTTATAGTTCGTTGTTCGTTTTTGGTGCCAAAAAAACAAAGATTCTTCATTTTCATTGGAAAAATTTATTTCTACAAAAAATGTCATCACTTTTTTTCAGAATGACGAACGACAAAACGAACGATGAACAACGAATGATAACTTTTGGTGAACGACAAACGAACGATGAACAACGAATGATAACTTTTGGTGACGAACGAACGACATTTTTCGCGAAGGTCAACAAGTCTGATATATACATATATAACTTGTTTTATTTGTTTTAACGACAAATGGATATTCAGGATAACACATGGAAAAATAAATATATAAATTGTGCCAATTGAAGAACAGGCTTTTATTGATAAGTATCCCTAGCTATTGGAGTATATCATGAAGAAGGTTCGAAATAATGTAAGATTAATTCTGAGCCATCCACGAGAGGAGTAAGAAACTCCGTTTTAATATCGTTCCATTCATTGAGACAAAGCCCGCACACGAAGATTATTTAAAAATATATATACTTAATTATGTCTATTCCTACTATGGTTATTATAAACATTATGAATTCCGAATTAATTGCTTAATTATGGGTCAGAGAAAATAAAAAATATGATTTTTTTTTGTTACACAAACGCCCTCAGGAGAGAAAGAGTAAATCCTCTGAATGTCAAAAGTGGCATCCCGCAACAATGGGGGACCAAGTGTGCTTTTTGCAAGAAACATTCTCGGAATTTTTGATGTCAGAGTTTCTATGTCTGTTACTTTACCATCATTTTTGTCAAATCAACCTGCCTTATATATTCAAAGTATATTTCATGACACGCATGTAAATCTAGTATATCCCCAATATGGTATTGATAGATAAAATTAATAAAAATAAAATCCTAAATGATTATGGCAGCGGAGGTGGTTTGACTAGACAGGGACGCTATGTTCAATTATCTTAGCTTTTTCAGCTATATATATTAGTGAATATTATTGATATTTAGTCATAAAATATTTTTTTACTTTGTATCAGAAACTCATTTATTAATGAATTTATAAATATTTTTAAACAAAATTGTGTTACTCAAAAAATAAATTAGCAATAAAGTTAAACATCTAAATATCATTTGTTATTTGAGCTTCAAGAATTGTAACCTCATAATACACTGTATATTGGTGCTCAGAGTCGTTTTTTATAGAATAGTTGTAACTTTAAAAAGTGTCTTAGATTCAGATGACTTAAGGGATTTAGTACGCGTGTAGGAACTCTGCGAATATTGTTAATGATCCATTGCTAGGATTTTTTTACAAGCTCGTAATTGAGTGATTTCATACATAGAGATAAAAGATATAGAGAGCTTATTCCTTCATCTGTATTTTTGTGTCCAATATAAACAAAGTAATTTGTACTACGTCATCGTAAGCTGATCATAGAGATAGAATCTATCTCTATGATCAGCTTACGATGACGTAGTACAAATTACTTTGGACTCACAGAATACAGCTGAACGATGTTTCTCTGCTATTGAAGGGAATGAGCTCTCTATATCTTTATATCTCTATGATTTCATAGTGATTGATTATGAACTAGTTACAATTTTTATTTTGAATGGAAATATCTTTTGGGCCTCTTTATACTATCAACAAACTAGAAAAAATGCTTAAGGATTAAGGGGTGCGATAGTCGTGCGTGTTCAACTCTCAATGTTGGGGTGCAGGTTCGAATACTCCCGAGAGGGGATGGTCATTTTTGGTCAGCTACCTCATTGATAAGATCCTAGGTTCGATAGACTAATTTTAATGCTATAATGCTTATATATATCCAGTCGGATACTGCAATTCTATCGAACCAAATAGGCAAAAATCCAAATAGCTAAAAAAATTGTATCGTTTTAATGATCTTAAAATGCCTGTGAGACTCTGTTAGAAAATGCTTGATTTCCCTCGAAGCTACAAGTTGTTGGTTTTGGAAGGGATTTGGAGGTTAAGGGTTCCATATGAAAATGTATTAAGTTTAAACATACAAATTACCCAGTCGTATCTTTACAATAGGCTGCAAATAATATGTTATACTCGCAGATGTTTGACCTTTTGTCCTTTTATGAGGACAAATGGAATTTGCAATCGAGTGATGAATCTATATCTTATGTGCCCTTTAAATAAACAAAGTATTGCCTATAACAATATTAGCTGTATAAAGGATGCTATTGCATAGCCATGCAATACACATAGGCCCTCTCCAAGCCAAACTTGCAATGAATATGTGCAAAATGAAACTATGTGGAGTACGCAAAGCGATCTTATTTACTCTCAAATGTCCATTGGATAAAAGAGGAGTTTATTTCAGTTGTATATTTGCATAAAAAATGCCTTATTAATGAAGGGATCTTTTTACAATGATTTATTTGTAAAGAAACTTTATTGATATAGAGGTGTTATATACAAAAATGTATGGAAAGAAACATTATACTTTCAACCTAAATCCCTCATTTTAAGTCAAGCTGCAACATTTTTTTCTATAAATAAGTAGAAAAGCTCTATATAAATATGATTACAAATACAATATAAAATGTGATGTTATAAATATATTTTCTGAAGGACTCACAAAGATTGAATTAAAGAATAAATACTAACTTATTTGAATTGTCTTTTTGGTGAATTTTATATACTTTTTATGTTGTACAGATTGGAGAAATCGCATCGAATCCCTCAAATGAAATGATGCTAGTCTATCTGTATTTATGCCTTAAGGGGATTTGGGACATTAGGAAGGATGTAGTAAGATATTGAGTCTAGATTGAGTAACTAATTTACTAAACAAGGATAATTATAAGGTAGTTTGTTTGTCATGTCATAACTTTAATGAATTTGATCCTCTCAAGTTGACCAACAAACCAAAAATTACGTCTCATACATTTGATTTAAGATTGCTATAGTATGAAAGAGATTATATAAGAAGAGAAATCAAAATTCATGAGTTGCTTCTCTATGTATTTATTTGAGTTCATATATAATGATCTGTTTGATGATTGAAGTAAATCTAATTTTTGTAAAGTAGGATATATCAATTAAGAGGGAGAAACGATAAGCATTTTTCTATATGAGCATTTGAACTATCCAAGCTATCCAATATTTCCTTTCCTATTATCATTCTATAGATGCTCTATGCTTTAAAGCATCTCCATCTATACCATTTACAAGACTAATTATAAGAGAGAAAAAAATCTTTTCAATGGATTAAGTGCCCTTCATCCCCCTGCATTTCTCCCCGCCATTATTTTTTGTAATCATCGTGTGAAAGAAAATTCAAGCGTAGCAGAGTCTCCGTCAGAGGGCGCCCCACTACATAAGCATGGTGGTAGGACCTTTTAGGCAGTCCTTTTTATAAGGAAAATAGCCCCTCTAATTAGAAACATGAGATGTGATAATAATGAAGTTGAATTATAAAAAAATGAAGCATCTTTCTTTCTTCTTCTTACATTTAAAGGAAGAAGACCCTAATAATAAAGGAAGAAAGAGGCAAGAAGACGAAATGGATTTATATATATATATATATATATATATATATATATATATAAAGGCATATATATGTTATTTTTATATATACTTATATAGCCAAAGGATTGATTAAATATACATTTGAGGGTGGATAATGATGTGATCATGAGCCATGGACTAATAGAGATCCAGTAGGGAAGGGGCTCTCAGTCATAATATAAACACACACACACACAAATATTTATGTATATTGAAGGTACTTGGTGGTTTGTACCTTTAAAATTCTCCTCTTTTTACCCTTATAGAACCAAAGGTTCTTCTTTCTTCCATATTGTATCAAACATTCTTTAAGTATGTCGATACTTACCAATTTATATGATTGTTGTGGAAATGATTCGTTGAATAGGGATCTACGGAGTTACATACAATGTTATTGCTTGTTTATCTAACTTTAGTTCATAAAAAGTTATTTCAGGCTGAAACTATTTTGCAATTACTCTCGAACCTTCCGAAGATTGGAAAGTGCAGAAACAAACAACTACTCATTGTTTTGATTGTTGTGGAAGCAGTAGATTTACTCTATTAAGGATCTACAGCATTAGTTGTATTTTTCGTGTCCTCTTGGTTTGACTAAAGCGTTAAGTAGAGTAGCGCATGCAAGGAAAAAGTAAACCAAAAATTAAAATTAAAATTTCAGACAAGCCTAGTATGTGACGCTACAGATAGTCTCGAATTTTGAATAGATGTGAATTCACAAATATCACTCTATAAAAAATGAAAATAAATTTTCTACAATATATAAGATTTTATTATCTTTACAGCAAACATGTTTAGTGACAGTCACTGACGATCAAATTTGCGGCAGTATTTAGTGGCGTCACAGTTTGGTTTTTGTCTATTTGGTTCGATAGAATTGCATCCAATGAATATAAATAAGCATACTAACCAAGGTAAGTTAAAAGTAAGGTCGAACTCTTTTAACTAATGAAGTAAAACAACATACACCGCCACGCAACCTACCTCATGAGCATGACGTCACATATGCCAAAAGAGGTTATATTTTATAAGTAAAATATGTTGAATATCATCGAATTTAGCCATAGATCATACAGGAATTAATAATTACAAATCTATTAGAAAATGGAAAAAGATTACATTTCGTGAATACTCATAACTTTTGATGATTTAAAGTTGCTAAAATTTTAAAATATTTGATATAAAAGCCAACTCTTCAATCATTATATGATAAACACACTAAAACCAACAAAATAAATTATAACAAAACAAAATACTGTTTATAATCATATATTATATATTACATAAATATTATTACAAAAACAAATTTAGAAAAGAGTATAAAATTTATTGGAGCATTTAATTAATCCACTGTTTCATTTTTCGCCTCTCTCTTAAACTTTTTTTATGACTAGCTGTTTGCTCTTGAAGGCGATTTTTTTCATATTTCATTTGGAGAAATACCCGAATTTTACCCAATTTATTAATAGCTTCCAATGGAACCAACGGCACCTTTGACAAAGATTTTGAAACTCTTTTGACAAGGTGGTCGTTCCTATCAACCTTCCATTTACTATAAAATTATTTGAAATAAAATTGTTCACATTTCCTCATAGCCTCTAAAAAAATACAAATTTGGTTGTACAAGCCCACCCCTCGAGATAAACCTCAACGATGGAGCTAATTCTGCTGCATTTAGATTTGATGTGTGATCTCCTACATAGGTGCAGATGAGATATTTTTAACTTGTAGGCTATAAAACCACACACATATATAAAGCCCTGGTGATTAGAAAAGTCATTTTCGGAAGGGATATGCTCAAAATCTGAATATTGGTTTGTGATGATAATTTCGTTTTAATACTCTATCATTCCTTTTGGAAGATGGTTCATTAGACGTATATTCCGAAAAGTTTGTTTTAATTTTTTTATTTAACTTTAGTGTCGGAACTACTCCTTTCTTGAGTTTCTTTCTAATGGGAAGGTTAAGAAGCTCATGCATTAGATCTCTCTCATAGTCTTCTTCAGAGAAGTGCAGACTACACAAAAAGATGATGCAGGCAGAAATGTCGAATCTCCTCTTTTACTTGTGATAGTCCAAGCTTTCCTCTGTTTGATGTTGGTTGGAAACGAGTGGTATAATGCATTGTTAGCATTGTGATCCAATGAAGGACAAACAGCAACTGCACACTGTTTTTTTTTTTTTTTGCTTTTTTTAATTAATTGAAACTATTTTTTGTAAGAGTAAGATGCACTAATGATAATTTGAGTAGGGATTTAATACTTATTATAGGTATATAGTAAAAGTGATGTTTTATGTTTTCTGGCAGACGTGACGTCACACGAAAAATACTTCGGAACCTAAGTTTATACATGTGAAACGTTGGGGTGCTGATACTAACGTGTAAATTAGTCTATTGAACCTAAGACCCTATCAATGAGGTTGACCTAAAAAAACCATCCCCTCTCGGGACTCGAACTTTGTCCTTCAAACCGCCTGAACGCACTGAGCTATCCCAATCCTTTGACATAACAATTAGTTTAAAAAGCCTTATCACTATTTTCTTACTTGCATAGACAAGAGCTTGGCTTAATAAGTCCCAAAGTTTTTAATTTACTTGATTGCAACACCCCAGTACCATTTTAAAGCATTCCTCTTTTTTGGCTCAATCCATTTTATTCCCTTTTAATTCTGTTCTGATTTATTATTACTCCCCCTTAATTCAGTTATAGGATAGTAGAGGGACTCCCTGGGACTCCCCATAGAGATGGCCAATTTGCTGATCCCCTTTGCCCAGGGGAGAAAGGAGGGAGGGGGGCATTACTGACCAGAGGGTGACCTCATTATATATGCAAAATAATTATAGCAATGCCTTTTTCTCCTCAAGAGTGTAAGGCTATCACGGAAGAAGAGCGGCAATCATTTAAAAAAAAACATTATGCCTCATTTCACTCCTCACTCCTGTTGAGATGAGTACATCAAGCATTCAGACAGAAGAACTCCATCTTTAAGAACCATAGAGATATAAGCTAGCAGAGAAACATTGTTCAGCTGTCGCCATTGCCCAATATAAACAAGTAATTAGACCTACGTCATCGTAAGTTCATCATAGAGATAGAAAGCTTTGTTTATATTGGGCACAATGACGTATTCCTCTAAATAATCCAATATGTCTTTATAACTCTATGTTAAGAACACACATTTTATTTTATTTCTATACTTTCGAGTCCTTTGAAGTGACTCCTCTAATGCTGACCAATAAAATCAATTTAATAACGCAACGCCTCACTCTCTGACAAATAAAAAATACTCTTTTTGTTTAATTATCTATGACGATAATCTGATCCGATAAGACGTACATAAATAGTGTAAATTAAGGTTACCAACGGAAAAAAAATATAGTCAATATCTCGGACAATCAAACTCGCATTTATTATTTAATGTAATGTATAGATGCTTGCATCACATCCGGGATTCGGATAGGGTATCTTCACGTTGTAAAAAAGAATACCATGGCACAAGGCTTGGAATTTGGACAGCCTTGTCTATCTTTTTTATTTGTACTTTGGTTCTTCATTGCAAAAGACTTTTGTGTGTGTTTTTTTTTTTTTTTGGGGGGGGGGGGGGTTAAAATCATTTTAATCAGTAATCTACAAAGATCATACAGTGACAAATAAATTACATTAAAAAATAAACATACAACATGGTAGTTGCGACGAAACATAAATGAACATATTTTTGTGTGTTTGTTGCTATTATTTGTCCATTTTGTTTTATTAGAGTGTGTGTGTGTGTGGAAGTCCAACTACTCCCCCTGTGGATACATACTTTTTTTTAGAATTGTAACTACGACCCGTGGGTAAACGGTGGTATGTGTATATAAATAAATAAGAGCAGCAGCCACTGTTACTTTCTTTTTTATTATGACTGTAACCCTAAAGGGATTCTCTAAGTAGAAAAAATAAGAAAGAAGAAAAAATGTTGGTGAAATAACGAACACAAAAATGGCCAGAAAAATAATAATTACCCTTCTTTCATAATACAGACAGTAGGCACTACAATAAACCATAGATAGTCCGCGTTTAAAAAGTGCAATTCCTCGTTCTCGAGGGTCGCACGTGGCAGCGACAATCACAGTTGTAGAAGGATCTTATGATGAAGGACGCGTTTATGGTAGTTTTTGGGAAAAAATATTTTGGGCAGATATATATATAGGTATATATATATATATATATATATATATATATATATATATATATATATATATATATATATATATATATATATATACACACAAACATATATATATATATATATGCGCGCAGTGGCAGCGGGAGTACCAGGACTATTCTCGGTTGGCCGCTGGCCTCAAGAAACATAAACGGCCGTTGACAGCCTCCCAATGGCATGTTGGGGCCTGTATAAGGCCGGCGAGGGCATAAATAAAGGGCATTTGTCCCGGTGGATAAATTCTTCCCTCTCCGTATCCTATATATATATATATATATATATATATATATATATATATATATATATATATACATATTTATATATATATATACCTATATATATATATCTATATGTTTAGTTGATTTTGACACAGAGGAAAGTGATGGGGTCTTCTTCACTTTGTAATTCTTACAACCAATCACTTTCGGAAAATGTCCTGTTGGTATTAATTTTCCACTGACCTAACTAATACTAATAATGCACAATAGACTGTATAAGAGAAGGAAGAGACATATTGAAGTCAGCAGCAACTGATGTAACAAAGAAGGGAAGGAAAAAAAGACTGTTAAGATCCCTTGAACGGTCAAAGTCTAAAAATAAGCCCTATGGAGTGAATAGCATTGTAAAAAACCCTTCGATGCAGTGGTAATGGATGAAACATTTATGTCTTCGTAAAAAAAAATTACATAGAATGACACCACTCATGTTTATTGAGGGATTTCCCTTCTTTTATATGTCAATGTAGATCATATTTCATTGTTTACTTCCTTGCATGTCAGCCATTTTAAATATATAAGCTGATAGTTGAATGCTTAATTGAGGATCCAGTAATTATAGTGGTCGTTGTAATATTCATATATAATCATTCAAGAATCAATGACGTCTTAGATTTGCTCACATCACGAAGGGCAATGGATCCACCACTTTTAGAAAATTCTTCGTCTGGCAAGGCTCGTGGCATTCTTCATTCATTATATATTTTATTTATCAGAGGCAAAGACATCTTCTTCTTTTCTTTTTTGTTATTTTTTTTCTTACTCTCCTTCTTAGAAGACTTTATTATTATTATTTTTCACAGACATGACGAGGTCCTCACGATTCAATGATATATCATGATAGTAAAGATGTGTCTAATTCATCATCATCGTAGAAGAAGAAGTCACATCTATTTTTTCATATATATATATATATCTGTTTAAAAACTAAAGAATTTTTTTTTGTAATTAGAGGGTGACTCAAAAACCAATATATTTCTTGCATAATACTTTAAAAAAAATATTTTGATGCTTAAATATAATGAGCCCTTGCCATTAAGCTATAGACACACCACTTTTAAATATTAAGTCCTGTATTGCAACAAAAAACTTGCGAAAACTCATTCATCGAGATCGAGAGCCATAGACCAATAATCATTGGAGCTGCAAGCCCGCTACTCAGCCCTGCATATTATTATTCCGATCGTGGGGTCAGATGAATGGAAATGGGCTGGAAGTGTCGTACGATTCGTGCCATAGCGTTCAATTATTTTTTAAAGTCTGCCAAGAGTATTTTAAGAAAACGGTTTTTTTTAATAATCAATAAATTGGACTTTTATATTTAGGTCACTTTTGAACAAACAATCTAAAATGGCCGCCGTACTTTTTTTAATGTGAGAAAGAGGTAATAATACATTTTAATCTTATGCTGCCGCTGACAATTAGGAGGTTATGGCTCATAGGAATGTGGAAAAAAGGTCAAACAGAGCCCTTACAGTCCATATCAGTGCCATTGTAACCGGTAACGGTTTTGGAAGTTGAAGCATTCTTCCTTCTCTTCTTTTTTCATCGACTTTAAGAGTAAATATTTTGTCATAATTGAACATAACATGGATTCTATGGGTTTCTTTTGTGAAATTTTTATTGTTGTCTCCTTTTTTATTGAGTCATTGGTGCATTCCGTTGTAACGTATTTCGGTAATGAGGATGTCTTAATGTTGCTCTCTCAACGATAATATGTTATAGTAAGAAGAAATGGACCAGGAAAATACATCCTTGTAAGAAATGGTCCAGGATAAAATGGTCCTGGAAGAAATTACCCTTAGATTTAAAGGAAAATTATGACTAATGGAAATAAAGGCCCAGATGCATGGGTAGGCAAGTATTGAGTGGATACCACTAATGTTGTACAAATACTATTTCTGCAAATATGACAAAAATAATTGTATTTTAGTAACTAAAATAAATTATTCTTTGTTTTTCCATGAGTCATTTTCATGTTTTCTTTTCTATCTTGAGTCATTTCTTCCAGGATCATTTTATCCTGTGGCATTTCTTCATTTCTGGGCCAAGGTATCCTGGTCCATTTATTCTGAACACTCACCAATAAACATCCTGTTCATCATTGGCAACTATTTATTTTCTTTTTTCTACGTCTCATCATCAAATATGAATTAAAATAAACATTGAGTATTTCCATCATCAGTGGGAAAAGCTGCTTAATATAACAAACTATAGATAGTCTATTCAAGGATTCTAGAATACATGGGTGAGAGTCATAGAAAATGAGAGAGGGTCTTCTTTAGCACTAAAATTATTAATTCTTAACTAATCAAAAAATGGTGTGTCAGTTTTACCTTTTGGCAATTGCTCCTTGATTCAAATCATTACCACTTCCTTTCTTTCCGCCAATCACGTTTCAATAAAAGGTCCTAGTTTGTTATCCTTTCTGGACGAGGGGGAAAAAGAAGGAACACAGTTTCAACCGTTATAATCCTTGGGTAAGTTAAGGGTTGAAAAGGCTTACAAAAGAATGGAAGCAAAAAATATATAACAATAATAAAAAAAGCTCTATGCTTCAATTTACAATGCCTATATATGTATGTATATATACTTTTATTCCTTCTATAGTTGTACATATCAAAGAAGGAAGGGAAGAGAAATAATATCATCTAGATCCAAAGAGAATTTGATTGATGGTGTCAAAAAATGATATAGAACTTGAGGCTTTTGGGGGGGGGACGATGAAAAAAGAACTCGCTTTCACAAGGGGGGGGGGGGGGGCACGAATTGGTTGCTGGAGTGGTGAGCTCAATCAAACAATAGGTGGGCTCATTCACCAGTCTATTCAGACCTCCATACTTCAAATTTTAGCACTTTTGGGAAATACTTGCATGAAGTTACAGTAAGAATGCGTTTACAGGGATTACGCATCACCAACTGAGTCATGGGCTCCAAAGGCCGTCATTTAGCTTATTACGATTTTAAAACAATTAACCTCAATGAACCCTGGCCAGACACAATTTGACAGTTTGGGATTTCAAACCATGTCTCATGGGTTATGTCCGTGCTCGTCATTATCATACAATTATTAAAGTTTGTGTTGCCAAATCCAAGTCTTATGGAAAAGCGGGTACTTATGAGACTCACAATTATATATTTTCTAAAGTACGTTTTTTATGTTATTTTCTTATCCTGAAGTTCAACATATCATAATAATGATATATTGGGGTTTCAACCCAATCACCAATCACTCGCAAGGCAATCCTTCTGTATATATAATATATATATACTACAGGAGCGGAGTGGTAAGAATTTATCCACCGGGACAATTATGCCCTCGCCCGGCCTTATCAGGCCTCAATATGCCATTAGGAGCTGTCAACGGCCGTTTATGTTTCTTGAGGCCAGCGGCCCACCGGAATATCCTGGTACTCCCCGCTGGCCCCTCCGCCCTGTATATATATATTCTCAGATATTAGTTTATTGATATATATCATATATTATATATATATATGTGTGTAGATGTAAACTTCATGTGGTCCCTATTAAATAAATTACATAACAAAAACTTACGTCTGCATACATTTGATGGCTAATATTTTAGTTTTAGGTCGTGTACTCAAGCAAAGAGGATAGTTTATAATAATTGGTGTATTGAAAATGAAAAAAGTGATAATTATCAAGCTGTTACAAATTCAAACATGTTTAACTTTATCAAAAATATATTTAAGTATTTAATTTAATGACATATCTATGTATCGAGAAAGTATAAACCAAAGGGCTTATACTTTTAAAGTTTATTAATTCGTCCTACCAATCTGTCTTATAAGCGAGAAGTCACTCAGTCACTTCAAATTTTTATTACCATTATTTGAAGATATTTTTT